>JACEEZ010019282.1:0-13237 GCA_016584305.1 Chionoecetes opilio | reverse complement strand
GTTTGTTTTGAGTCCGCGGGAAAGTACATGCCTTTAACTACCTCTTAACAAAGGGTTGCGTCAATACGTTTTAAGGGTTGGCTTACAATGACACTTGTGGAGAGAAGTATTAATAGGCTGCGGGCGATAGTTGTCTGCAAGTGGGAAAAACGCTGTTATTGTTATTTCTCTTTCAAAATGCCATTGTTTACACTGGGGAACAATTTTGTTGAGTTGGGTTTCTGAATTTGTTATTAAGTCATTTTTGGGTGCTGAATCCAAAACTGATCTCAGTTTTCTCTATCACGTCAAGTTTTTGAACTGTGGATTTTCGTTTTCTAAAAATATGAAAATTTACTGTACATAACAGTAACAGTGCTTATTTATAAAAGTTGCAAAGGGTAACATACAATGAAAAATGAAAAAATAGGCATGAATAGAATGTTTAATTAACATTATCATGTTTTAGAAAGGATAAGGCTATAATTGCGACAGGTTAAGGTAAAAATTTACGTTGGTAGCTTTGTCTGGAGTGTTCAACTTGAGGACTATCGCGTTTGATGCCCCAAACAATAGTCAGCCATCATATGCACATCCCATCTCCCGGTAACGTTCTTTTTCATAACCTTCAAATCTTGGTGAAATCGTTCACCTTGCCCCGTCGCTAGCAGCACCAAAGTTTTTCCCGGAAAGTTGGCAAGATGGCTATGCAAAAATGTACTTTAATACTCTGTTGCAACCAACGCTTTGTAGCTCTCCAATATTTTCTGAACAATTTCTGTGTAATTACTTGCACGTGTATTTCAAGAAAGTTTTTGACGACGTCTTTGAATGATAGCCAAGCATTCTTTTCAAGGTTGAAAATAGTACCGTTGAAATGTTCATCTTTGATGAGCTGTCGAATTTGTGGACCATCAAACACCCCGGGCCCTTTGATTTTTTCAATTGACAGTCCAGGAAATGCCAAGATGATGTACTTCAAACGTCGCCATCAGTTGACAATGCTTTTACAAATTGTTTCATGAGCCCTAGTTTATGTGCGAGGTGGGAATATTATTTTCTTCCTGTCAACAAGTGGCTCATGTACAATGTTGGGATCTCCAGGTTTAAGATCAGATCTGGGGAGGCCAATTCGTCTGAACCCAATGCTTTCTCGAGCTCTGCTATCCCACATACAGAGAAAGCAGGATACTTTGTGTATCCACGTTGTTGCCCAAAAGAAGGAAGGACATCATTTTAAGGTCAACACAGATGACCCAAATTTGTGTTTGTCATATTGCAATAACTCAATGACTCTTTTTACTTCCATATTCTTCACGAAGACAGCCCGAATGCCCAATAGGGACTGCGCCAAACAAATTGCCATTGTGTAGAAGGACACACTTCAGCTCCGCTTTGAGCTATCAATAACAATCGCCATTCTTTTGGATTGTAGATTAAAAGCCCAAATTTCCTTCATAAACCAAAATGTTATGGCAAAACACAAAACCGCTGGCACTTGGGAAAGTACTGCAGAAATGTATTTTCTCTGGTTCGAAAGTATGATAACTTCACTCCTTGTCAAGTATGTTTTTTCTCTTTTCAGTCTTGATGCTAGTATTTCTGAAGTTTTTTTGGATGGGCCCCAAAATCACGTGCTAAATCATTCAAACTCGTGCTGATCAAACTCCCTCCGAACTGAATCCTCGTGAATGTCAAAATCTGCATCATTGCTGTCATGCGTTCTTCAAAATCACTCAGATCTTCTAGAGGAGGTAGTTGTTCGAAAACTGGCACTGGAATTCAGCTGAATGAGGCATTGGTCTTATGCTGACGGGAGATTAGGGTATTCTATTTTTCTTTTATTTTTCTTTTTAAATCCTGATGTTTTCACTAAACAAAAGTACCAACAGTCTGTGGAATGATCTTTTTGCTCTCGCCAAACCATGGGATACCAAATGCCACTTTTCACGTGTTCCTTTTGGTCCACATCAGTAATCTCCGACACACTGCTTGCCACTTTGTGAGGGCCCTAGCTTGTCTTGATCAAACCCAGTTTCACTTTAAAATATGCGAAATATGCTTGTTTTACAAATCGCTGATGCTTGCCCTCTGAAATGGAATGGTGAAACTACCACAAAATAGCAGAAGGAGTCAGGGTTGTTTAGGCATTTACGACGAGACGTAGCAGGAGCAGACATGATCTGAAACAAAAGAAATATATACCTATGTAAATAAAACACTAAGCTGGAATAGTTACAAGCTTTGAAAACAAAAAAAACCAGCATAAAACGAAATAGGGCATTACAATGGTATGTTGTTACAAGGTTAAGAGAAAAGCCCTAACAATCCTCCTAATTCCTACTATCCTAGCTTTTGTTTGCAGATATTGGGTTTGTACTGACCTATTGGGAGCCACACACCTTACCGCACTGTCTCCCAATTGTAACTGCACAAACAGTTTCCACATAGCTCTCGATGAGTCAAATCGTAATCCCGCTGGCAAGTTTTACTACAGCCCCAAGTGGAATTTGCTTATTGGAGGTAAGCTGTGGAAAAAACTTGACGTGAAAAAAATTGACGTGCTAGAAAAAAACTGACTACAGATTTTGGGAATTTAGATGCCAATTTTAGTCTAAATAAGCTCAAAAAACAACTCAACAATTTTTTTTTTCTTCAAAATTGTTCCCCCGTGTTATCCATCTCTACGTATTCTAACCTACACGTATATGTTCTAAACTCTACAATAAAGAAAAATAACCAAGAATATCTTCTTTGGTTGGAAAAGATAGGGTATTTTGAAAGTTACAAAAACTATAACAGCCCTTTTTTCTCCGTGTTTTTATCTGTGGCGGCTTGCCTGGTTTTTCCCCCTCGCGGCCTCCTGTGTTTGTTGTTGCATGTATTTCCAAATAAAATCTATGATGAAAGTTTTTCTTTTCGATGGCACATCAATTCCTGGGCGGGACAATCCACTGTTACACATTGTTAGGGAAAGACTTAATATCAGGAGCTACTGAGTGCCAGGCCGGGAATGTCGCGGGGGAACAACATCATTATTAGAGATCGGATATTTTTTTATTATTTGGCCATTTCGTTTTTTTTATGATATGTATTTTCACCAAAATATATGTGATAGAAAAACATTAAAATATGTGGTTTTAATCAGTGCTTTATTTCGTTGAAAAATGCAGGAAAACACAATCAGAATGGAAAACAAAATCAGACATCTGGGCCCATACTTATAGAGATTTATGATCGTTCCTACACCCAGCGTCCTAAACATCTTACGGTTTAAAAATCTCTCACGGTCCTAAAGTTTAACCATCCTGCGGCCCAAGGTAAAGAAGAGAGGTACGTCACCATCCCTTTTGCCGCGCTGGGGACGTGCGGTCAATAAGCATTAAGAGGGCGAGGAGGAGGGTGAGAGTGAAAGAGAAGATGCCAGTGGCTATGACCTATGCCTATGCAGTTTGCTATTACTCACGTTCTCAAGGGCCCTGCTGTGTGTTTTATCTTCACTTCACACTGCCAGTGTTATTAAGTGATACGCGGTAAGTTTTGGCAAAAGCACTTCTAAATATTTGCAGGGATAATAACACATTACTCAACCGACTTTAGTTCATTTTATTCTAATAACTCATGTTTAGATTCTGTGGTAAAGTATTTTACCAGGTTTATGATGACCTAAGTGTATGTCCTTATATCATTACTCCTGTGATACCAAACATTCCTCTTTGACTATGTTGTCATTGTAAACCCTCACCTGTATAGGTATTTGTAAGGATTGGCAACACTGAGCACGGTATAGATACACAACGATGTAAACCAGTTAGGTATACATGTCTTTATACAATGCGAGGGACGCATTGTTATAAGGGGAGGCGATCATTAGCGTATGATTAATATGTATTTGTTAATCGATACTACTAAAACAGGATGTCCGAGTGTCTGAGTGTCTTGTACGGCGCCTTGCGGATGCTGAATACTGACACCTTTTGATGACATTATGCTGACCAAGCAGCCACGCGTCCTATCATGATGAGTGGATAGTCTGATCTGGGAACCCGACGTAAACACCTTCAATCAACGGCTCACCGGAAACAACAGCTTCGGGCAGGCTTTCTATATGCGGCAGACGCAAGCCAGCAACACAGATTACGAGGAGACGCGTTACAGGACGCTCCTACTACACGACCCACCTTTCAGGGTCTGTTTGTACTCCACACCCAGGAGTGTGAGAGTACCTTTCACGAATTTAATTTTCCCGGCTTCTCGTCTATTAGACATAGTTTCATTGGCGTTAACTCAAACGACAGCGGACATTACGAATGTATAAACCTTCACAAGTGTTACATATATATACACTAATATTATTTGTAGATATTGTCGTACTCGAATCCTTGGCACTAAGAAAACTATTAAATTACGTAAGAACCGTTCGACCACGTTAAGCCATACATACCACTTTATTTGACGTTTGTACTCTGAGCAACGAAAGCAAGTTACCAGGGCCCGTCAAGAGGGCGTCATCCGGCCATCACCCCTTACAGGTTAGTCAACCAGTATCAACATGGATGTGAACCCGTTACCGTAAAATAAACCATACTAACAAAGGGTACACATTAATTGGCGGCAGCGTTGATCTCATATAACTAGCTGTGACCCCTGTTACCGTAACAACACAAGATAAGGGTAACATAATTGGGGCCAGCGTTGGGATATCTAAATAGCTGTGACCCCTGGTTACTGTAACAACACACAGAAAGGGTAACATAATTGGGGGAGGCGTCGGGTTGGGATATCTAAATAGCTGTGTGACCCCTGTTACCTAAAAACACACAGATAAGCGGTACAACATTATCCCCGTGTGTGTATGTAACATTTATATTATGTTATAAAAAGTGTGTAAAATTGTGGGTACGGTGTTGCACGTGCACACAGTTGCCGTGCACAATACAGTTTTAGGCATTTGGGGTCTAATACTGGACTGAGAAGCGGATTTGGAAACGAGTATTGGACAGGATTTTTGGCGCACGACAAACTTTGCGTCTGTTTGACTTTCCCGTATCTATAAGGGAAAATGCGTCTATACTATAAAAAAAGCTTCAACCCTGTTTTTTGACTCTGGGAGGGGTCCTGCGAAAAAAAAATATATATAGAACAAGTTATTATTGTTCTTCGCAAGAAGATGTAACAATGGTATTGAGATCAGTGTTAAGTCTGTAGGACCAAAAAAACCCTCTACCAATTTTTGGCAGCTTAAAATGGTCAGGAACACTACCTTTATGGCGTTCCCTATTTTTTATATGAAAACTATTGACCCTAGACCGACCAAAAATTGCACGAAATAGGCTTTTGTTAAGCTCAACCATATCTACCTAAGCATCTATCTGTTTTCTTTTTATTATATATATATTATACAGATTTTTAGATCTAGTTTATTTTGCGCACCCTTGGGGGTCGTTCAATGGACCAGCAGCTTATTGATGCACCATACATTTATATCTTATCGTCTAACGTATTGTTATGTCTTGATGAAGAGAGTTTCATGCAGGAAT
Organism: Chionoecetes opilio; assembly: GCA_016584305.1. NCBI lineage: Eukaryota > Metazoa > Arthropoda > Malacostraca > Decapoda > Majidae > Chionoecetes > Chionoecetes opilio. The sequence continues at coordinate 7,718 of JACEEZ010019282.1, read as the reverse complement.
CGTATTCCACTTTGAAAATGTACCATTCTTAATTCGCAAAGTTTTACGCATGTATGCAATTTTCACTTGATTTTCTGAAATTTTTTTTCGGGTAATATGCTAAAAAACAAACTAATTCCCCCCGGTCATGTCTCAATGAATTTAAATCTGCTTATACCACAGGGAAAGCCTGTTGAAATCTAGATTTTTTCTACATAACGTTTGCTCGCTAATACGGTTCTTGAGATATATGGAAACATGGCTTCCCCCTTTTTCCGCAGCCTCGTACTGATACATTCACGGCTTAACGTTATTTTTTACCGAACAAATTCATCCAATCGCTTCAGTCTTTCAGTTTCCCGTTTTTCAGGAGTAGAACGTACGCGTGCGAGCTCTCTTGAATCAGTTAGAGGGAACTTGACGATACGAGAAAAGCTTTTGACGCCACCCAGGCCGATACTTTAATATCTAATATATTTTTATTATTCTTTATACTCTGTTGCGCCCTTTGGGGTTTTATCTTCCTGAGGCCTCAGGTGGTTGGCCCTGGTTGTTATTTCTAGAAGGTGAGATGGGCTGGCCCTGCCCGTGGTGCGCAGGCTGGGTTTGTGAGTGACACATGAATATTGAGGCTTATGTTCCCCCCGTGCCCTCTGCCACCTTGCAGTCGTGGGGAAGTTGAGGCGCAGCATGTGGGGGTCTTAGGCTTATCGAGACGACGGACAAAAAAAAAGTAGCTCCTGGCGAGTCTGACCTAGAGCCGTGGTTGTTAACCTGGGGTACCTGTACCACCAGGGGTACGAAACCTTACACCTGGGGGTACGAGACATGTGACCAATAATTCAATATCCATATTTATAAGGAAGGGAATATATATATATACTATTTTGGTCTGTATTGTCTTGTCCTTTGCATTTATTTGTGAAGAAATTGAATGAGAACATTGTGTTCCTGTTTTTCCACACGGAAGTGAGGTGGCTCTTCACTACTAATTACACGTGTCTCCCGAACTACAGAAGAAATCAAGAGGTTTATATAAATCAGGAAGTGACATTCTGACCACTTTGAACCTAGGGAGTTCATTTTTGTCCTTAGCATACCTGACAGATGTATTCACGCACTTGAAACGAGTTGAACATCTCCATTCCAAGGAGTGGAATGCTGAATGATGACTGTCAGAGAAGTTATTTGCCTTTACCAGAAACTTCCAATTGGATGTGGCGATTGAGAAGAAATTTTGCTAACTTAACCTTCTTTAGATGAATCTGCTTTTGAGAGACACAGTGCCATCGTTATGAAGTGAAAGAGCATTTGCAAGGGTGATTCACTCCTTCCAGGGATACTTTCATCATGGAGAGGTTCTGTGGCACAGCGGATGGATCGGGATCCAAATAATTTCAACTGGATTCCATGGATAACAGGAAATTGTTGAAAGATGATCTTGCTGAGCTGAAGGCCAACGACATAACCAAATGCAGCTAGATATGTGTGGTGTGCACAACTCCAAAACATTACCACCGTTTAGAAGAAGAAAGAGCTCTGGAGGTCATTGTGCCATTTGCAACCAGTTCTTATGCGTTTTTCCACACAATACACCTCAAAACAAAGGTTAGGAACCGTCTGGATGCAGTGACGACATGCGTTGTGGCACTTCGCGGAACCTCGTTGGCAATCATCACTAATTGATGTGAATGCAACAACAAAAGAGGCACTGAAATGTAACATTGGTACTATGTAGTATTGTTAGTTAGTGAAATAAAAGCGTTCGTACTCTAATTATACTTTTTCTGATCGGGGTTACGAGACAAATTATGAGATCTCAAAGGGGACGCAGCACTAAAAAGGTTAGTAAACCACTGAACTAGAGGACTCTAGACCACTGGCGAAAAAAACCAGCTTGCAAGTCCCCTATAAAAAAGATACATAAAGGAATACAGACCCGGGATCAATTCTAGGTCAGCATGATGATAAAGCATGACAAAAGGATAAAACTATTTTTTTATTTTTTTTCGTAATGATTAATTATTAACCTTCACCCATGTTTCCAGTCTGGTCAACTTTGGTTCTTTTTAGTACATGCAAGGGACAGTCGTTCTCGGGGAACTGTCTTTCCAATGGGATGGGTTCGGAAGACTGGAAACGCCGTAATAACATAGTGTAACTATTCCAATAAAGACAGAAGGACAGAGTACGAAGTCAGAGACAGAGGCTGGCCTGTGACGAGTTATATTGTCGGCCTCCTCGTAACCATTCCATCCATCGGGTACTGCTACACAATCCCCCGTGGTGTATGTAATACATTTTACGTTATAAAGTGTGTAAAATTGTGGGTTACGGTGTGCACGTTGCACACAGTTGCCGTGACCACCAAAACAGCTTTTGGCATTTGGCGGTCTAATATACGGATCAAAAGAGCGGATTTGGACCGAGTATAGGGCAGGCATTTTTGGAGCACACAACTTTGCTGCTTGGACTTTTCCGTATAAATATAAGGGAAATGCGATTTTTTCCTATCAAAAAACTTCAAAAACTTCTTTGACTGGCAGGGTTCTGTGAAAAAAAAATATATAGAAACAATTATTATTGTTCTCGCAAGATTTACAATTGGTAATTGAGATCAATTTTTTACGTCTGTGGACAATAAAATACCAAATTTTGGCAGCTTAAAAATGTCAGACCATCTTTATTGCGTTACCAATTTTTTACTATGAAAAACTATGACCCTAGACCAAAAATGGCATGAATATTTTTTTGGTAAGTCAACGAGATCTACCCTAAGCATCTATCTGTTTCTTTTTGCAAATACAGATTTTTTATAGATATTAACAGTTTTTAATTTAGTGCTCCTTGTGACGCCTCAATGGACCAGCAGCTTATTGATGCCACCATTACATCTGTCTTATCTTTTAAAATCCGTCTATATAATTCACTGGCGACAAAAAAAAAATCGAAGATATGGTTCTGGACTAAATGGAAGCTGATTATAGGTAAATCGACCCCTGCTGAACTCCAATCTGATGTTTCAATTAACTTCTATCACGTCCAGTTTTTTGAGAACCAGACGCAATTCATGAAAAAATATGGGTATAAACTAGCAGAAATAGGTTTCACCAATTGTTTTTTCATTTTTAAACTCTTAATCTTTTTTTTCTCAAGCCTATTTAGGGCAGGCAGTGTTTTTTGAGTCAGTGCTGTGGTTTATGCACGGAGCAGGGGAGGGTTGTGCGCGCTGCGTATTGGCGAGGGTTAGCAGGCTGGTAGTACATTTTTACCTATGATCGTCAGCTATTGACATATGTTTAAACATTTTTTTTTACTTTGCAGATATGAGTGTTTGATTTAGTGGAGTCCTAATTTTAGTTGGTTTTTACCGTATATAGTACCTTGTACCGGGCTTGTGATGGAGCCGCCGTAACCCTGGGTGAAGCATCGGACAGTTTTTGTTACATTATTTTTTTTTTTTATGGAATTTTACCCTGGACAGTCTGAAGAAACCTTCTCTTACAAAGAATGTTAAAGCAGCTTATCTGCATTACCTTCAAGTTGCCGTATAGTTGATCAAGATAAGAATGTGGGCCCCTCACGTAGCATGCCAAACCCTTTGTGTGAACCACTTTGAATGAATGGATGCGTGGCAAACGGCCATCAGCATGGCATTCGGCAATCCCAATGGTTTGGGGTGAACAAAAGGATCACCGTACTGGACTGCTGTACTTCTGCCTCACTAACATCAAAGGATATTCAGTAAAAACGCGTTGCTAAAATCAGGTATCCTGACGTACCCTTCTGCCATCAAGCCTGTGCCACATGGTCCTGATCTCCCATGCTCCAAATGTTCCAATTGCAAGTGCTATAAAGTGATCAGATTCGAACGAGGAAGGATAATCCACATGGATACAGACTTTCAAAGGAAATGGCAGGGACAACAGAGAGCCAAATTCATCCAGTCAGGAAAGCTACATGACTTGCTAGGGACCTAGATCTACCCAAGGAGAAAGTTAAGTCCTTGGATCTCAGTTCTTAAGGAATGGAATTGCTACAAGAGGAGTTCTCATCACCACGTTTCGTCTTAGGAATAAAAGAACTTTCAAGCTTCTTCAAGATGGGAACACAAGCTCTGTTACTGCCTTTGATGTTGGACACACTCATGGAACAAACTTTGTGAGTCTCACACTTATGATAAGAGTGAGTGGCGGCTCTGTTCATAGATTCAGGAAAAAAACAAGCTAAAGGCCGTTCTTTCTGCATAAAGGAAATAAGCTTCCGAGGTGTTCCAATTGCGCATGGCCAGAAAAGAAGTGAAACTTATGAAAACTATGAAAGACTTTGTTATCTGCTGTTAAATATGAAGAACATCAGTGGAATCTGTGTGGGGACCTGAGGTAATACTCCTTGCTTCTGGACTCCAGTTAGGTTACACTAAGGACACATGTTGTTTTCTTTGTTGTGGGAACTCTAGAGCGGACAGCAAACATTACAAACCAAAAGATATGGCCAGCACGACCCGAAAGACTCAACTGGCAGGTTCAAACTGTATGTACAAACCTCTTGTTGACAGTGAAAAAGCTGTATATCTATAAAGTAACAATTTACTGTGATTTGGCATATTTCGGAATTCAAGATGTGGCACATTTTCGGATAGTATATTTGGACTTTAATTTAAGTATATTTTTTTGCCAGAATATGTACATTAGGTCCTAATAAAAGCCCCCCGCAGCACCAACCAGAAATTTAATTACGAAGTAATAGATATTAACGTAGGGGGGATTGTTTCGATTAATTAATAATTATAATACGGTATATATTATAATAGGTATTAAACATTTAAAATGCCGATATTTCAACACCTATACGGTGCTAGAGAAAAAGGCAAAATGCATTTTTTTAAATCAGCAGCACAAAATGCTTTCCAAACCCACACACAATGAATCAGAAAACAATTTTTTGGTGTCGACCAGTGATTAATATAAGCGAAAGTGTGTGTGTGTTGTGTGTCCGCGTAATTCCGCCCCCCGTGGGACAATCCCATCATATGATACAGTTTTGGAACCAGCTCGACCAGGGGCACATTATAAGCCCACTTATGAGATGATCCGAGATCACTTTTTTTTTTTTTTTTTTAGCAGGCATTAGCGAGAATTGTGAAAAAAATGTGGGTTTGCGCGAATTCCAATGATCTGAAACTCGAGAAATGCAGTGGTCGCTGGCAGTTTTAAACTCAAAGGTTGGTCTTACTGTGTTTTGGCTCCGCGGACTAATATTTTTCATAAATTTACATTCGCGATAAAACATTGATGCACCGCATCGAATACCAAAAAATATAGTTCTTCTGTTGTTCTTCTAATTATATGGATGACATGCATTACGATGGAACGTTCTATAATAGCAATTTAATGCAAATACTGCCTCGAGTAGCAAAAGCTTAATATTTTTTACATGTATATTGTGCATGTAAAATTGGTGGCGATGGTTCACCCACTGTTTTATAAGACGTACTGCTGCGTCTGCAAACGCTTGGTCAACATAACAATAAGCAAATGCCTTGGAAAAAAACGAAGAATAAAGAATGCGAAATCGGACTTCTTGTTGCTGCGACAAGGTAGGTATATTGTGGAGGCGACACGCCGCGGCGGGGAGTGGTGGGCGAGGAGATTTTGGCGGGGAGATTGAATCAAAACATTGCCACTTCACGCGTCGACTCATTGCACTTCCAGGCTTTCTATGTGATTGATACACAATAATAACAGGAAAATATGGACTGCTAGGTATAGATAACTTCTAAACATACGTTTTGATATATCATATCCATAGAGTAGCATTTAACCTCGCTCCTCAACTTAACATGCTTGGTTATTTGTTATATCAATGTTTTACAGAAATCAGGCTTCTATACAATATACATATAGAAGAAATCGTTCTTAATATGATACTTTGGTGTTTTAAGTGCAGTGAAATAAGCCCATATTTTTTTTCAAGTTGACCACACTGTTCACCAAAAAAAAATTGTGAGTTTTAAAACTGCAGCGACCCCTGGCATTTTGGGTTCCACTTCTCTCGAATTGAGGAAACCTTGATGTATGGATGATGGGTAATGGGGTGAGTGAATGGGTGGGGTGATGGGTAATGGGTGTGGGATGGTGATGATGGGTGGATGGGTGAGGGAAAAGTGTGGGGGGTGATGGGTAATGGGTGAGTGAATGGGTGTGTGGGGAGTGATGGGTAATGGGTTGAAGTGAATGGGTGTGTGGGGCATGGGTAATGGGTGGGGTGATGGGTAGGCGTTAATACATACATTCTACATCCATGATTTCAGGAATAGTCCCGGCCGTAAGGACAAGATTCAAGAGGATGGGGACATGGCCCGGAATACAAAGCACCAACAATTTTGTTCAGGCATTCACAGGGGGTCCTTAGCTATGATGCGAGGGGAGAAAAAACGATCCAATTACTCAGAAGCCTTATGAACCATTTTGAGATAACGGTAATTTTCACTTTAGAAAAATCTTGATGAAATCAAGATTCGCCTTTAATGGCAAAAGAAATATTCCGTATATGCAATACATCCACTAGTTTGTTATTTTAGAACCCTCTGGCTCATTTGATGTTAGAGTGCTCGATGGTGCTGCTGTGGTACACCTCCTCCCAGTGACTGGCATCACTACATTTGACGATATGCCAAGTGGAGTGTTTGTTCCCCACATCATGAGGCAACTGGAAACCTCTATGAGAGTAGATGTGGTATGGGACAGGTACCTGGACAACAGTATCAAAGAATCAACCAGAGAGAAACGGGGGAAAGGTGTACGAAGGAAGGTGGCAGGCCAGACCAAGGTCCCAGGCAATTGGCCCGATTTCCTGCGTGACCCCACAAACAAGGTAGAACTCTTCCAGTTCCTATCAGAGAAGATTGTATCCACTACCTTCCCAGACGGAAAGCAGGTCTTTGCAACATCTGGAGCCTCTGTAGTCTGCAGTGGCACTGACCACTCGATGCCGCCATGTGACCACGAAGAGGCAGACACAAGAATTGTGGTCCATCTACAAGATGCCCTAGAGAGTGGATGCACCACATGCTTGGTACGCACCGTGGATACTGACGTTCTTGTCATCCTCATCGGGAAGTATCACTTTCTAGCCAGCAAGTATCCATCGGCTGACATCTGGGTCGCCTTCGGCAGTGCGCAAGAACTCCTTTTCCTACACATCAATGCCATCTGTAGTACTCTGGGCAAAGAGAAGTCCACAGCGCTACCAGTGTTCCACAGCTTCACAGGGTGTGATACGACTTCTCTTTCTTTGGAAAGGGGAAAAAAGTCGGTTTGGGAAGCATGGGGTGCCTATACCGAAGTCACAGATGCTTCAACTTCATCGTAGAACATCCACATGCACAAATCACCGTGGATTGCCAGGAGTTCCAGATGCTGGAACGTTTCACAGTCGTTATATATGACAAGACCAGCCCTCTGGTGTCGGTGAATGAAGCAAGAAAGGAAACTGTTCTGCCAGAAAAACAGAACGATGGAGAACATTCCCCCAACTCAACAGGCCCTGCTGCAGCACACCAAGCGTGCAGTGTACCAGGCTGGCATTGGACAACCTGTCACCAGGCACAACAACAGACACCAACTGCTGAAGGCTGCGGTTGGACACTGGATGCAGAAACAAAGTCCTGGGTTCCTGTCTGGAGCTCGCAGCCTGCGGCAGCAAGGCTGTAAGTGAACTTGGAAAGGGGCCTGCAA
>JACEEZ010019281.1:0-34200 GCA_016584305.1 Chionoecetes opilio | reverse complement strand
CCTCCTGTGTTCAGGCCTGCGCGAACTGGTCAAGTGTGGCTGCAAAAGCGCCACGTGGGAGGACGATGCTCATGCAAGAGGCGCAGTGGAAGTGCACCGAACTATGCAGCTGCCAATGTGAATGCTTAGCCGAGAAGTAATTTTTGCACCATGTTGGGTGAATATACGCACGGTCTGAAAGAGTACCATTTTTCTTGATTTTCGTATGTGTTAAGGGCAGGCTCCGAATTAATTAGACTACGCGATTCACTATGTTAACCGCTACTCGACCACGCGATTACGAAATAAAAATGATAACGAAAATTGTGTTTTGAATACCCGGGTGACCTACGTTAATTAGAACGTTTAAAAAAAATTGAGGAAATGCACCCGAGCCCACCTAATTTTCAAATATTGTTTTGAAATACTTCTAGATGTTCGATTTTAAAAACAATTACACCAAAATGATCGGAAAAGACTATATTTCTCATTTCTGCAAAAAAAAAAACATTTTTTTCCCAAAAAACTAAAAAAAAAAAATTCCCAAAATTTTCAATTTTTTTTTCTCACAAATAATGAAAAATTTCAAATAAGAGTGGTCCTACCGCTTGGCGCCGGTTATAGAATCATAGCGGGGACCCTGAAGATTGCCTGATAAAATTTTGGTGCTTTTATCCGGCATGTCCCCATCCATTTGAAATTCGGTGCTAAGCTGCCCTACTATATTCTTTCTCACGCACTCGGAACTTTTATTTGAAGCATTTTCTTATTTATCCTCTTGAGACCTTGGGAAATACGGGTAGAGGAGGGAGGCAGTGGGTTGCACGCGATACTTAATTAGTAGAATGTGTGCTTGTGATGTAATTTTCGGCGCGAATTTTCACCTATCTTCCACCCTACTCCTTGCACTTCATTAATCATTCTTTCCTCTTCCTATTTCTTCTCTAATTACTTTTTAAATTATTATTGCTTTTCCTTTCCTTCTTCTTCCTTGACCTCTCCTTTCTTTCATTTCTTTCCCTTTTCTTCTCCGCTACACCCTTCCTTACCTTTCTTTACCCATCAATTTTTTTCACCACCCTTTTGTTTCCTTCCCTTTCCCTCCCTTTATCTTTCTTTTTTTTATCCATCCCTTCGGTTTCCCTCCCTTCCTTTTCTTTATATGCCATTGGCTTCTCTATATGCCCGTCAGAGTGGCAAGGTTGGTAGAGACGTGAGCTCGCCATGTGCAGCGTCGTCCCTGTGCATTCGGTCAGCGGTTCGAGCCCGCCTAGTTCGTGCTGACGTGGCGGCGCTTTGTATAGTCAATAACCTTGTAGTTGGTATTTGCAAAGTGTCTAGATAGGATGAAAATCTTATCTTATCTGGCTTCTCTATAGGGAATATTCCACCCCACCGAAATGTAACGCCATCTACATTCCGTCAGAGGAACTTTACAATAAGGGAGAGACTGGTAATGGTAACACAGAGTTGAAGCTACGAATCAACTCGAACCAGTTGTTGAGAAAAGGCGCACAATGTAACTATTTGTGCATGATATGAGTTTTCTATATAGTAACTAATGATTACATATAACTTTCAATCACAACAGTTGTCGTTTTAATAAAGTAAGGGTAAAGGATGTTTTGTTCAGTTCATTCATATGTTTCGACCATTTGGTTTTGACTCGCTCAAGAAATCAAGGTCACCGAAGTGAGAAGGAAGGGCAGTAGTTACTAGCTGACCGTCGAGGAATTAAAAACAGAAGAAAGTACATACATATCAAGTATAGACGTCAGCCTCTGGCCCGTTTGCTTTTGGCTCAAATCTTGCGGCTGGAACGTGACAGCGAGCCACGTTCCAGCCAATTAAACTCATTACGTGAATTACTCATAAGGGCTTGTTCTATGCAAAAGTTTGTTTAACAGACCCCATTGATTTTGACAGCACTACTTGGATGTCGAATGTCAATCAATCCGACAATAATTAGGAGTAGTTTACGCTAATTACTCATTAAGGGCTTGTTTTACGCAAAAACAAATCTTCCGACGACCCCCATTGATTTTGACAGCAATACTTGCATGTCAAATTTCAGCTCAATCCGACAATAATTAGGAGTAGTTATACACTTTTAGGCGGAAACTTGGTTCCACGGGTCTTATGGTAAGCGACAGCTGTCAATAACTGATTGTGCCCAACGAACTTACATACTACAGCATACTCGTCAACAAGACATGTGAGTGGTGTAACAGTAATGCACATATGTAAATACCACCGGAAACCTCTAAGCCAAGTGGTGTACATCTTGGCCTAGTCGGTTAAGGTGGTATCTATGTGCATTACACCACTCGCATGTCTGTTGACGAGTATGCTGTAGTATATAAGTTCGTTGGGCACAATCAGTAATAGGTATGTATTTTCTTTTATTTTTAATTACTCTTGTTTTCAATACCTCCTGCCTAGTGGTTACGGTGATATTTATGTGCATTACAGTGGCACCATAAATACTCAGCCGGGACTCAGTACAAGACTCCAGGGGCCATACTTATAGAGATTTAGGATTCGTCCTAACCCTGCGTCCTAAGGTTCGAGGAAAGTCTAAGACGCGTCCTCAGACGGCGGCTTAGGACGAAGCGCTGAGCGCTACATTTAGCAAGAGTCCAATTTGGATTTCATGAAATATCACTACTAAGAGTCATCAGAAAGGTATAAAAATATCGAAAAACAGAAGATTAATATTTCTATGATAATTGCTGAAGACTACAACGAATGAATTCATCTATAAGGATAATTGTACCAGATATGCAACGTTCCGTTCAAAAGAAACAAACATTGACATGTGTCTTCGCTCTAATAACGAGGAAAGATAATTGTTTTCAGGACGACTGGACGAGACTTTTCATCCTTGGCCAGCTCTTTAAAGCAAGAAAAAATGTCCTATGTCCTGCGAGAGGAATTTTCCATGCCGAGATGATCGGCGAAGAGCAAGGCAGATGCCTGACAGGCCATCGCCAACCACATGATCGCCGCTTTCCATAGCGAGAGATACGTCAAGGACTACCGGTTATAATGGACGAGGACTTCGCGGTCGTTTTCAAAGACACCGACTATTTTTTCCTAGCCTACAATAGGTGCTTTTTTTAATGGACGAGAGTTTCGCGGTCGTTTTCAGAGACCCCGACAATTTTTTCCTGGCCTACAATAGGTGCTTGTTCTAATGAAGTTTTATTTTGCGCAAACCCATAAAAAAAAGATTAAAAAAATGTATACTTGTGGTTAAGGTTAGGTTAGGTTTCATTAAAAACCTATATGGTTAGGTTAGGTTTCATTAAAACCCTTACAGTTGGGTTAGGTTCATTAAAGCCTATAAGGTTAGGTTAAGTTTCATTTTTTCATTTTTTTTTTTTTTGCGCAAAATAAAACTTATCTCCATTAGAGCAAGCGTAAACGACCGCGAAACTCTCGTCCATTATTACCAGAGATAGTTTTATTTTGCGCAAACCCACAGTTTAAAAAAAAAAAAAAATCACCTAATTTTATGGTACCATTTCCATTAAAAACACTATCTCCATCAGAAAAAACACTAAAACTTGGCCGGGAAAGATTTGTCAGTCTTATAGGTTTTAATGAAACCTATAATGGTTAGATATACTTTGTGGTTAAGGTTAGGGGTAAATCTTAAGAACAAAGGCTCCACCCTCTATCTTCTTCTTCTTATAGCCAACAAGCTTGGGGACATGGTGGGAAACCGGGGTTTTTGGGTGGGGGAGCACACACATAAGGGAAATATGGCCCCCACAAAAAATCACTAAACTAGGGATATTCCCTAGTTCATGAACTTCATCGTGGAAATATTTCCCCGATTGTCTATGTACTAGGGAAATTTCCCTAGTTTAGGGATTTATTGTGGGGAGCCATATTTCCCTTATGAGTGTGCTCCTTTTGTGGGGGAGCACACATATAAAGGGAAATATTTCCCGATAAAGAAACTAGGGAAATTTCCCTAGTTTAAGGATTTTTTTGTGGGGGGCCATATTTCCCTTATGTGTGTGCTCCCCCACCCAAAAACCCCGGTTTCCCATGTCCCAAGCTTGTTGGCCATAAGAAGATAGGAGATTGAGCCTTTATTCTAAAGATGACAAACTCTACAGACCTAACCTAGCACCCTTCTTCGAGCCCCTTATGCTGTGCACTAAACCTAACCTGACCTGTCCTAACCTAACCTAAAGGCCGTGTCACACGGACACTTTTTCCGGCATCTTTTGGTATTTTGCTACCAAAAGATGCCCGTAGTGGTGGCAAAAATATGCCCGTTTGCACACGGCGTTTCGGCTACGAGCATCTTGTACGGGCATCTTCCGGGACCCGCAACCAAAACTAAATAATATAACATTATGGATCGCTGAAATTTAATATCGGCCATGTAGGCAAAGTGGATCGGCACTCATTAAAATATAAACAGATGTCTTAAAGACAGTAAGTATAATACGTTAGAGCCAACATTTGTCAGCTTAGCGTGGAGACCTTGTTTTTAAGATTTTCCAGGTTAGTTTTGGTTTCATTATAACCTAAAAGGTTAGGTTAGGTTTCATTAAAACCTATAAGACCCTGACTAATTTCTCCCGGCCAAGTTTAAGTGCTTTTTCTGATGGAGATAGTGTTTTAATGGAAACGGTACCATAACATTCGGTGATGATTTTTTTTTTCTTTCAACTTTGGGTTTGCGCAAAATAAAACTATCTCCATTAGAAAATGCACCTATTGAAGACCAGGAAAAAATAGTCGGTGTCTCTGAAAACGACCGCGAAGTCATCGTCCATTAGTATCAAATTGCTGAGTTAGGTTACGTTTAGTTTAGGTTAGGTTAGATTTAGGTTATGTTAAGGTTTGTTTTGAGGTTATGTTAAGCTTAGGGTAGTATTTGGATAGGTTATGTTGAGTTATTTAGGTTAAAAAAAACTAATTTGATGGTGTGCGATTGTCCGGGGGTTGGCACCGCCAACTCCTGCGGAATATTTACCGTTTGGTTTAGGTCATCCCCGAGCCTGACAATTCTAACCTGTTTCATAGTGTAGATTTCTTCATTCTGAGTCTTTTAAACCCAATTTCCCATGGCGCAATTGAATAATAATGCTGATACATATAGTGCCGACCGGGGTAATTTGGTCCTGGTTTTGACAAACTTTGATCTAGTTTCCATATCTATTAAAATAAACAAACAAAAAGTTAATACAATCATAAGAGGTCACTACCTATAGCATTAAATTTTGAACAAATTTCCATTATAGCTTTTTATCAAAACACTGCGAAGTGCGGACCGCATGTTAACAAAGGGGAAATCGGCCCAAACTCGGGGGTAAATTTGGTCATAATATAATATATATAAAAAAAAAAAAAAATTTCTTAAAAATTTGAAAACCCCAAAAATTTAAACAATATGTTTTACAGCCCAGGCCCTATCAAACATTCTTAGCTTTTCTTCAATTCTCTGGGGAGGCGGAAAATATGACCAAAAACGCACCGTTTTTGGGTTCAGTCTTTTAGTTAAATCTTTCTTCTTTTTCTAGCTGCTAGTTTTTTTTATAATTTCAAGATTTTTATTAATTTTGTAAAAACTTTACACAGGGGCCCGAATTTTCTACACAATTTGGGGGATGGTTTCTGTTTACCTTTTTGGATTCTAGGGGAAAAATTTATCTATGAGCTTTCCCTCACAAAACATCTTGGGGATAAGTGTTTTTAATGGAAGGAGATCGAGTGTATAGGAGATATGAAAAAAACCAAACCCCCCCTTTTGACTCACTAACCTAACCCAAAACACGCTTTTCCCCCAAAACTAATGTCAAATCTGCATTAAAAAGTGTCCGCGGCCCAAGGGGAAGAACAGAGGCGATGCAGGTCACAAGAGGAAGAAGAGTCAGGCGCACGTAAACACTTGGCTCTCGCCTTTCCCTTTTGAACATGTCATTATCTTCGAAATAATGTTTTGCGACGGAAACTCAATAGAGAAAATGTTTCCTAGAATTAAATAAGGTAAACAGAACCACACTCCAATTGTGTAGGGAGTTCGGCCCTAATGAAAAATAATACCGTTGGGTTACGTATATCAATGCCCATGTTCGGTTAGTTAAACTTAGGCAGGGAGGTGTGGGTGGGCATAGCCCCCCAGTTATGTCAGGAGAGTATAGGTTTATAGGAAGTAGTTGGTGAAACTGCCACATTTACGTATCCATTAAGGTAAACAGAAATCATTCCCCCAATTGTGTAGAGAATCTGGTCCTTGAGTAAAAATTTTAAACCCTTAATTTATATACCAGCACCCTTAAACTAATTCCCATTAGCATTCAACAATCTGAAAAAAAGAAACAAGTGCAAATAAGCAGTTAATCCTCACCGTGATATCCCGTGAGGGTACATTACACTGGGTCCAATTTACCCCGTGAGTGTTTTGTCACCGGGGTAAATACGGACCCAAACTGAGCATTGAACCCATACGAAAATGAGACAAGATAGAGCATTTGATATTTTCATGTTTAAAGTAGAGGAAAAACACTATTATACGCTTATTTACAAGAATGTACTCCGTCTCGTATTTGAACCCCATGAAAGTCGCCAAATCATCTGATTTTGTAAAACAAACTTTGCCGCAACTGTTTTTTTGCTGTCATTTTACTCATTTCTATTTTGGTTTCTGGGTTTAGTTACATATCGATATTATATTCATATTAATACTATAAATGTTAAAATGGGTTGTTTTACTACAATGGGATATTCAAAACTGGTTACACTTTATTTATATTGAAACAAACACCAAAGCAAAGATGGCGGGTCCGAAAGAACCGGTCCGTTGGAAGGACCAAATTACCCCGGGTCGGCACTACTACCTAGAATCTAGTTCTTTTAACCAAAAACTGTTAAGTTAGGTTAGGGTGGGATTTGGTATATTAACAGATGATATCAAGAACAAATAAGAAAATTTCAAGACTACGGCAGTGGGAAGAGAAATAGAGGGTTATATGGATACTGTTCCAGGCTTAATAAATCACGACGAGCATGACATCCACTAAATATAAGCGAGTAAGCTTTATGAATTACTTATTATACTTAGAATAGTATAAATAATTACAAGACCCCAAATTATTCTTGTGAAATCTTACTATAATGCACCGGGATGTCAGTGTCTTTCTGAGAGAGAGAGAGAGGAGAGAGAGAGAAAAAGAGAGAGAGAGAGAGAGAGAGAGAAGAGAAGAGAGAGAGAGAGAGAGAGGAAGAGGAGAGAAGAGAGAGGAGATAAAGGGGGGAAGAAGAGGGAAGAGAGAGAGAGGAGGAGTTAGTTGTGTACAAAGCCATTCCGATTTTCTTTTAGATATATGGGTAAACTTCTGCTAAAATAGTCTGCTTCGACACAGACTATTTTTTATAGTGAAATACAATAGTGACGATAATTAAAAATAGTAATGGTAATGCTATGGTGGTAACAACAGTAATATTAATGTTATATTGGTAATAAAGGTTAATGTCGTGCTGTCAGCACGTTTACACTGGTTTTTTTATGAGGAATCAGAAGAAAGATTTGACACAGACAGTTGAGGTGATGACAGTGTAAAGATCACGGCACTGGATATGAAGTCGCGGGTTACGAAGACCGGGCAAACATATCAGCGGCCGTTAGTGATTGAAGACAGTGTGGATAGTGTTGCAGGTGTTCACAGTGTGTGGAGCGTGTGGACTCACTCTGGTTTCAAGTTTCAAGTTTATTGAGAAAAGGTGGAGGAAGTTACAAAGAGGGGGGGGGGGGACAAGAATACCAAGTACAGAAATACAGAAATACAGAAATAGAAAAAAGTGGTCGGGTGGTCCGGTTTGCTGTTTTTAGTTTGAACATTCACAAGAAATCAAAATATTTTTTAAGTAACATAAAAAACAAATCAGAATAAAAAAACGCATAATAAATATAGCATGAAGTGCGCAGTTCAGTTCAGCGAACAGTGTTGATATATAAGAACCAAAAATAATCAAACAGAATTTTTTTTTTAAATAACCATATACGTACTGTATAGGAATTGTACCAAAAATAATAAAAACAAAAATACACAAAAACCGAAAAAACATACAATCAATCAACACAGCCCAGAAGGGGCTTCCCATGAGAATCAGACAGGGAGAAGTGGGCCCGGTGGCGAATTCCACCCAGTGCCCTTCTCCGTTCCGATTGTTGAATTCCGGCACCTCGAGTGGTCGGAAAACAGGCAGCATTCTGGTGGTGTCCGTCCAGGGAGTCCCCAGACGAATAATTTTCTTCGCGTAACTGTAGGCGGGCTGGTGCGAGATCCGGGCTTGTCTCGCATGAAGCTCCTGCCGGACCAGGTGCTCATATTCGAGAAGGAGAGCCCACAGGTCTCTCTCTCGAAGAGTGTGCATCTTATACGTCTGGGTCACCTTCTCGGCCAGAGTGGGACTCGACTGAGTCCCCGCCTCGACCAGAGAAGGGCTGGGCTGGGACGCGGCACTACTACTCGGTGTCGGCCGCTGCTCCTCCATGGATCCACGCTGCATCGCGGCATCACGGTGGAGGGGCATAACACCTCTGCTGCTCCTCACGCCTCACCAAGGAGGCCGGGACGTCCACGCACTCATCTGCCTGGGGCGATGGGGGGTCACGCTTGGGCCTCTTCCTCTTCTTCTTGCGGTGGCGCCTTCTGGTCCCGGGGGTGGGGACAGCAGCAATCCTCCGATGTGGTGCTGGGGCTGGGGGCGATGGTCGGAATGAACTCCCGGCACGACTCGTCTGCGGCTGGTTTAGTGCCGTGGGGCCAGGAAGTCTTTTGAGCCTGGCTGGGCAGAGGCAGTTCCAGGCGTGGTGGCCGTCACCACAATTGGGGCACCTCGGCTCGGGACGTTCCCCGTCCTCCCGAAAGCGGCGGATGCAATCCCGTGTGGCGTGGCCCCCACTGCACACCCCGCACAGCTCCCGCTGTCTGCACTGGCTTTGGAAGTGGCCAAAGGCCTGGCAGCGGTAACAGCGCAACTTCCGGGCCCGGACAGTGTCGGGCACTTGCTCGCCCTCGGCGGTGGGCTTCGCTCTATATTTATTACGCATGTGCTGCCGCAGGTTGGCTTCCAACTCATCGTTGAGTTGGATAACCCTGCCCCGCCGGGCTTCCAGACGTTCGCTGTGCTGCCGTTCAAACACGCGACACTGCCGCCAAAGCTCCGCGAGACTCGTCGTCTTGCTGCATTTCGTACACTCAAACAGCAGGATGCAGTGTTCACACCTAAGGCTGAACACTGAGTCACTCTGCTGCGGCAGGCCGTCACCCTCCCGCGCAGGGGTACTCCTCGCGTCCCTTCTGGCGGGCACGGTCGTGTTCGCGGCTTGACTCACAATCTGAGCGGCCTTAATGTTCTCGTGAACATTTCCGTCTCTTGACGGCCTTGGCGACTAGGAGGCACATGCACGCTCGTGCGCCCGTTCCTTCCTGGCGCAGTCACTCTTTGCTGATTCCACCCGGCGCGCCTCCGGTGTCGGGGCAGCCTAACCGAACACCTTGGTCGAGGTGCTTTCGGGGCATTGGCGGCCAGCAGATTCCTTAGCACGTTGGCGTTGACTTCTCGCCGCTTGCTTTCTGGCCGCTGCCACTCGCTGCTGGCGTGCTGACACGGTTGTCATGGTTCTTGAGATGCAATCAGTCATAGCTGAGGATACTTGCATTGTCTTGAAAATGTTTGGGCTTCACTAGCAGGGAGGGCAGAAATGGGATAAGGTGCTTGGAGTTAAGACGTTGAGCGAGGAACCTTATAAGGAGTATTTTCTTGAAGTTCTATTCTTCTTAACTCCAACCTCCACTTAATTCCAACCTGTCACCACCTGCACGCGGCACAGTCATTGGCTCCTGGAGGATCTACACAATAATGTATTAACTCCACCCACCAATAGTATTATTGCATTGAGCCCTTCTCGTGTTCCAAGCTTCCTCGCCCCCACCACTCGGCTCCAACTTATGCAGGGTGATGCACACTGAAGGGCATTTGCACGATGACGCGCTGACGGTGCAGGCTTCTGGTGTTGCCCAGAGTGGCGGTGGTGGGCTGCCGTGGTTCCCGCACACAAAACAAAAGTTAGTCATGGTGACTAACTTAGCATACTCAAGCCGTGGGGTCTAAAACGAGTAACCCAAGTTAGTCACGCTGAGTAACAATGGTTAGTCATTTTTTTAGTAACTACCTAGTAAATCCGAGTATGGTCTTAGTCAAAACAAAATGACTAACCAGTTCGTCAAGTTCACCGTTTTGAGTATCCACATTAGTAAATTTGACTAAAGGGGCAAAAAATGCACCTTTATGGGGGCAAAAAAATGCAGCTTTAGGGCTGCAGGTTTTGCACCTTTATAGGTGCAACTTTTGCACCTTTTGGAGGGGTGCACCTTTGCACCCATATAGGTGCAGCAAATGCACCTATAGGGGTGCAACTTTGCAACTTTAAAGGTGCAAAACTATATCACATATTTTGCACCTTTAAGGGTGCAAGGTTGCACCTTAACACTAGGGTGCAACTTTTTGCACCTTTTGGAATTGGAATTTTGGGTGCGATTTTGCACCCAGATGGGTGCAAAAAAGGCACCTTTAGGGGTGCAAGTTTTGCACCTTTTGGAGGGATGCACTTTTGCACCCGGGTGCAACAAATGCATCTTTAAGGGTGAAACTTTGCACATTTAAAGATGCAAAATTATGTCCCACTTTTGCACCTTTAAAGGTGCAAAAGCTGCACCCACGTTCAAAACTACAGTTATTGCACCTTCTGGAGGAGTGCAATATTACACCCTATTGTACAAATAGGGTGCAATTATGCACCCCTCCAGAAGGTGCAAAAACTGTACCTCTGCACCTCCAGGAATGCAATTATAGTTATCTGTCCTTTATGGATCTTTAAAGGAAGAATTCCCGATATCATATTTTTTTATGGCAAGTTAGAGTAACTTGCTATCGAAAATTATAATATCATGAATTCCTCCTTTTATAAGATCCGTAATGAACAGAAATTTGCATTCTTGAAGGTGAGGTTGTTGCTGCAAGAGGGACATGTACACAAACAGCTTCTCCGATGCCCAAATCAATGTGGAAGTTCCTGCCCAATAAGTACTTCTCAAAATTAAAGCAAGGATCTTAATAAACCAGCATTCATGTTAACATTGTCTACTTTACTTGTCTTTAAAGCGAAAAATATGCATTAAAGGAAAAATAACAGGATTAAGTTAATAAGGATATAATACATGATTATAGAAATACATCTTTATTAAAGCTGAAACAACTTGAGATTAGAAAAAAATACAATGTTAGATTAATGTGTACATGTTTACAGGGTAGGAATGAATGACAATGTACTTAGTTCGCGATTTGTCCTTCAACGCTAAAAGATCAGGGGGATGGAAATATATTTCCGATACTTATCTTTGCAAATTGAACACAAATTACGTTATTTAGTTTATAAAAATCTTAAANAAAACCTTCCGCTCTCAAAAGGGTCTTACCTCCTCATCTGAGCGTGCCCAGTTTTTAACCCTTTTGCAACATCAGTCGTCCCTGTCTTTACTGATGGTTCCAATCAGACGAAGGAGTTGGATACGGTGTCGTATTCCCATCGTTTAACAAAGGCGTCAGCCTTCCAAGTGTTTCATCTGTTTTTACGGCTGAAATAAATGCTATTTTATATGCTCTCATGGCTATTCTTACTCTTCCTGATGTCTCTTTTACAATTTTTAGTGATTCTTGTAGTGCTCTTCAATCACTATGTAATTTTAACTCTCCCCATCCGCTGGTCAATGCCATCCTGGAATGGCTTTATCTGCTCAAGAGGCGAGGCCGGACGGTCAGCTTTTGTTGGGTACCGGCACATGTAGGTGTTGCCGGTAATGAGAAAGCTGATGCCTTGGCAAAAGCTGCAGCTAGAAGACCAGCTCTATCACATTTTGCAGTGCCGGCTACAGACCTGCGCTCGGCAATCCATAGATCAGTTCACAACAGTTGGCAGGAACGTTGGATTACTATAGGGCAAAATAAACTGCGCACCATCCGCCACAGTATCGAGGACTGGAGCTACTGCGGTCTCTCCCGGAGATGGGAGACTGCCTTGGCACGATTGCGTATTGGTCACACTCTATATACTCATGGGTTCCTCATGGAGGGGGGCCACCCTCCTTACTGTGATGATTGTTTGGTCCCCTTAACTGTGCGGCACTTGCTGGTCGAGTTTACCAGTTTTGGGGACCTACGTGTGCAATTTTTGTCCCGGTGTCGCGGGTCGGACGGTGCTTACCGTCTCTCCCTGGCATTGGGAGAGAGGTGTTTCTCTCCGGGACATGAAGTCCATACTTTTATTGAGAAGGCTGGCCTTCTCAACAAGTTATGGATGTTTTTAATATTAATTTATTCTTGTTTTTAATGTACTCTTGTTCTTTTATGTCTTTTGTTATTTTAAATATATTTATTCTATCATAAATTTAGTTTTTTTAGTTTAACTTTTCATATATCTTATGTACGCAGGTGTCAATAACCCCGCAGTTGCGGCGCCTTAAAACTATAATCTCTTCTCTCTCTCTCTCTCTTCTCTCTCTCTCTCTCTTTTCTCTCTGTCTCTCTCTCTCTCTCTCTCATCTCTCTCCTCCTCCTCTCTCATCTCTCTCTCTCTCATCTCGTCTCTCTCTCTCTCTCTCTCAGTACCAGATAAAGATTTTAGTTTAATTTTAATTTCATTTCATTGCATTTCATTATAGATTTTAAGTCTCCTGAACAGTACCAGTTAATAGCTATAAGAGAAGAGAGAGAGAGAGGAGGAGAGAGAGAGAGAGAGAGAGAGAGAGAAGAGAGAGAGAGAGAGAGAGAGAGATAGAGAGAGAGAGAGGAGAGAGAGAGAGAGAGAGAGAATGGAGGGAAGTATGTCGACAATATTGACACAACTTTGCAACCTAATTTTAAGAGGAAAACATGTGGTGGAGGTGTGGTTGTCATGGTAACGGGCAGCGTACGGCGTAGGTATCGTACTGCTGGATCATTTAATTAAAAGATTATATATATATATATATATTACCCAACATACATAAAAAGAAAGCGAAAAATGCACTTGTTAAATGTATAGAGAAAAATGTTCATGTATTGAGAGATTTAAAGTTGTCCACATTTTTCGTCGTCTACGCAGAGACAACACTATGGACACCTGGCGGCCCAGACCACCAAACACAAACGGTGATACCTCGAATTCTTAACCCCTACCGTACAGCATAGACCCCCCTAAAATAAAATGTTATTTGGCGTAGGCCATTTTTTTTTTTTTGCATCAGTAATCTAATATACTATAGGAGTAACCGTGTGTCTGTGTGTGTGTGTGTGTGTGTGTGTGTGTGTGTGTGTGTGTGTGTGTGTGTGTCTATTTTGGGTAGCCGAAATTGTAAATTCAATTTTGATGGGAGTAGGCTCAAAAAATCGCAAATAAATCGTAGGTGGTAAGCGGCTTGGTCCCATGTCGATTGAATAATTTTGAAGGGGGTTTTTGGGCTAAAAACAATTTTGGAGTATTAGATTCCAGGAAAAACTGCGATAACGTCTTGCCGCATTCCACAAACTCAGTAGACTCATGGACGTTTGTGTGCGTGTGTGAGTGTGTGTGTGTTGGAATCACACGGAACACAAAGGGTTGGAATCACACGGAACGTGGTCTACCCCGAGGCACTTTGACCAGTGACCAACGACAGCAACAACACGATTGGAGTTTGCAATCACATGTTGTCTAATAGGTGTCTTGCACGTGACGGCACAGCCCTTGTTGTGGCTGCGACAGGCGCGGGAAATGCGAGCTGGAGGACCAACAAACTCCACTTGCCGCCCGTGTTTGCCACCTTATGGTAATTTTCCCCTACCAAATATATGTTTATCAGTATAAAAGATATACTGTTATCTTCGGAAATGTTTGTTCTATAATATTATCAAATAAAAAACCGGAAAACGCACTAAAGAAAGGCCATTATGAGACTCAAGAAATATGCATGAACTTAATATCTACCAACTCCAGCTGCCATTTAATATTTTGCTCGAAAACTTTTTACACGGACAATATCAATAGAAGCGGAATTTCATTAGCTTGCCATCGATACATTTCGTTTTCTGATAAATGAATTAGAAGCATGCATAAATGAGCGTTAACTAGATAAATAACATCATGAAATCGGGTAATTTTTCCCGATTTATGTCCCAGCCGGGACCTGTAAAAATACAACTAGATGAAGATGAATACACACAGTCAGTCACACACACACACATATCTTTGAAATAATTATATTAATAATAAAATAATAATAATAATTTGGATCATAATAATAATAACAATAATGAAAATGATGATGCCATTATTAACCATAATAATAGTAGACTAGAGGATTTTCTGCGGGGGATTTTTGGTTGCAATCGGAAAATTTTCGGTTGCAAACGGTCACAACAACAACAACAAATGATTGCGGGTCGGGCCAATCATCTTCCCTGGATGGTTGAACAGGGATCGAAATTTGAGCAACCGAAATTTTTTCGGTTGCAATCAGGATCCCCGCAGAAAACGCCTTAAGACTAATAATAATAATAATTATTATAATAATAATAATAATAACTAATGAAAATTTGATCTAGGCTAGATTTGTATAGTGACGCCTGTGTGATATGTAATGATCCGTTTTCTGTGATGGTCTTGCGGGGGGACTCTTCCCTCAGGGGTAGAGGGAGGGAGGGAGGTTGTCATGGCGGCATTGTCAGCTGAGCTGTAATCGGCCAATGATAACACGCGCCTCAGATTCTGAGGCTCTGAGCCAATGAGCGTTACGCTACCATACGTGTCTCGGCAGTCCGGTCTGTTGCGAGAAAAAAACACAATACCGAAATCCAATACCGACCAAATAATATACCGATACCGGTATACCGATGCAATACCAATACCGATACCGGTATACCGAAAACAAAAAATACCAGTAATACCGGTGATAAAATACCGGTATTTCGGTATACCGAAAACCGGTGCACATCCCTAGTTTGTTGACATCGAGGCTTGGAAAACACGTGGTCCTCTTGCATCAGTTATCTTCAGTTTTAACCTCGAATGACTCACCCCGGCGACGTCCCAGGGTGAATAAAGGGTGAGTAAGGGTGTGTGTGTTTGTAGGGTGAATGAGAGGCTGGGAACAGGTTGAAACAGGTCAAATGAAGGGTTTAAATTGGGTTGATATTAGTGGACGAGGAGGAAAGACAACTGTATGATTAGGGTGACGGGGAGTTTCGTACACAAGTTGTTTCGTACCCAGGTTTTGTTAGTTGTTTCGCACACTGATTTTGAGTTTTTTCGTACATATCTGGTATCGTTTCGTAACTAGTAGTCAAGTTCAACTGTGAGCTGAGTGTACGAAACGACGGTATTATTTTACGATAGGACCAAACTTCCCTACACAATTGGGAGCATGGTTTTTGTTTACCTTATTGTATTCTAAGAGACATTTTCTCATTGAGCTTTCCGTCGCAAATCAATAGTTTCGGAGATTAGAACATTTTAGGTGGGGGGAGGAATACGTCTCCTTGTTTACAAAATGCCTCCCTCTTCCTCTTCTTGTGGCCTGCATCGCTGTTGTTTCGGAGTAAGTTTTCCGTGCGCATCCGTGGCTAGGAGATTAATCTCGGGGTTTGGTATTTTATTAGGGTCCTACTAAATAGCGTCCACTAGCGTCCACTAGCGTCTAAAACCCTAAATTGATCACTGTTTAATGTATTTCCTATTTAAAACACATCCTCATTGCTTTTTACAGCATATCTGATTTTTTCGCATGTTCGTACCAACCGCTCGGCTCACAATCGAGAAGTCCCGGGTTCGATCCCTGGGCGGAGCGAAGATAGATGGGTGGTCTTTCTTAAAACCCGAGCCCCTGTCCACCCAGCAGTGAATGGGTACCGGGTGTTAGCCGGGGGTTTGTGACCCGCCTCGATCGATCCCGGGGTGGTGGCTTCGGCCAACACTAACTAAGCTGCAGAGGTAGATCACTACGGCTCTGAAGAATTATCCTCTAAACAAACAACAAACAAACAAACAACCCCACACCGATCAGGGGACTAACAGTAAAGTCGCCACCTGCAATAAAGTCCCCAGCCGCCAAATATTACGAATTATAGCATTACTACTGATTTTTATGTGCCACTGAAGATGATACTCAGTAGTTTATTATTATGACTGTATGTATAATCTACCCTGTTTCAGCGTTGTTTTATGCTTTGTATCTGCGAGTATAGACGGTTTCAAATTTCACTACGCGTTTTTATTTCGGGCGACGACGACGTACTCAGTAAATAAACACTAGATGGCGACTTTATTGTTGGTGGCCACTCCGATGATATTTTTGTCATTTGTTCATTTATAGCCATACTATGACACAGATGAAGACACAAAATGACACAGACTCTCCAGATAGCCCCTTCTAACTTTCCTGAAATCATGGATGAAGAAATGTAAGTATTAACGCCACCACACGTCTGTAAACAGAAAAAAAAGTTGTCCTGACGACTTTACTGTTATCTACGGTTGTGGACGCAAAATCCATAACATTTTTATATGTCCTGTACTCTTTTATTTTGTGCAGAGATGTTAGGAAAATCACAGATATGCTGTAAAAAGCGATGAGGATGTGTTTTAAATAGGAAATACATGAAACAGTGATCAATTTAGGGTTGTAGACGCTAGTGGACGCTGTTTAGTAAATATTAAACAGCGTCCACTAGCGTCTGCAACCCTAAATTGATCACTGTTTAATGTATTTCCTATTTCAAACACATCCTCATTGCTTTTTTCAAATGCGGCAAGCAACGCTCCAAATCCATGTCATGCAAAGGACCAAAAGTCACACTTAAATCTCTCTCTCTCTCTCTCTCTCTCTCTCTCTCTCTCTCTCTCTCTCTCTCCTCTCGTCTCTCTCTCCTCTCTCTCTCTCTCTCTCTCTCTCTCTCTCTCTACTCTCTCTTCTCTCTCTCTCTCTCTCTCTCTCTCTCATCTCTCTCCCCTCTCTCTCTCTCTCTCTCTCTCTCTCTCTCTCTCTCATCTCTCTCTCCTCTCATCTTCTCTCTCTCTCTCTCTCTCTCTCTCTCTCTCTCTCTCTCTCTCTCTCTCTCTCGCGGAAGTTGACAGCGACAGAATGTTTTTTATTTTTACGATGACAATTTTTGTATGACTGTATAATGTAATTATAGTTGTGAATTAATTATCGTATTTTCGTGTACGATTCTCAACCATGCATCGTACATCGTACGGATAGTCAAATTCTCGTACAAATACGATAATTATCGTACACTTCACAACCCTGGCGATAACCTACCTTGTTCATAATTTGATTTTTATTTGTCTTTAATCTTGGGACTATCTATTCTGTTACGTGAATTTGTTATACTTAAGATTGCTGTTTTTAAAACGTGAAACTGATGTGTTTGGTTATGTGATTTTGTTTCTTTCTTTTATTCATACATGTGCTTGCAAGCTCAAAAATAAGGCAAGTATTACAAGGATAGCTTTTGCGTACAATACCTACCGTAGATAACAGTGAAGTCGCCACCTGCAGTGAAGTCGCCAGGCGCCAAATATTACGAATTATAGCATTACTACTGATTTTTATGTGCCACTAGCCGCAAAGCCGCCCTCCGGGCGGACTTTTTGGCTAGCTCCTGCGGAGGGCTATTGGTGGGCCTTCGGCCCACCACCTGTGTCTGGTGGGCCAAAGGCCCACCAAACACAGACTCTCCAGATAGCCCCTTCTAACTTTCCTGAAGTCATGGATGTAGAAATGTATGTATTAACGCCAACCCATTCACATCACCCCCAACCCATTCACTCACCCATTACCCATCACCCCCCACCCATTCACTCACCCATTACCCATCACCACACACCCATTCACTCACCCATTACCCATCACCCCCCATCTATTCCCTCACCCATCACCCATCACCCCCCACCCATTCACTCACCCATCAACCCACACCCATTACCCATCACCCCACCCATTCACTCACCCATTACCCATCACCTTACATCAAGGTTTCCTCAATTCCAATGATCTGAAACTCGAGAAATGCCAGTGGTCGCTAGCAGTTTTAACTCAAAGGTTGGTCTACTGTGTTTTGGCTCCGCAACTAATATTTTTCATAAATTAATTTCGCGATAAACATTGACGCACCGCATCTGAATACCAAAAAATATAGTTCTTCTGTTGTTCTACTAATTATATGGATGACATGCATTACGATGGAACGTTCTATAATAGCAATTTAATGCAAATTACTCGCCTCGAGTAGCAAAGCTTAATATATTTTTTACATGTATATTGTGGCATGTAGAATTTGGGCGATGTTCACCCTGTTTTCTAAGACAGTACTGCTGCGTCTGGCAAACGCTTGTCAAAATACAATAAGCAATGCCTTGGAAAAACGAAGAATAAAGAATGCCGAAATCGGCTTCTTGCTGCGACAATGTAGGCTATAATTGTGGAGGCGACACGCCGCGGCGGGGAGTGGTGGCGGGGAGATTGTGGCGGGGAGATTGAATCAAAACATTACGACTTCACGCGTCGACTCATTGCACTTTCAGGCTTTCTATCTGATTGATACACAATAATAACATGAAAATATGACTGCCTAGGTATGGATAACTTCTAAACATTCGTTATTGACTATATAATATCATAGAGTAGCATTTACCTCGCCTCCTCAACTATAACCTCCTGGGTTATTTGGTTATATACAATGTTTTACAGAATCAGGCTTCTATACAATATACATATAGAAGAAAATCGTTCTTAATATTATACTTTTGTGTTTTAAGTGCAGTGGAATAAGCCCATATTTTGTTTTCCAGTAGACCAACTTATTATCAAAAAAGTGAGTTAAAACTGCCAGCGACCCCTGGCATTTTGGGTTCCAGTTCTCTCGAATTCTCGCAACCCACTTTTTTTCACAATTATCGCTAATAGGCTGCTAAAAAAAAAAAAAAAAAAAAGTGATCGTATCATCTCATAAGTGGGCTTAAACCCTTCCCCTGGTCAACCTGATTCCAAAAATGTGGTATATGATGGGATTCCGCCACGGGGCGCGGAACCCCCACACACACACACAGACACACATACACACACACACACTTTCGCTTATATTATTATAGACTGAAGATGTTACACAGTAGTTTATATGATTGTATAATCTACCCTGTTTCAGCGTTGTTTTATGCTTTGTATCTGCAAAATATAACTGTTGCGCATTTTGCTTCTCACGTTTTTCTTCGTGCGATGACAGACAGTAAACAGTAGCTTTTCGGGCGACAGGACGCAGACTTGCAAGATCTTTCAAACTGGAATAAAATTTATTTTCACGTTGGCAGAGGAATTTTTATATATCCAAGCATCTTCCGCAGCTAATATACATAGAGACTTGTTTTACTTTACCTCTAATTTCCCTGAATTCCACAGAGTGGCGACTCAACTGTTGGGTTAAAATACTAGCTGGCGACTTTACTGTAGTAGGTAGCCTATAGTGAGGTCGCCACTCGGTTTTATTTTTGTCATTTGTTCATTTATAGCCCTAATATGACACAGATGAAGACAGAAAATGACACAGACTTTCCAGATAGCCCCTTCTAACTTTCCTGAAATCATGGATGTACAAATGTAAGTATTAACGCCACCACACGTCTGTAAATAACAAAGAAACGTAGAACTGGCGACTTCACTGTTATCTACGGTACACCTATAACAAAAATAACATGACATTTTTCTTATGTATTATACTTAAATATAAAAGTCTGCTGAACAGAACGTGTTCTGTTTTCATATAAATAGGCCTACAGCTTAATCAGCATAACAGTGCAAGGCATTTTTAAGTACATAAACGTATTCATTTTTTTGCAGAAAAAGTTCTATTCATTTTGCTGACTTAGCCTATTTCGTTGTAGGGGTCCACAGGTGGAAAAGTGACTGGAAAAGGGGGAATGGGACAAAAAAGGTTGGGAACCATTGCATTAGACCCCTGATCGGTTTGGGGAATTGGTACGAAAATGCGAAAATATCACAGATATGCCGTAAAAAGCGATGCAGGTGTGTTTCAAATAGGAAATACATTAAACAGTGATCAATTTATTTACTAAACAGCGTCCACTAGCGTCCACTACCGTCTACAACCCTAAATTGATCACTGTTTCATGTATTTCCTATTTAAAACACATCTGCATCGCTTTTTACAGCATATATGTGATTTTCCTAACATCCCTGCACAAAATAAAAGAGTACAGGACATATAAAAATTTTATGGATTTTGCGTCCACAACCGTAGATAACAGTAAAGTCGTCAGGACAACTTTTTTTTCTGTTTACAGACGTGTGGTGGCGTTAATACTTACATTTCTTCATCCATGATTTCAGGAAAGTTAGAAGGGGCTATCTGGAGAGTCTGTGTCATTTTGTGTCTTCATCTGTGTCATAGTATGGCTATAAATTTAACAAATGACAAAAATATCACCAGAGTGGCCACCATCAATAAGTCGCCATCTAGTGTTTTTTTTACTGAGTGCGTCGTCGTTGCCCGAATAAAAACGCGTAGTGAAATTTGAAACCGTCTATACTCGCAGATACAAAGCATAAAACAACGCTGAAACAGGGTAGATTATCATACAGTCATGATAATAAACTAGTGTATCATTTTCAGTGCACATAAAAATCAGTAGTAATGCTATAATTCGTAATATTTGGCGGCTGACGACTTTATTGCAGGTGGCGACTTTACTGTTAGACCCCTGATCCCGGGGTGGGGTTGTTTGTTTGTTTTGTTTGTTTAGAGGATAATTCCTCAGAGCCGTAGTGTCTACCGGCTGCAGCTTAAGGCGGCGCACACTAGCACTTTTTTCCTCTAGTTTGTCGAACTTCTTTTGGTTTTTTTCTCTTTCCCCGACTTTTTTTTTTTCTCGCTTGACTATTAGTCCGTCTGCATCAGTCAGTCTGAGGCAGTCGCTCGGATCGTTTTTGCCCTCAAAGTTGAAGTCAACTTTCTTAGTCAAATAAAAAATCCATAGTGATTCTTTAAAGATTTCGATAAAACAAAATTTTTTTAAAATTAAATTAAATTTATTTTTTTAAAAGTAAAAAAAATTTCAAGTGATTTTACATTGATACATTTAAAACCCGGGTTCTATTAACAGCCAACAGTCTCTCGCATGACTCGATTAAAAAGATTTACTAAAAAGAGTAAACTCCCGACACACCCTGACACACATGGTTTTTAAAAATTATAAATTTTTAGAGTGGGGGACAAGATTTGCTAAAAGGTCGCTCCCCAAACACACCCGCCCCAAACAGTGGGTTTTAAAGAATCAGAATGCCTAGAGGGGGGAAAAGATTTACTACAAAGAGTGCCTCACCTCACCCCCTGACACACAGTGGTGTTAAGAATTATGAATTTTTTAGGTGGGGGAAAAAAGATTTACTAAAAAGGTGCCCTCCCCCCACCCTGACACACAGGGGGTGTTAAGAATTGTGAATTTTTTAGAGTGTGGGAAAAGATTTCTAAAAAGAGGCCCTCACCCCCCCCCTGACACACAGTGGTTTTAAAATTATTTTTTAGGGTGTGGGAAAAGATATCTAAAAAAGGTGCCTCCCAGAAACCCCCTGACACACGTGGTGTTAAAAAACCATAAATCCTAAGGGGGGAAAAAGGTTTTATCCCCGTTCTGAACTCCCAGACACACCCGACCACAGGGGTGTAAAATTTATGAATATTTAGAGTGTGGGAAAAGATTTACTAAAAAGAGTCAAACTCACCTCCCACCCCGACCACAGGGTGTTAAAAATTATGAATTTTTAGAGTGTGGGAAAAGATTTGCTACAATGGGCCCTCACCACCACCCTGACACACAGGGTGTTAAAATTATGAATGTTTAGAGTGGGGGAAAAAATTTTGCAAAAAAGTCAGCTCCCCCAAACACACCCTGACACACAGGGGGTGTTAAGAATCATAAATCCCTAAGTGGGGGAAAAGTTTTTACTACAAAGAGTGCCCTCACCTCACCCCCCCGCCCAACAGTGGTGTTAAGAATTAAAAGTTTGGGAGTGGGGGAAAAGTTTGTCCAAGGGGTCCCTCACCATACACCCCCGACACACAGTGGTGTTAAGAATTTGAATGTTTAGAGTTGGGGGAAAAAGATTTGCTACGGGGGTCCCTCACCATCCCCACCTGAAACAGTGGTGTTAAGAATTATGATTTTTTAGAGTGTGGGAAAAGTTTTGCTACAAGGGGTCCCTCACCACAACAACCCTGACCACAGGGGTGAAAAATTATAATTTTTGAGGTGGGCAAGGTTTGCTAAAAAGAGTCAGCTCCCCAAAAACCCTGACACACAGTGGTGTTAAAATCATAATCCCTAAGTGGGGGAAAAAAGTTTCTAAAAAGAGTGACCTCCCCCACACACCCCTGACACACAGTGGTGTTAAAATTATGAATTTTTTAGAGTGTGGGAAAAGATTTGCTCAAGGGGTCACCTCCCATACAACCCTGACACAATGGTTTTTAAGAATTGTGAATTTTTTGAGTGGGGGAAAAAAATTTGCTACAAGGGGTCACTCACCAACCCCCCTGACACACGTGGTGTTAAAAATTTATAATCTTTGAGTGGGGGGAAAAGATTTACTAAAAAGTGCCTCCCAGACACACCCTGACACACAGTGTTTTAAAGAATCATGAATCCTAATGGGAAAAGATTTACTACAAACATCCCTACCTAAACCCCCCTGACA
The DNA here is from genome assembly GCA_016584305.1 of Chionoecetes opilio. Taxonomy (NCBI): domain Eukaryota; kingdom Metazoa; phylum Arthropoda; class Malacostraca; order Decapoda; family Majidae; genus Chionoecetes; species Chionoecetes opilio. The sequence goes on along the minus strand of JACEEZ010019281.1, from coordinate 11,410 downwards.
CACAGGGGTGTTAAGAATTATAAATTTTTAATGGGGAAAAGTTTTGCTACAATGGGTCACCTCCCATACACACCCTGCCCCAACAGTGGTGTTAAAATTATGAATGTTTAGGTGTGGGAAAAGATTTGCTACAAGGGGTCACCTCACCTCACACCCCCCTGACACAAGGTTTTAAGAATCATGAATGCCTAGAGTGTGGAAAAGATTTACTAAAAAGAGTGACCTCCCCTCACACACCCTGCACACATGGTGTTAAAAAATATAAAGTTTAGAGGGGGGGGAAAAGATTTCTACAATGGGTCACCTCACCATACAACCCACACAGGGGTGTTAGAATTGTAAATTTTTTAGAGTGGGGGAAAAAAATTTGCTACAAGGGTCACCTCACCCACACCCCCTGACACACGTGGTGTTAGAATTAGGGAATCTTTAGAGTGGGGAAAAGATTTCTAAAAAGGGTGACCTCCCCAACCCCCCTGACAAAGTGGTGTTAAAACATAATGCCTAAGTGTGGGAAAGATTTACTACAAACGTGACCTCACCTCACACCCCCTACAAACATGGTGTTAAGAATTATAATTTTTAAAGGTGTGGGAAAAGTTTGCTAAAAAGGGGTCACCTCCCATCCCCAAACCCCTGACCCCTGGTGTTAAAATTATGAATTTTAGAGTGTGGGAAAAAGATTTGCTACAATGGGTCCCTAACCTCACAAAAACCCGACACACAGTGGTGTTAAGAATTATGAATTTTTTAGAGTGTGGGAAAAGATTTACTACAAAGAGGACCTCCCCAATACCCCTGACCCAGTGGTGTTAAAAACCCATAATCCTAGATGGGGGGAAAAGATTTGTTAATATGCGGTGTGTTCCGTTCTATGTTTATGCGCGCCCGCCGCGGGGGGAAACCAAGGGAGACCCCCTTTATCAAGTTATGAGTCATCACTGGTGATCACGTGACAAGTTGACCACGTGAGTCACAAAGGGAAGAGCAGTCAGTCCCCCGCGCGCGGTGAGTGCATAGTGTCCAGGTTTTTAACATGGTACAGGGTAGTTACAAAACTACAAAGGGCGTGTTCATGAAGGGCCTCCAAAATTGGAGCATGATGAAGTACGAATGTGGAAGGGGATGTAGGTGTGGGGTTAGACTGACCAAAATTGAAAAAAGAAGCGTGCGCTGGCAATACATCTGTCATTTTCCCCGGGGGGGCCAGAAGTGCATCGTGGGAAATTGATAAGCCAATTTTGGGAGGCAGGGATGGCGTGGAAGTGTTATTGAAGAGACTGGATGATGTTTTTTTTGGTCGATGAGGAAAGACGGAAATTTGCGCATTTGAGGCTTTGAACCCTACGGAAAAAAAAGAGAGAGCAGAGATTAAGGACTTTGGTCGGGTTTTGAACATCGTACATGGTGTTACAAAGCAGGGTTGAGCTTGATGATTGGGTTTTGGCCTTCAGTTTTTGGGTTCATTTTGTTAGAGGAAAGAGAAGCAATTATCATGTCACAACACAGGGGGTTACATACGATAATATGAAGGGACGCTCAACCGAATATTTTCGAGTGGGGCGAAGGGACTGACGCCCACATACGATAAAATCAAACCCCCATTTGTGGGGAAAAAAAGGGGCACTGTTGGTGAAAGGGAAACCCTGTATGGGCGGAACCCGTCGGGTAGACGTGGTTGGCGGGGGGCCCCAGGCTAGCCCCGGGGGGGGGGGTAAAAGTGGGGCTCAAAGCGATAGGGAAGAAAAATCCTTGGGGCTATGGTACAATATCCAAATGTGCTATTTGTGAACGATATATCCTGGGGGCCGTGATTGCCCTGACGCCTACGAAACAAAGGAGGCCGGTGGGTACGTTTAGGAACCAGTGAACTTTTTCGTGGGGGTTGTGAATGAAAAGAAGCGGGACAATTTATTGAAAAATATTGGGTAATCAAAAAGGGGTGTGCCGCCTTTTACAGGTTGTACAAACCGTGTGTGGTTCACGTTGGCTCGAAGCGTATGTAAAGGGTTTTATGAAAAAGAGCGTGGACTTGTGAAAAAGGAATGTTCTAATTCAGCTTCACATTTGGCAATGGTATTTCTGTGACTTCCTTCAAGAAATTAGTTTCCCTTTGTATAGGGGAAAATGCTGCCAATGTGACCCCCTAGTGGTGAACTGTAATTTCCGTTGTTGCTGGTGATCGTTTTTAAAAGAGCCGAAATGATAAACATGTGAGACAAATCAAGTCAAATGGGCGGAAAAAGGGACGTCTCAAATTTCGTACATCATCGTCGGGCCTATCTGGTGCCGTTATCGGGATGCTAAATGGGAAATTAATTAGCTGAGGCATCGGGGCACCTACAAACGGGGACATCGGAAAAGGCCTTGAAACTTCATCGTCTTTGGACACCCCACAGCAGAAAAAAATTTAAAAAGCTTTTGAAGATGCCGAATAAGGGGCTCGAACCCGAACGGAGGATTGATACAGTGACAAGTGACTGTGACGTGTGCAAAAGGTATAAGAAACCGACCCGAGACCTGGTGAGTGTCCCGTTGGCTAGCAGGTTTAAACAGGGGATTTCCATGGACCCTTTAAATCGTGGGGCAAGGGTTTTCTTGGTGATAGTGGACCGGGATACAAAAATGTACATCGTGGGTTTTTCCCAAAAAGAATGCAGGCATATTATTCCCGGGAAAAATTTCTCGGTTTTGGGTTTGCTATTTGGGGCCCCAGGAAAAAATTTTTCAGATAAGGGGTGTGAATTTAATAAATTGATTGGGTCTCTAGGTGAGGCATTCAATGTTAAAATTATAACGACGGAGCTGAAAGCCCTTGGAGTAATGGGTTTGTGGGGGGCTCAAAGCTTTTTGGGGGGAAAGGTAAAAGATTTTTGGGGGATTGTCCGGGTGGATTTAGATGTTGCTCTGGCTTGGGTGTGGGGGCCGGGAAGCACTGTCAACTTTTTTGGGTTACTGCCAAACCCGCTGGGATTTGGCCAGAACCCCGGGATTTTCCCGGAGCTTTTATGATAATCTACCGGGGCTAGACGGCGAGGCCAACCTGAGATATAGTAAGGAAACCTGAATGCACTTCAGCGGGACGGAGAGCATTTTTCCCCTAGCGGAACTAGTGAAAGGCCTAGAGCCTTCGTCATAATGTGAGGACAGCGACCCCGGGGACCCACCTACGGAGATGATGTTTCTACAAACGTTAGACAGTAATAAGTGGCGCGGACCTGGTACCATAATTGGGAAAGACGGAAAAAATTTTTTGTGAAGCACGGTTGGAAAGTGTGTTAGGGTGCCACATGTCCATTGCCAGGCACCGACCAGGTTTATCCCGCTGCGTGTCAAATGAGGAAGATGTTCCCATCCAATACCATGCTCTGCGAGCTTAGTGTGCGTGGTGATGTGGAAAAATTGGATTTTGGGGGGTTTAGAATGGACCGGGTATGACGACCTCCTCGTGAAATTGTTGATGTTGTGGGGTGAGGGGGGGATGGCTGTGGATGGCCCAACGGTGAGTTCGGCAAAACGGACACGGGGGCGAGTGCCTGGGTGTGTTGGCAATTCTGTATGAATTAAAGCGGGGTTTAAAGGATAAGGGGGTTGAGAAAGCGATTTGGGGAGTGGATTCTGGTAAAATTGTTGTCGGGGGGGAAAGGGGCTGGGGATACTCCAACGCACAAAATTAAAAGTGACAAAGATGGAAATTAAATTGATGGGTCTGGACAGAGATTTTACGTCATGGGAACAGTGGACGAGGCGACAGAAAAGCTTGTGTTTTTTTAATACCGATGAGGGGTGGTGCTAAGGAAAAAGGATTTAGAATTTGGAGGACCAAGGGAAGGTGTATGAAAAGGTGGAAATGGGGGTCAAAAAGCATATTTTCGTTGGGGGGGTCCAGAAAAACTGAAGGAGGGGAAAATATTGTGAAGGGACCTTGGGACCCGGGGTTTGGGAGGGCACCATAGGGGTGCGAGAACTCTCCCACATGTTCAAAGGGGCGCCGTTTGGAAAGGCCCCGCCTCAGCTAAGTTTTGGGGGTGCCACAAATGGAATACAGCTGCATCCTCCAAGGGGAAAAAAATAAGCGTGAAGTTACCTGATCCCCCTCCTGAGTTCGAAATGGCTTATTGTGGCGTCTAGGAAAACTGTGTATGGTTTGTGCGACGCGGCCGACAAAGGTACATGAGGGGGGAAGGAACAGTGATATTTTCCGGGGCCCAAAATTTCGTCCCTGGGCCCTGCATTGTTTTTTGTGGACCAAATGGGGAACAGAGGGTATCAAGCTATTGTGGTGACTTTTTTGTGGGCTGGTACTATGAACTTTAGCGCAGTCATAAAACAGTTGCGTAGGACCTTCCAAGTCGGGTCTTTCGTTCAGATGCTTTAAGTATTGGGCTCAAGTAGTTACCACAGGGAGGGGGTATCACAATCGACCAGTTTCAGTATGGAGCACGTTGAATCCGGTTGCCCTTCAAGCGTCGGCGTTTTGGGAAACTAGTGATTTGTCAGAAAGAGAGAAAAAAGAATATCGTGGGGTTGGTCGGGCAATAATTGGAGGCTACTCACACTCGCCCGGTATACTTCGTGGGGGCGAGCGAGTGTTTCCAAATTCAAAGGCTACGGTGTCTGACAATTGAACTAAACAAGGGGATTGAGCGGTGAAAAAGTAATGTTGGGGTTTTCCCGGGATTGACCTTTAGACGAGTGCCACATTGAGTGTACGTGACGCATCCTTGCCAAACCCCAGGGACCCTGGGTTCAAGGGGGCTTTATTATCTTTTTTGGGCGACACTAATAATGTACGGGGCCCTATTTACTGGCATCAAAGGGAAAGGGTTTGACGGGTGGTCAATTCAACTCTTGCTGCTGAGACCCTGGCCTTCTGGGGGGTGTAGTACGCGGTGTATGTGGCCCGTATTCGCAGGAGATCTCCGGATGTGGGGGGTCCCATAGTGTTTTGTGGACAAACCCTAGCGTAGTGGAAACCCTTACACCTATAAATTGGTGGACAAAAGGTTTAGGATTGATTTCATGCTTTTGAGATATGTTGGATCAAGGGGGAAATTTAAGGAGGTAACTGGGGGAGACATCGAAGCAAAAGGCAGACTGCTTACCAAGAAGGGCGCGTCCCACTAGGCGCGGGGGGCTTAGCGGGGTTAGTGTTGACTGCATCAGCAAAATGTAGGGGTGTAAATTGTGTATTGGTGAAATACAATTGTAGTAGTTGTATGTACTAAAGGAGACAGCAAAGAAAGAAGAAAAAAAAATTTTGCGTGTTTTAATATAGCGAGTGTGTTTTTGCACTTCTATTTATGCGCGCCCGGCGGCGGGAACCCTGGGAACCGCCAATCATCGACGCCTGTGCATCACTGGTGATCACGTGACAATTTTACCACGTGGGGTCCAAAAGGGGAAAAGGGGTCTCCCCCGCGCGGTGAGTGCAGTATGTCCAGGATTATTAAAAAAATTTTCTACAAAAAGTGACCTCACCAGACACACCCTGACACACAGTGGTGTTAAGAACCTGAATGCCTAGAGTTGGGAAAAGGTTTATACCCCATTCTGAACTCACCAGACACACCCTGACACACAGTGCTGTTAAGAACCATGAATGCCTCCTAACCTAACCAAAACTTAACCTACTTATCTAAATTTAGAAAATTCATTGCACAAAAAACAAACATAGAGGCACAGGAAAGCACAGCTAAAGAAACGGCAATAGAAGTAATAAGTACCTACATTTCCTATTTCGGTAACTATGTTTTTGGGTGCATAATCCGTAGAAGTTGGCGGGCTCCACAAGCCTTTCAGCTTACTTTTTTTTACGATGTCATGAAAGAAATTGTTCTACTACAAACTTAATGCATTACAAGGCACGTAATTATAGCCGTCGGTAATAATGGACGAGAGTTTCGCGGTCGTTTTCAGAGACAAGACATTTTTTCTTGGCCTACAATAGGTGCGTGGTAATGGAGATAGTTTTTTTTTTGCGCAAAGAAAAAAAAAAAAAAAAAAAAAAAAAAAAAAAAAAAAAAACCTAACCTTACCTTAATATTTCAATGAAACCTAACCAACCAGTTTTTAATGAAACCTAACCTAACCTTATAGGTTTTAATGAAACATAACCTAACCTTATAGGTTTTAATGAAACATAATCTTAACCCAAAGTGGTTAAACCACAAACCAAAAAGAACCTGTTTGTTTACAGTCGAACAGCTGACTGGCGATGCAGGCAAAACGATTCTGTGTGTGTGACGGCTTGCTGACCTTGCAGTCAGAAAATTGTTGTTTGTAAAAGTCGCTGAAAAAACTAGACGGAAAAAGTGCTAGTGTGACGCCCCCTTTAGTCAGTGTTGGCCGAAGCCACCACTCCGGGATCGATCGAGGCGGGTCACAAACCCCCGGCTAACACCCGGTACCCATTCACTGATGGGTGGACAGGGGCTCGGGTTTTAAGAAAGACCACCCATCTATCATCGCTCCTCCCATGGATCGAACCCGGGACTTCTCGGTTGTGAGCCGAGCGGTGTGACGATATAAAGAGTTGCCAATATAAAAGGTTGCATGGCCCCTACTGCGCATGCGCGGAAAAGCGCAACCTTATTTATCGTTGTTACGGCGATATATATGGTTGCCTGATAAATAATGTCACCAAAACACAAGTTATATTATTTTCTCATGTAGGTCATTTTTTATACTAGTCAGGATAACCGTCATAGATCATGTGGTACAGATACAGTGGTTATATGGTTTTCATCTTATTACCATGTAGCTATGTGGCGTTTAATGGGGTACCCTGATAAATAGTGCACCAAAAACAAGTATTTATTTTCTATGTGGTCTTTTATTTTACTAGTCATGAAAACTTCGATATAGACCACTATACATGGTAGGGGGGGGTGGGGTCACACCGAACGGGGGGATCACCGTACAAAGGGCTACAACCAAAAATTTAAATTTCCCCAAATTCGCGCCCCCATGCCCCCACGGATGCAGGCCACCCTCAGTAAAAATACAGCGGGGGCAACAGGGTAGCGCCCGCGCACCTCCGGTTTCCCGGGTAAAAAATTTTTATTTTTCGTATTTCCCTTTTTACTTTTCGCCTTTTTAATAGTGCTCATGTCGGCTGTGAGGGGCGTGTTTCTTTTGAGGAAAGTTGCAATACGAGGTATAACCGTATTGCCCATGTTTTTGAGGAAAAAGTGTGCATGCTTCGAAAGGCCGCGGTGGAAATTTACAAAAAAGGGTTGGCGCGGGGGATAAAAGTATGGTGAAGGGGGGGGGACAACGTACATTTGAAATTTTGAAAAGCTATTCTTTTGAAATACCTACAAAAAACATAAAAAACAGTGTTTGACTTGTATATTCGCAGATTAAATGGTGGGGGTAAAACTGTGCATTTAAATTTTAAAGGAACAGTGTTTTTTTTGGCAAATTTGAAGGGATTGGTATAAATTATGATGCTATATCAGGTTTTTTATGCTATAAGCACATGAACAACATTATATAAGTGATTTATGTTTTTAGAAGTTTCTAGAAAATTTTTTTTATGGTTAAAAAAACCATTTAACACTGCAATTTTGGGGCATGACGTTCGTGACCCCCCGATCACTACGTTTTTGGAAAACTATATTTTTTTTAAATACTTAGAAAAACATAAGAAAAAGTGACTGCTAGCATTTTAGAGATATTAAATGGTGGTGGTGAACTAGTGCTTTTAAATTTAAATGGAACAGTGTTTTTTTTTTGGTGTAATTTGAAGGTGATTGGTATTAAATTTATGATGCTATATCAGTGTTTTATGCTAAAGCACATGAACTAACTATTAATAAGTGATTTATTTTATTAGAATGATTCTAGAATAATTTTTTTTAGGGTTTAAAAAAAAACATTTAACACGCATATTTTGGGGGCATGAGTTCGGTGACCCCCCACATATATTCCCAGATCATAGTCCCAAAATAATATGGTGGCCAGAAAAAATCGCCCTACACTGAAAAAAATACAAGCTAAGTAACCTAAAAAACCCTAACCTAACTATGCATGATTTAAGTCATAACCTTTTCAGATCAACCTAACCACCCCCAATCACCGTCATCATGCCTCGCAAATTGTCGGGAAAGAGCGACAAGAGATGGACCACTGACCTGGAGGCTCCCTTTAAGCACCGCGGGGCCCATAGCTCCCGCCTGAAAAAAAGCCGCTACAGTTTCAACATAAAGAAAAAAAACTCTTGCTGTAAGTTGTTATTTAGTTCCATTTTTTCCCCAAGGTTTTTTTGTAGGGCCCTATCCCACGTTTCTTTGGTCCCCCGGGATGAGGCAGCAAAAGACTCGGGGGATAGTTTAAGGGGTCTCTAGATTATAGTTTTTAAAAATTATTCATTTTTGTTAGTTTTTTATGCCAGCAAGGGCCTTCAAAGTCCTAATTAATTTTTTTGTTAAAGGATGCCTTCAAGCGCTCTATTTATTATTTTTTTTTGTCAACTTTTTTGCCAGCAAGGGCTTTTAAGTCCTAATTCATTTCTTTTGTTACAGGACGCCTTCTATCTATCGAAAAAGCTGTCGGATGGAGTTACTATAGGCGTTGCTTCCGTAGAAATAGGGTTTTCAGCCCTCAAAAAAGAAATATACATTTGATTATCATCCACGCAGCCAAGATGTTCTACGGCCTCCCCATGAACGAGGCGTAGGAGGGTGTCCCAGTATGCCAAGCTTTGGGAGCAAGAGCATCCCTGCTCCCCGGGAGAAAAAAGAAAAGGGCGACAAGGACTGGTACTATCCCTTCAGAACCGTCACCCAAAACCCTTTTTTTAAAGGGTCGGAAAAGGCATGCCCATTGCCGGGATTTTTGCCTTCAACAAAGTCAATGTGGGAAAACCCTTTTTTTAAGGGGTAACATTTGCTTTGGGGAAGTACACATTCAGCCGGACCCGGGTATACAATTTGGAGAGATTCATTTTTCGACGTTTTGAAGCCCGTCAAGGTTGTTTTGGGGGGAGAGGCCACCAGTAGCCACGCGGTAACTCGGAAAAGCGGTGCAGCATGACGTTTTTGGCATTTTAAATGCTGTGGGGCAGTCCTCCCTCCTGTTATATTCCCAGATGCGATGGAAACCCGTTTATGAGGAACACGATTTTGGTTCCAAAGGGATTTGATCCCAGTGGCTGGATGAATGGTGAATCTTCGTGCAGAACTTTAGCATCTCCATGAGAAGTCTTGTTTTTCTGTAGAGAACAAGATTTTCTGATCAGGACAAGCTAATGTCACATGAACATTGCCTGTTGGTTTGCGATAAAGGGATGGTATCGTGATTTTTACCTTGCCTCCCCATACAACAGACAAACTCCCGCCATTGGAGTGAGTGTCTTTGGTCCCTTTTAAAACATTCCTGCGGCCCCACTGAACGACCACGCGCCAGGGACCCTAACGAGACATAACGTCCCACAAGTTGCCAGAGTTTGCTTTTGAGGCATGGACCAAAACCACTACCCCCTCCAACATTCTCAGTGGTTTCCGGGCGACTGGATATGGCCACTCAAGCAACATCTTCCAGATGATGTGTTGTAGGAGCGCATGAACCCGGGGACCGGCACCCCCAGAATTGTAGTGGAAGTTACTCCCAAATTTTTGATGGAGGAAGTTCAGATGGAGAGGAGCGACTGGCGAAGGCCCTAAATAGAAGTATACCCCCTTTCCCGCTGGTTCCCAGGGTAGATGATGTGCCTGCCACCCGGGCCCCCGCAGACAGAGCCCCCACCCCCAGCACCAGCACGACAGAGCCTGCCCCCCCCGGGCCCCCGCACGACAGAGCCTCCACCCCGGGGCCCCCGCACGACGCCCCCTGCCACCCCGGGGCCCCCGCACGACAAAGCCCGCCACCCCCAGCCCCCGCACGACAGAGCCTGCCCCCCCGGGCCCCAGCACGAGCACCCTGCCACCCCGGGGCCCAGCACGACGCACCCTGCCCCCCCAGGACACCCTTCCAAAGACAGACTTTTAACCCCCCGAGTGGCAGGCCGTTCCCTAAGGCTAATCCCGTCCTTTTGGAAAGGGACGAAGAGGGTGCGGGCCTGCATTTTAACCGAGAATGAGGGGGCAATATCTGACCGAGGTTTGAAGGCAGAGAAAAGGCAGAAACTGGAAGACAAAAAAAAAGGCAGCGGCTGAAAAAAAAACATGGGAAAGAAGAAGGGTCCCCAGCGGAAGAAGTCGTGCCTGTCCGGAGGAAAACACCCCCTGACGAGGAGGAGGTTGATGATGTCCGACTTAGCTGGACGACTCCTCCGAGTACTCGGATGAGGGGACGACGAGGGCACCCGGATGCAGCTATACCCTTTTTCGCGAAAACATCACAGGTGGGGGACTTTGTTCTGGGTTAGCTAAGCTGGAGGAGGGGAAGGGGGGTGGGACATTAGTGGCTTGTTGCCCCGGTGTTGGCCATATGGGGGAGGAAAAAAAACCTTTTTTTTCCTCCGAGAAGTCCTAACACCCGAGACACGTTTACCCTTTCCCCCCCATCCCAGATGAAGCTTCTGTTTATCCGAAAAGTGCAAGGGTGTCCTGGTGACCCCAAGGGGTCACCCAAAAGGCAGGCTGACCGGTGAAGGTGTTTCCCCCGCTGCATGCCCTTTATGATGCACTTTTGAATAGTGAGCATAAAAAACCCAGACCCTTTTTTAATAAATGCTATTTTATATGAGCTTTTTTTCATTTTTATCACCTAATAATAAAGGGGGGTTTTTAGGCTTAGCAATATGTTTATTTAGGGAAAAAAAAAAAAAATAAGTTTGATGTAATATGAGTTTTTAAAAAAATCTACGGGGGTCCCCCCTACCTGATCGGTGTCCCCCCCCGTGGGGGGGGGGCACGGACGAGGTGCCAAAAATTTTTAAAAAACCTTAAATGACCCATTTTTGGTTTAAATATTTTATGAGGGACCATAGGGGGGCCAATTTTGAAGTTTGTTTTGGGACAGTGTTTCCCCTTTCCCGGTAAAAAATTTATTTTTAGAAATTTTTCCCCTAAAGTCGGTGTCCCCCCCCCCACCCTATATTGGTTTTTTACAGCTTTTTTACCCTGTAGTATGGCGAGAATGTGGTACCCTGATAAATAATGTCACCCCAAAAAAAAGTTATATATTTTTTTCATGTAGGCATTTATTTATTTTTACAGTCAGTGATAACTTCGATCATAACCACTATACAGTGGTATATATGGTTTTTTACAGCTTATTCCCTGAGCTATGTGGCGATGAATGTGGTACCCCGATAATAATGTCACCAAAACAAAGTTATATTATTTTCATGTAGGTCATTTTTTTTACTATCAGTGATAAAATTTATCCCCTTTAAGACCAAAAAAAAAAAAAAAAAAAAAAAATTTTTTTGTTTTTTGGTTTTTTTTAACCCCAAAAAAAA
>JACEEZ010019280.1:12500-15462 GCA_016584305.1 Chionoecetes opilio | reverse complement strand
TATAATAAATATATATTTAGACGTGAGATGAATTGTAAAAAATCACGGCGGCCCGTTTTGTCCACAGCGATGCGACGTATGGAGGTGCATTCGCGGTTGCCACTCGGTGAAATTTTGAATTATTTAATCATAATTTTTACTTGAAATGGATCATTAATTTAGCTTTAACAACACAATTGGTATTAATGGACTTGTTATTTACCAAATAAGCAGTACATGCGAACAGCATGGCTGTAATAAGCAATACTGTAAAAGGCTACTTGGCAAAATGTTGGAGCGGGGTAGGAAGGAGGGGAAGAAGGAGGAGGAAGGCGAGTCACAAAGTGGCCACCGAGATGATAGTCTCTCGGTGGTCTCGGTCACACTCACCAGTCAAACTAGTGAACTAGCTCCTCTCCCCTCACCTCCAACTAATCCTCACCAGCTCAGAGACGATGCCAAGTAGCCTTTTACAGTATTGCTTATTACAGTCATGCTGTTCGCATGTACTGCTTATTTGGTAAATAACAAGTCCATTAATACCAATTGTGTTGTTAAAAGCTAAATTAATGTTCCATTTCAAGTAAAAATTATGATTAAATAATTCAAAATTTCACCGAGTGGCAACCGCGAATGCACCTCCATACGTTGCATCGCTGTGACAATAGCGGCCGCCGTGATTTTCTACAATTCATCTCACGTCTAAAGGAAGCTTCAAAAAGCATATGTATATAGAGCATTTCTACTTAGAATTACACAATATATCATCTGTCTCAATATTTGCAGAAACTCGTGTTACACCCTGTATATATATATATATATATATATATATATATATATATATATATATATATATATATATATATATATATATATATATATATATATATATATATATAGAGAGAGGGAGAGAGAGAGAAGAGAGAGAGAGAGAGAGAGAGAGAGAGAGAGAGATAAGATAGATTTTCATCCTATCTAAACACTTTGCAAGTACCAACTACAAGGTTATTGACTATACAAAGCGCCGCCACGTCAGCACGAACTAGGCGGACTCGAACCATTGACCGAATGCGCAGGGACGCTGCACATTGCGACCTCACGTCTCTACCAACCTTGCCACCCTGACGGGCAGAGAGAGAGAGAAGAGAGAGAGAAAAGAGAAGAGAGAGAGAGAGAGAGAGAGAGAGAGAGAGAGAGATTCAGATTCAGATTCAATACTTTTATTCACAAATGAAGTACAGTTGTGAAAAAGACTGTTTCATAAGAACAGTCTTATCTCTATACATATGATGAGTGGCAAAGGACATGGGACTATGGAGGGACAGAGTCGCTGAGTTTAACAATCCAAACACACAACATGGGCCAAGGGGAGTGTTATGATATTCATGTTTACCCTACGAGAGAGAGAGAGAGATAATCTTAGAGAGAGAGAGAGAGATAATCTTAGAGAGAGAGAGAGAGATAATCTTAGAGAGAGAGAGAGAGATAATCTTAGAGAGAGAGAGAGAGATAATTTAGAGAGAGAGAGAGAGATAATCTTAGAGAGAGAGAATTGAGGGGGAAGAATAATTTTAAAGAGAGAGAGAGAGAGATAATCTTATAGAGGGGAGGGGAGAGATAATCTTAGAGAGAGAGAGAGAAAAATCTTAGAGAGAGAGAGAGAGATAATCTTAGAGAGAGAGAGAGAGATAATCTTAGAGAGAGAGAGAGGAAATCTTAGAGAGAGAGAGAGAGAAAAGAGAAAGAAAAGAGAGAGAGAAGAGAGGAGAGGGGAGAGAGAGAGGAGAAGAGAGAGAGAGAGAGAGAAGAGAGAGAGAGAAAAAAAAGACGTTATGCACAAGCAGTATGACGCTGAGTCAAGTGGTGCCATATGCGAGGTATAAAACTCGCAGCCTATTAACTTCACACTGGCTGATACACGAGATATATATAGCCAAAGCGATTTATGTGCCCTTTCATTATATTTTTATGACAAGACTACAATAGATTCGACATTTTTATTATATAGCAATCTGAACAATCATTTTCAGGCTGAAAATTGAAATAGATCATTTTTATGTTGAAGCCTAACGTTCAGCGCGGACGGCGGAAGGCTCCCATAGGGTAGACAAGTAGTGCCCAGTAGGCTGCTGTGGGCCGCGGCCTTGAAGAGACGACACGCCACTCATGCGCCTGCCTTCATCCTGCTGAAACTGAGGTAAGTTATGGTATTCTATTAGTGATCTGTGTATAATTTTGACTGTCCCCTTATATTCTCTTCTCTGCCCATGATAAAAGGGGAAATCATGGCTGCTTATTTTTACCGGGGGACCCTGTTTGGTGTGATAACACAGGTGTGTCTTGTGCAAAGCTTCACCCAACTTGCTGTTGAATGTTTCCCTGGTGGAGGCTGACGGGTTATTTTTCCAGGTAAGAGGGCAGACTTCTTGAAAAACTATTGGTCGGACCTCTCAGGGGTGAAGTTTTAGACTTCATGAGCTCCCTTGTACGTCGTTCCTCGCGTCTGTTGTATGTGCCAACCCCGCCAAGCCTACACAACTTTTGGAAGTGAGTCATTGATTTAACCCTATATTGCCTCATTATTTTTTTACATCAGGAACAAATTTTTTTTTTCGCGGTCTTAAAACAACATTCATTAAACTTCACTTGTTTGACATTTAAGACTATGTTTACAGTGCAAATATATAGCTATACATGACGAATCGTCACCTCCGGCGTGGTGTGAACCGACGTTGAGGTAGGTTTGTAATTAATTGTTTCTTTGCATGCTACTGATTTTTTTCATGACAATTGCACTGTCCTGCACTGCCAAGGGGTGGAAAGGGCTGTGTGTGAGTGACTGGGGATGACTTGTAAAATGTGTTTCTGAGCCCTCCCTTTTACTACTGTTTTCTATTTCTTAAATTTTTGGGGCTTCTGGAATGCCCGTTTAAGATGAGTGGGAAGGGAAAAATGTAGGATGATTGATTTTCTGTATATATAT
>JACEEZ010019280.1:0-10000 GCA_016584305.1 Chionoecetes opilio | reverse complement strand
TTTATCCCGGAAAATGCCAGGGGAATATGGCCTGTCGCAAAAGGGGCCTAAAGGGTTCCGGGGGGGGGCCCCCGTTTTGGAAATTATATATTATATATAAAATAAAATATATATATATATATATATAATATATATATATATTTTAATTTTTATATAAGGATCATTTTAGACTGGTTATCAGTTAAAAGGAATTACGAATCTTCGAAAAATGTTTGTTCTAAAAATTTTATCAAATAAAAAAACAGTAAAACACGCAAAAAGAAATGCCATCTTAAAGATATGAAGAAATATGCATTGAATTTAAAAATTTTGCATTTAAACTTTTCGCCTTTTTAAAATTTTGGAAAGGTCAACTTTTTTTCAGGGAAGGGTATAAATTTGGGAAGGAAAATTTATTAGCTTTCCTTTGGGCCTATATTTCGTTATCTGTTTAAATTTAATTGGGAAACCAGCAAAATTAAAGCGTTAATAAATAAAAAAAAAACCCCAAAAAGGGGTAATTTCCCGTTTGATAAGGTTTTTTATTTAGCCCCCCCCCCCGCTAATTTTACAGGGTACAATTCATTTTCAAAAAAACAAAATTTAATAAGTAAAAAAATAACATCATAAATGGGGAAAAATTCCCCGGGATTGATGATTTTATTTATTTATTTAACGAAATTTTATGTTTGGTTCGAATTTAATTTTCAGATAAAAAAAAAATTTAGCGGGGGAAAAAGCTATAAAATTGCCCCTTCATTGTTACCCTTCATGAAAAAAGTTGACTCGCAAATTTTTAAATGGCGAAGATTTAAAGTGAATTTTAAAGGGTTCTTTGCATTTTTTCTTCATAGTCTGTAAGGGCTTTTTCTTTAGGGGTTTTTTAATTTTTTTTAAATTTGATAATATTATAAAACAAAACATTTACAAAGGGGACAGTATATCATATAAAAACTAAATAAACTGTCTATATGATAGTCCATAGACCACTAATCTCTTTGTCGGGGCCCCGCAGGCCCCCAAAAGAGCCCGAATCTTTAAAAAACATTGTCCCTTTTGCAGACCGGGGGTTATACATTGGTCGTGAAAATTGTATATAATATATATAAAAAATATAAATTAATATAATATATATAGATAGTAATATAAAATATATATAAAAAAACTATATAGTTTTTTGCTTTTTAAAGGGTTATGTTGAAATGTTTTAGTTTACAGCCTTGGTTTTTCTCTGCAGCACTGACGCATTACCAAAATTTACAAAAGAAAAAGGTGGCGACATCCTCAGTTTGAAGGGGGGTTATGACTGACTTTTTTTTTTGCATTTCAGATCCTCCCTTTCTTTAACGATAAATTTTGAAAAAAACAATTTTCATAAATTTTTTAATGTAAGTTATGAAAAAACATGCGTAACATTCTTAGGCAGTCCCAATTAAAAATGCAAGAAATTATGTTATACTAATATACTATGCTATATACATTTTTATATATATAATATTATATATATATATATATATATTAATTATAATATATATATAATTTTATATATATTATATAATATAATATATATACAAAATAAAATATATATATATAAATAATATTATAAAATATATATTATAAATAAAATATATATATATATTTTTATATATATATATATATAAAATTAGGGTGGTTCACTTTTTAGAGTAAAAAATTTAAAGTAAACTTTTCTTTTTGAAATCTTTAAAATTATTGGGGGGTTTTTTGAGAAACCCCCAAAATTCCAGAGTTTCGCCCAAAATAAAAGCAGGGTTGGGGGGGTCTCCCCGAGTGACAAAATTTTTGCTTGCTTCCCCTTACCCATATTTTGAAACCTACCATACAAGTGTTGTGGGTCCTTTGCCTTTAAAGATATCTTTGGCGAGGGGGAAAACTGTTTGGGGGGAAACCCCCGGACGAAAGTTTTTGCTTTTAAAAGGGTTGTATTTATAATGTAAAACCCCAAAAGAAGCTAAAAACATCATTTTTTGGTTTCCTCAGGCCCAAAATGGCGGGGTTTCAACTGGGAAAACAGACTGAGTGTTTTTGTTGGCCCCCCCCCCCCCCTTTGAAGCCCTCACCCAAGATTTTCCTTTCCCAAACGGGGGAAAGATGTTCGGGCGGGCTCTTCTTTTTTTTTTTGGATCAAATACCCAAGGACAATCGAAAAGCGTCATCGACGAAGTCGTCGGGTTTGGGGGAAGGGCCCATATTCCTTTTTGCCCCGTTTCGATCAACAGGGAAAAAACGGGGGAAAAACCCCGTCGGGAAGTACAAAGGGGTTCTTTAAGAAGGCAAAAAAAAAAAACGTAATGAGGGGGCCCAAGGTCTCCAAACCCCCTCCTTCAGGGACATTTGGGCCCTCATGTTGGGACATCGCACCCCCTTTGCCCCCTTTCTTCCCCATGACCCCCTCAAACAGAAGGACAAGGGGAATTCCTCGCCCGAAAAAAGGGGGCCCAGGGAAAAGGTAATGATACTGTTGAAAAAGGAGAGAGGGGAAAAAAGAGTCTAGGAAAAAAAGGGGGGTTTGGTTTGCTGAGAGAAGGAGGAAGGAAAAAGGAAAGTTACCCCAGAAAAATTTTGGAGGAGGGGAGAGTGATTGGGGGTTTTGGGTTTGCCCGGGAGTTCCCCCAACTGCTAAAAATTGTGTGATTCATCAACTTTTGTCCGACACCAACTCTTCTGGTGGGGGGAAGGGCGCCGCTCCCTCTGTTCTCGTCCGAAAAGGCTGAAGATCAGAAGGAGGTGGCAGCACGCTGACGGGAAGGGGTCAAGTTAAACCTCTCGCGGACCCCAAAACCACGCCTTCTCTCCCCTTTCGCGGGGACCGGGGGAAAGTCCCGGAGCCCGCCCACCTGGGTCCATTCCCCGGACACCCGGGAAAGTTTTTGGGGAAAAGGAGACAGCGGGAAAGCACCCGGCAAGGGTTTATCGAAAAAAAGTAAAGGAGCCCCGGAACGCGGTTTCTCCTTCTTTGGGGAGGGGGAAAACTCTTGCCCGGGGATCGGGGAAAGTAAAGGGGTCAGCCGATCGCTTGGCCATCGTTGTACCAGTCCGCCCCTTGAAGGAAGAAAGCTCCTGGCACCCCTTGCCTTTTGCCACCCCGGTACCGGAGAAAGAAGCAATGGCCACCCAAAGTCGAGGAGACCACCCAAAAACGGAAGTTGGGAAGAAAGATTTGGAGGTCTCTGTTCCCCGACACCACCGCTTAAAAACCCCGGGCGCCCCATGTGGCTGTTGAACACCCCTCAAACAGAAGTTGGGTGCCCGTTGTTGAACTTGGCGTCCCCGCCACCACGTTAGGGAGTAATCGGGGCCTCACCCTTTCAAGGGCCCACCTTCGGCGACGCTACCCCCCGGCCCAGGGTTAAAACAAATTCAAAGGGTTCCCAAAAAGAAGTGGCCCACTCTATAAAAGCCAATGCTAGATCCATCAAGGGCCCCACGTTTGGGGCCTGACCATGACGAAGGGAAAAGGGGACGCCCCCTTAAAGGCTCGGGGCCAAGGGGGCCGCAACGAAAGAGACGTTTAAAAAAAAAGATTTGCTGAAAAAAACCGAAAAGGCCATTAAGGGGGAAAGGTTCCCACCACCTTCCGAAAACCCAAAGGAAAGTCACCACTACGGAGATGGATGGGAAGGCAATTACACGCTCAAGATGACGATTTTTCAAAAACGATTTTCGAACTCAAGCCGAGGGAACTGCAGCCTCCGGGAAGATGAGTGTTTTTCATCACCTAATCTCCCCCCCGTGCCGGGTTTCCGAGGCTCCCTTGGCCGCAGACGCCCTTTAAAACAATTCACTTCTTCCATGATCCACAAAGTACAGGGGACCTCAACTCAAAGATCTCGGGGGGCCCCGGTTGAAGATCTTCAAGGGGGCCCCTTTTGGTACTTGGGAAGGGCCCTTGGGGCCTTTGCCTTTTTTTCAGCGACAAAGTCACGATCGAGGAGAAGACCAAGAGGTTTGGAGAAGGGGCCCCTTGAAAAGGGGACTTCGACAAGAAGCGAGACGACGGGCACCCAAGATCCTTTTTGGGGCCCCTTTGGGAGTGCCCTTTGGCACCAAGGGAAAGCCCTTTTTCCTCCTTCACGGGAACTGAAGTTGGATGCCTCGTTTCCCAATCCCCCGTGTTTCAGCGGGAAAAGGAAAAACGAGGCTTTAAAAACCGGGGCAAGGAGACCTTTCCAACATCTGGAAGTGACCAATGATCCTGCGGAACGGGCGGAAAAAAAAAATTTTACCCACTGATTATTCCCAGACCCTCCCCAAGGGCCCGAGGCAAACGACAAGCCTCCTGAAAAGCTCCCCCGAGCGCCCCCGACGGTTGGCAAAACCCTAACTAATTTTACAGAAGAATATACAAATCTTTTCAATCGTTTTTTCAGTCTTTTGAAGTTTTATTTTTAAGGGGAGCCCGGGAAATGTGCCTTTCCTTAAATGTTCCTTGTTATTTATCAAAGTAATATTCACCCTTGTATACACTGCGTACGTTTGAAATGTTCCTAGAATAGTTAGTTACCTCATTTCCCCGAGAAAAATATTTTTGGGTTTCTGTGGACATTTATAGTTGAGTGAATAAAAAAATTTTGAGAAATGAATATTTGTATTTGTCCCCGAAAAATCAAACCCTGGCGCCCCCAAACTTGAAAAAATTTCACAGAAATTTTTTGGTGTTTTGTTTCTTCCCAAATTCCCTCCCCAAAAAATTTTAAGGGGGTGTCGTAAAAAATTTTTAAAACTTTCATTTTTTGAACCCCCCTAAATTAAATTATATATATATATTATTTTAATTTTTATATTTTAATATTTTTTATATTTAAATAAATTATTTTAAATATATTATAATATATATTATTTATATATATCCCTAAAATTTTATTAAATTATTTTTATATTTTATATTTAAAATATATATTATAAAAAACAATATGTATATCATTTTCATTTTTTTCCTCGGGGTGTTCAACAATGAACACTAAAAGTTCATGAAAAATCTGGAAAGTTTCGTTGAAAAAAAAAGGAAAGCAACTTTGTTAACAACGGCAGAATGTAGAGCCCGGTGAGAGGTTGAAAAATTCAAAAAAAAAAATTGTGGGTTGTAAATAGAAAAAAAATGTTTCTGCGAACGTAAATCCAAGAGTTTTTTTGGGTAAACTGCCCAAAATTTACTTTTTAAACCATGAAAAGGGATTGGGTTCTTTCAACCCATGACAAGATTTAACGTCTTCCATGACAAGATGTTTTGGGGGCCCGGAAGAAAAAGTTTTCATTTGGGGGTCCCCCAATGACAAGAAGCTTTCTTTTTTAAAGGGAAAAGAAAAAGTTAAATCTTGTCATGTTGACGAAAAAATTATTTTCAGGGTTTGGGACAAGTTTAAGATTTTTTTTTTTCCCAATTGTGACAAGTTTTATCTTGAAATTTTTTGGGAACATGTTCGCAGAACAAGGGCCATTCGTCACACTGAAAATTGGTTTTAAGGAGTGTAGATAATAAAGGGGTGAAAACCTTGCAAAAATGCCCTCCAGTTTACATAGCGGTGGTGGGTGAAGGGTTTGGGAACGCGCTTAAACTCTCACCTGTATGATTGCTGATTTGCCTTGGTTTGAATCTGATGCTGTGTCGGTCTGTTGTATACATGTTGATTATCATGACGTAGTTTTGTTTATTTATCAATGCTGAGCTGCACTTATTCAAAATGTAAGCATGAGAGGTACAAAGATAATCAGGTCTTTATTGAATAAGTAACCAAGGTAGTGAGGATGCATACGTGAGGAGGCCTTGATGACGCCGCACACACCCCGGCAGGAGGATGCTTATGCTTGGTTACTATGCCTCAGTACTGTACTAGTGCAGATCCTTTCGCTTATGCCTTTGACGAATATCAACTCGACGGAGGGAGGGTGAGAGTGTTGCTTTACAGGCCCTCCATACCCCTCCTGTTGACTAATGAAATATTTTTAGTCGCCAATTAGTTTAGCTTGAGTAAACTTAATTTCTTGTTGTTGCTGTTTGTCACCTGTTTATAATGAAGACTACCTTTGTCTGAGTCACCTATTTGTCAACCGTTTGTGTTTACCTTTGTTCTCGACGCGACACATCACCTGACATTCCAATGGTCCATTCAGGTAGTTTATTGGTTGGTAAGTCACCAGGGGCTGGATGCACAAAAGCTCAAAGGGACTTTCAACAGCCAAAACTCCTTCTGATCGCTAAAGGAAGATGCACAAACCTGAAAGGTCTCTTGCGAGCGTCGCC
Organism: Chionoecetes opilio; assembly: GCA_016584305.1. NCBI lineage: Eukaryota > Metazoa > Arthropoda > Malacostraca > Decapoda > Majidae > Chionoecetes > Chionoecetes opilio. The sequence goes on along the minus strand of JACEEZ010019280.1, from coordinate 3,741 downwards.
GAAGGTCCCCACAGCTCTTAAATGAAGAAGCCTACAGGCGCTATCGGCTCAAACATGAAAATATCACACATAAGCAGAGAGGAGAGAGAGAGAGAGAGAAGAGATGAGAGAGGAGAGAGAAGAGAGAGCGAAGAGGAGAGAGAGAGACGAGAGAGAGAGGAGAGAGAGAGAGGAGAGGAGAGAGAGAGAGAGAGAGAGAGAGAGAGAGAAGAGAGAGAGAGAGAGAGAGAGAGAGAGAGAGAGAGGAGGAGAGAGAGAGAGTTCATGTCATTGCATTGCGCTATATCAACATAGGGCATCATGAGACTTGTCACCAGTGTGGACAGAGACGCCTGACATGTTTGGTGACAAAACAGCAAACGCTATGGTACCTCAGATCATCAAAACATAAGGTGATTCGCACTTCATACCACCACGGCCGCCAGCTGTGTTGGGACCTTCTCAAGCAGTATTAATAGGCATCTTGTTCCCAGTCCCCGCTATATCTCTGACACACAATGTCTGTCACTCTCTCTCTCTCATTCTCTCTCTCATCTCTTTCGGTCTCTCTCTACTCTCTTCTCTCTCTCCAATCCTCTCTCTCATCTCTCTCTCTCATCAAACAATCCAAGGACCCACATATGCAGAGATATGGACCATACATAATATATATATATATATCTATAATAATATAAGCGAAAGTGTGTCTGTCTGTCTGTCTGTGTGTGTGTGTGTGTGTGTGTGTGTGTGTGTGTGTGTGGTATAGTTCCGCCCCCCGTGGCGCAATCACCTCATATGGCACATTTTTGGAACCGGGTTGACCAGAGGAAGGTTTTAAGCCCACTTATGATATGATTCGATCACTTTTTTTTCTTCTTTTTTTTTAGCAGCCTATTAGCGATAATTGTGAAAAAAAAGTGGGTTGCGAGAATTGAGGAAACCTTGATGTAGGGTGATGGGTAATGGGTGAGTGAATGGGTGGGGTGATGGGTAATGGATGTGGGGTGATGGGTGAGTGAATGGGTGGGGGGTGATGGGTGATGGGTGAGAGAATAGGTGGGGGGTGATGGGTAATGGTAAATATAAGCGAAAGTGTGTCTGTCTGTCTGTCTGTCTGTCTGTGTGTTTTGTGTGTGGTGTGTGTGTGTGTCTGGTATAGGTTCCGCCCCCGTGGCGCAATCACCTCATATGGCACATTTTTGGAACCGGGTTGACCAGGGGAAGGTTTAAGCCGAATTATGAGATGATCCGATCACTTTTTTTTCTTTTTTTTTTAGCAGCCTATTAGCGATAATTGTGAAAAAAAAAGTGGGTTGTCAGAATTGAGGAAACCTTGATGTAGGGTGATGGGTAATGGGTGAGTGAATGGGTGGGGTGATGGGTAATGGGTGTGGGGTGATGGGTGAGTGAATGGGTGGGGGGTGATGGGTTGGGGGTGATGGGTGATGGGTGAGGGAATAGGTGGGGGGTGATGGGTAATGGGTAAGTGAATGGGTGTGTGGTGATGGGTAATGGGTGAGTGAATGGGTGGGGGGTGATGGGTAATGGGTGAGTGAATGGGTGGGGGGTGATGGGTAATGGGTGAGTGAATGGGTGGGGGGAATACATACATTTCTACATCCATGATTTCAGGAAAGTTAGAAGGGGCTATCTGGAGAGTCCGTGTTTGGTGGGCCGAAGGCCCACCACCAATAGCCCTCCGCAGGAGCTAGCCAAAAAGTCCGCCCGGAGGGCGGCTTTGCGGCTAGTATATATATATATGCATGTATGCAGAGATAATTAATACTATTTGGACTTTGTATTCGGAGAGTTTCCCGTCATATTTCGCAAGGATATCATAAAAACAATGTCTTCGTCGCCCCGCGGCGGCCCCGGGAATCCCTGTGGGCCCAGGAGAAAGGCCACAGGGCGGGTTGTGTTGCAGGGACGTCGTAGCACAGTATAGTTGCACTTACCCGCCCCGGGGGGGGGGGGGGGGCAATGCGGGGCGCTCCTTGGTTGCCCGCCGTGGCCCCGTCATCTCAGGGGCCCCGGGGAAAAAACAGGGGCAAAGCCACCGGGACAGGTGCTCTGGCAGGACTTTCGGGGCATCGTAGAGTTGAGTGGCACTTGCCCCGGGGGACGAGCGGAGTGGCGAAACGTTTTGGGGGAGTCGGGTAATGAAGGACGCGGCGTGTGTTGGCAGGCGCGCAGAGTGGAACTCAGCCACATACCCGAGGGCGTGTGAAGAGACCTGTGAGGAATACACGCGTAACTCGCTCGTGCACTGGACAAATACATAGTTTGTTTTAAGAGGTCACCCGACGCGTAAGGGTGTCCCCCCAAAGGGAGGAATATAATTCTGATCTTTTTTCTGGTTCAGGGGAGGCGAGGGTTGGGGGGGTTTTTTTTACGGGTCAAAGGTTTATCCCCCCAGGGGGGGACGTTAATAAGGGGTGTGGGTGACGGCGTGTTTGACCCTAGTTGTGGCGGAACTCTTTTTGGGTCGCAAATAAGAGCCCCCTTCTCCTTCCCCCCATCTCTCGTTCCTTTCTTCCTCTTTTTCTTTTCCATTCCCACTTTCTCTCTCTTCTTTCCTTCCCTACGTGGACGCTCATTACTGAATCCCTAGTGCGGTTTTGGGAGGTGCCCTTTGCTTTTCCCCCCCCTGCTACCCCCCTCCGGGTGATAAGGAAAAATTTGTCGCAAAACTTTGTCGTTCTCTTTGCCAAAACTACGTTATCAAAAGATCTCTCTCTTCTTTTTCTCCTCTTCTATTCCCCTTATTTTTCCTTCCTCCCTTTCCCTATTCCTCTTTTCTCCACGTTCCCAGCCCCACGAATCATAAAAACAATGGGGAAGAAGGTGCGGGGGTAGATTTTGGGGGTTTCTGCCGCAGGGGGGTGCTGCATACCGGCCCGTGAAAATTTTCTGACGCAGAGTCCTACGCCCCCCCAAGTCCAGGCGTCTGTGCAGACTTGCGTGCGGGGGGCGGCGCCCGGTCTGTATCCCCGGAAACCTTTCACAAAAGGTTTACAACGGGATTTCTTTCAAGAAGGGGAAAGGAAGAAGACGCGCGGGGAATACCGGGTCCAATCTTCTGTGATATTCCGTGCCATCTTTTAAGACTGCATACCCCATTGCCTTATATCTTTTGTGACGACACTTTTCTTACCTTTCAAAAAATTTTCCCCTGATTTGAATTTTCTCAGTTTCCCTTTTGCGTGCAATCCCCTCTAGAAAACTAACACGATTCAGAAATAACACAGCAGCATTTGGCATTTTCCCCGGTTTTTGTATTTTGTTTTCTTCCCTCCAAACCCCAGCTTTTCGGCTGACAGAGTGCTCTCAACAAGCCAAACCCCCCAACGCCAAAACCGCCTCGGCAGCTGTGGCAAAAAACCCACCCAAATCAAAGGGCAGGGGGGTGGAAAAAGAGCGGCTAGCGCTGCCCGGCCCCAATCCCCAGGAGAGCTTTGTTTTTATGTCGCCTTCGGTAATTTCAACCCAAAAGAGGGTGTGGGATATTGGATGGTGGAGGGGGGGTGGGGTGGGGTTTGGGGTGGGATATAATTTTGGTTAGGAAAAAGCAGTGAGTAAGAGGTCTGGGCTTAGGAGATTAGTTGGTGGAAAGAGGCAGCGTGTCGGTAGTGAAGAGGTGTAGTGGTGACCCATACTAATGAAACTGGGGAGTGGCCGGCAGCGGGAAAAGGAAAAAAACCGGGGGGTTTAAATTTTTGGTTTCTAATTTTTTGAATGGGGGGGGAAACCTTTTTTTGGGGG
>JACEEZ010019279.1:40000-101027 GCA_016584305.1 Chionoecetes opilio | reverse complement strand
ATTATAATTTAATTTGATAGGGTTAAATTCATTTTAATTGGGAACTTTGAATTCTTGAAATAGCCCCCATGTAAAAGAAAAAATTTGTTTTCCTCTGGATGGAAAATCTTTTGTTTGGGTTTTTCCCATCTTCCTACCGGAAACCCAAAGGCTTTCTCCCACTGAACAAAAGGGAAGAATTTCGGGTGTAAGGTATCGGGGGAGGCCGAGCTGCGCCACTGGCATGGTATAGTATTGTCGGAGGGGTAGCTAAGGAATCGACTACATCCTCATTAGTGTACTCATTGGAGGATCCTCCAGAACTGCAGTGTTTACCAGGGCGCCAAGTTCTTGGGAACTGATCACAGTTTTGTTTTTTGGGCAACAGTAAAACTTCATGTCAAGTCCAGAATAATCTCAAGAGGAACCCATACTGTGTGTTATCTTGTGAAACTGAAGGACTTAAATGTGTCCAAGATTTAGCAGTTGCAGTGGCAGTCTCAAATCGGTTCAATGTGGTCGACGCCCTCGGGGACTCTGTAAAACTGTGGGATACCTCAAACGTGAAAGTCTAGGCTGCCAAAAAAGCGCATTAAGGAGCGCCCAAGGTCAAATGGTGGATTTGTCTCCACGGAGACGCTAGGGAATATCGAGAAGAGTCGCACTGTCAATTATTACTGGGAACTAGAACCAGTAAAGGGCTCTGTCACGCAGGACTAGAATCTCCTGAGGAGAGATAAGGAGGGGCAATATCAGGAGTCCCCACTGAGGATGTCGAGGGCCATTTGAACGCTAATGACCAGCAGGAGGTTGACAATGCTCAAAGCTGAGAGTGAGCCCATGTTTAGCGAGTTGCATCCCTGTTTGACTGACATGTGGCAATCAGGTACCATTCCTCCTGATTTGAAAAGAGGGTTGGTCACCCTATCTGGAAAAGGAAAGGGGACCGTTAGGATTGCAACAATTACCGCGGTATTACACTGCTCAGCGTGTCAAGAAAGGTGCTTGCCCATCTATTGCTGACACGGATCCGCAGTCATGTATTCATCTAGTTTTTGTAGTTTACAGGGCCTTAGCTACACTCGTATGGCCCCTCTCCATATCTACCTTTTTATCATTCATCCTTAGTGTTGGCCGAAACCATACCCCGGGAGGCGGGTCCCAACCCCACGCTAAACCCCCGGTACCCATTCACTGCTGGGGGACGGGGGCTCGGGTTTTAAGGAGCCTTAGACAGCCATCTTTTCTCCGCTCCGCCCGGGGATCGAACCCGGGACTTTCTCGACTGTGAACCAGCGTGCTGACCACTACACTTCGGAGTACCCTTTATGGATGTGCTAAAACATCAGAGATATAAGCAGTCTATTTCACGCCTGGAAAGCCCAACACTGACGTATTTAGCGATTCGTGTCCTAGTAAAACGCCGACGTGTTTCGACAGGGGATGCTTACAGCTATGTTCTTTTCTAGAAGCGTAGTTCAGTACATAGTGAGGCACCTGGGATCTTCTGCGGCTTTACGGGATTCCTGCAAGGACTGTTGGTCTGCTGACTGGCCTGTACTCTGGGGGAAAGAGAGTGCTGGGGAGGGGGTGGGGAGATGTATCCAGCTTTTTTCCAGTGAATACATGAGTGAGGCAAAGGGGCGTCCTTGCCCCATCACTTTTTCAACACATGTATGGACTGGTTTTTTGGGCAGAGTTGTAAATCAAAGTGATTTTGGAGTATCCCTCGGCAACACCAAGATCAAATGATTTTTGTTTTTGCCGATGATGCAGCAATCTTTGCGAGTCGCTGGAGGTCCTGGTGTTGGCTCTTGAGGCGCTGCACGAGGGGGCAAAGCCCTTAGAATTGAGGTCTCCTTGCTCAAGACCATGGTCCGGGTGTTTTGGGGGCTTACTAGTGAGGCAGTACATTTGGTCAGGGGTGCGGCGAGGACATTGAGATCTTGGAAAGTTTTTTCATACCTTGGTAGCGCAGTCCAGAATCTGCGGGTAACGTCAAAAAAATCTTATGGCGGATTGGCAAGCCCGAGGTTTATGGACTCCCTCAACACGAGTGAGTATTTGACGTTGTCGGTACCTGTGCAGAAGGGCAAAGATCCGGATGTTCAGTCGCTTGTGATCCCTGTCTTACTCCCATGGATGTGAGACATGGACACAAAATAGCATCTTGAAGAGGCTAATCGATGCTTTTGGTAATAAGTGTCTTCGCGAATCTTGGGTATCGCTGGGATGATTGTAATGCCACGATTACAGTATTCCCTTTAAATTGAATCTCCCGCTTGGTGACGTAGATAACACTGGTCCGAAAACCAAAAATGGTTCTGAGTTCATTGTGTGTGGGTTGGAAAGCCTTTCGCTGCTGATTTTAAAAAATGGCCTTGCTTTTCTCTAGCGGGATAGTTTTTGAAATATCGGCATTTAAATTTAAAACTATTATAATTATATACGTATATATAATTATATAATTAATCGAAACAATCCCCCTACGTTAATAACTTATTACTCTAATTAAATTTAGTGGTGCCTGCGGCTTTATTAGGACCTAATGGACATATCTGGGAAAAATATACTTAAATTATGTTCCAAATATATCCGAAAATGTGCACATCTTGGGGAAAAATCCGAAAATATGCCAAATCACAGTAAATTTTGACTTTATATATAAAAATATAGTATATATAATATAATATATATATATATATATCATAATATAGTATATATATATAATATATAATATATATATATAAATATATATATATACATATGTTGGTTTGGAACCAACTTCGAGATTTTTTTGTAAAAAAAAAAAAAAAAAAAATAGAGAGATTTAGTGGAGATAAAGATGCGCTAGTTTCGAAGAAAAGTCCGATCTAACTGTTCTTCAGAAGAAACCGTCAAGATCTTCAAATTGGGTAATTAAACTTACATATGATCAAAACTATACCTAACACACAAAAAGTACTCACCTGGCTCCATAGTACATCTAGAAGTGTGTTCTGTAGTTTTGCTCTTTCGTTTGTAGGGAGCATCTACTTTCACGTTGTAGCGTCATCAATAGTCCCCTATCATTTTTGGACTGATTCGTCCTTGGATCGGGTTTCCTGGTGCAATGTCCTGTTTTGAAACGTGTGCCCCTGCTCATCACTGACCGGCGCCAATATTCGTTGGGAAGAAATCAAGATGTTTATGGAAAAAGTGGAATTTTGGATTGACATCCGAGCCCCAAAGCGCATGGTAACTCTTCAACATGTCTTTACAAATTCCTCATAATTCGCTGCTAGAACATTACCTAGGTATTCTTTATAACAGCCAAAAAAATCTTCCAAGCGCTTTTTCCAGGGCAGTTAGGGCTCTTTAACAAGTCATCATCATTGATATTTGCCGAATTTGAGGGCCATTGAAAAACACCTGGCCTTTACTTTGGCTTCAGATACATGGGCGGGTTCAAACTTTGCTAACAATAACTGAAGCCAGCACCATTTTGATCCAATGGCCTTCACAAAATTTTTTCATTAACTCCAAGTTTCAGATGCAATGGAGGTAAGTACACCTTTTCAACTGTCAACAAGAAGGTTGTACTACAGGTGAACCTGCCAGGTTAGTACTTTCGGTCGTGCTGGCCATTCCTTTTGTTTTTGTAAATGTTTGCTGTCCGCTCTAACGAGTTCCACAAACAAAGAAAACACATTTGCTTAGTGTAAACCTAACTGGAGTCCTAGAAGCAAGGAGATTACCTTCAGGTCCCCACACAGATTCCACTGATGGGGGGGCTTCATATTTAAAGCAGATAACAAAGTCCTTCATAGTTTTCATAATTTTCACTCATTGTCATGGCCATGCGTACTTGGAACACTCGTAAAGCTTATTTCCTTTATGCAGAAAGAGCGGCCTTTATCGTGTTTTTTCCTGAATCTATGAACCAGCCGCCACTCACTCTTATCATAAAGTGTGAGACTCACAAAGTTTGTCCATGAGTGTGTCAACATCAACGCAGTAACAGAGCTTTTGGTTCCATCTTGAAGAACTTGAAAAGTTTTCTTATGTCGACGACGAAACGTGGTTGATGAAAATAACTCCTTCTTGTAGCAAAATTCCATCCTTGAACGAGATCCAAGACTTCACTTTTCCCTTGGGTAGATCTAGGCCCCTAGCTGGTCATGTAGCATTTTCCTGACTGATGAATTTTGGGCTCTCTGTTGTCTGCCATTTCTTGAAAGTCTGTACCCATGGATTAGCCCTCGGTTCGAATCTGATTTCATTATAGGCTTGCAATTGGAACATTTGGAACTGGGAGATCAGGACCATGTGGCACAGGCCTGATGGCAGTAAGGTACGTCCAGGATACCTGATTTTTAGCTCGCGTTTTTCCTGAATATCCTTTGATGTAGTGAGGCAGAAGTAGCATCAAGTACTGTGATCCTTTTGTTCACGCCAACCATTGGGAGCCGAATGCCATGCCGTGAATGGCCGTTTGCCACGCATCCATTCATTCAAGTGGTTCACACAGGGGTTGCATGCTACGTGAAGGGGCCCCACTTCTTATCTTGATCACCTATAACGGCACTTTGAAGTAATGCAGATAAGCTGCTTAACATTCTTTGTAAGCAGTTTCCTGTCAGCTGTCCAGGGTAAAAATTTCCACATATGTAACAAAAACTGTCCGAATGCCTTCACACAGTTACGGCGCTCCATCACAGCCCGTTACAAGGGTCTATAATCCGGTAAACCACTAAAATTAGGGACTCACTAAAGCAAACAGCATCATATCTGCAAAGAAAAATAAAATGTTTTAAACATATGTTCAATAACTGTAGCGATCAGTAGGTAAAATGTACTACACAGCCCTGCTAAAAAGCAAAAGGACCCCTCGCCATACGCAGCGCGCACACCCTCCCCTGCTCACTGCACAAACCACACTGACTCAAAAACACTGCACTGCCCTAAATAGCTTGAGAAAAGAAAAAATTAGAGTTTAAAATGACAACATGTGGTGAAACCTATGTCTGTTGATTTTACCCATATTTTTTCATGAATGCGTCCTGGTTTCAAATACTGGACGTGATAGAGTTAAATTGAACATTCAATTCGAGTTCAGCGGGTCGATTTTAACCTATAAATCAAGCTTCATTTAGTCCAGAAACAATATCTTCGATTTATTTTTTGTCCGACCAGTGTAATCTTTGGCCGCTCTAACCATGGCAATGCGGACTGCACTTTGTTAATCCAAACTTAGAGACCATTTTCAAACAATCACTCTATCGATTCTGAATCAATCATCAATCATTGGGGCACCCCGGGGGGTCGCGTCGGCCTCGCCCACCCTACGACGCCACTCCCGGGGGTCCACCACCCGAGTCCCATGCAGGCTCTTTTTCCATACCAAGACCCTCTCGACAAGAAAAACATCAACTTGCCCCAGCCACGAGCCTTGTGGTCGCCCCCTTGGCCTCCTACACGTCGACTTGGTCCTCTTGCAGATACAACCCCGATGGGAGGATCGGTTTCAGGGTAGCGTGTCCACAGTGCCCATATAGCCGAGTTGCGCTGACAGACAGCAGGTAATAGACCTCGATTCCAGTCTCACAGTGCACTCGCTGATTTGACATGTAATCATCCAGCGATACCCCATGAATTCTGCGAACGACACTTATTACCAAAGCATCGATTCGGCTCTTCAAGTCGCTATTTTAGTGCCTTGTCTCACAATACTAGAGTAAGAGATCACAAGCGACCTTGAAGATCGGATCTTTGTCCTCCTGCACAGGTACCGACAACGCCAAATAACTCCTGCTGAGCGATGTTTTCAAACACCGTGGGCAATGTCAATCCGCCGTAATACTTCTTGACTGACTCCGCCCGTCATTATGACTGCGCTACCAAGTATGTAAAACTGTCCAAAGATCTCAATGTCTTCGCCGCACGCATGAACAGACTGTACTGTTTAATCTAGTAAGCCTCCAAACAAACCTGCACCTTTGGTCTTAAGCAATGGAACCTCAAGTCCAAAGGCTATGCTCCTCGTGCAGCGCCTCGAGAGCCCTCACCAGGACCTCCAGCGACTCAGCAAAGATTAATTCATCATCGGCAAAAACAAGATCAGTGATCTTTGTGTTACCGAGGGATGCTCCATAATCACTTTGATCTACAACTTTGCCCAATACCCAGTCCATACAAGTGTTGAAAAGTGATGGGGTAAGAACGCACCCTTGCCTCACTACTGTATTAAAAGGAAAGAAGCTGGATACACCTCCCCCACACTTCACAACACTCTCAGTCCCAGAGTACAGACCAGTCATCAAACCAATAGTCCTTGCAGGAATCCCGCGAAGTTGCAGAAGAACTCTGCGATTCTGAATGCTAGTAATATAATCATTTTATCTTAATAAATTCAATTAACAAAATTCGCCTACACAGTGAATTTCATCCGCTCACTTTTCTTCCTTTATCCCCGGAGGTAATCAGTTCGTATTTCAATAATCTCGTATTGACATTACCTAATAGCCCATCTGAAGTTCCTTCCGTAAATACTTTTTTTCACATCTAGATAAGTGCATCATAAATTAGGTTGGTTGGGTTTTTTTTTTTTTTTTTTTTTTTTTTTACATTTGTGCCTATAGCGCCTGTAGGCAGTGGAGACCCAGGGCTCGGATGGTAGTCTCTGGAGGTTCACTTGAGGGCTCTGATGATGGTTGGTCCTCGCCCGTGGTGGCGCAGGCAGGATTTTTATAGTGACGCCTGTGATTAGAGGCTCATGCCGCCCCCCTGTTCTCTCCGATGCACTCGCAATCGAAGGTAGAGTTGATGGGCAGGGCATGTGGGTGTTCTGAGGCCACTCGACGGTGCAGAAAGGTTTTGGGTTTCTTCGGGGATTGAACTCGGGTCACCGAGAACGCCAGTCGGAGACGCTAACCACTCCGCTACCGCCTCCCCATGAGGGGAGGTATATATACAATGATAGGTAGTGAGATCAGTGTCATACAAACGGAACGAGAGATGTGGCTGAAAGTCACGGGTGACGGGAGGCCGTGTGATTGGCTGTGGACACCACAAGGGATAGAGAGACGCGGCAGGTTATTTGTCGTAATACCTCATCCTCCTCTCTCTACAGCCATATTAAAAAAATATTCTCGACGCGTTGCGTCGCGGCGCGACATACAAAGAATATTTGAAAACACTCCACCAGTTGCGCTCCACTGGTTGCGTTGAGTCAGCTGATTGCACATCCCACCTGCATTCCGCTCTGCCTTATTCCATCCTATTTCTTCCCAGACCATTACAGGTGAGTTTTCAACACAGCCGAGAGTAACATGCATAACTTGTGAATGCAAACGTGTCATAATTAAGGTAAAATTAGGTGCAGGAGGCCTTATATTGCTGTGAGAAGTGGTGACGAGGGAGAGCGGCTGTGGTGGAGGTGGTCCGCCATATTGCTTTGTGGCGACTGGCCAAATGTACGCACACGCATTACTCAGGCCCATTTTTTGGTCCCCAATGCCTCAGATAAGTGGCGAACACTAACAAAACTATTATTTTAATGGCAGAAATGATAAATTAGGCTAGTAAAAGGAATTAGATAGGTGTAAAACAAGTCAAAATACTGATGCCGCCTTGGACTCGCTTGTGTTGGTACGCCTGATTTTGCAGCCACTGCTTGTGTTGGTACGACTGTCAAATACCCACCGGTCGGGCATTTCTTGTAGATGCCACCGGTGGAGATACGACTGTGGGGAATCTCCACCTGCCGGGATTTGACGAGCATTCTTGCATATAGCCCATGGTGACTACATAGCCTAATAGACATTATCATCACCGTGTGTGTGTTAGCAGACAACAAACTGACACCAAACATGATAGTCTTGAAAAATATGTTGGAAAGCCATTAAAATGTTGTATATTTGGTCTCTGGGGGCGAGACACAGAGACCGCAAATATTCCGGGTTTTGTAAATGGCACTTTATGTCAAGGGGCAGGTCCTTAGATCCCCTCAGTAGTTTTTCTAGGAAGTAGTTTAGAGTATATATTGTGTTGCTTCAACCAATGTAACTTGATTCTCTTCTCGTGTAGTAAGTAATGATCAAAAATTGTATGTATCAACATGTAGTTAACGTCGGCAAGAATAATATTAGTACAGAAAGATGAAAGACGGGTTTTGGTTGTAACCTAGTGTTCCCAGCTATGTGTCAACGTTTCTCTTAAGGCCGGTTCCCACTAGCCCGCTTCTACGGCCACCGTTGCCGTACACCACCCAACACCCGCCGTCACTATCATCAGCGCTTGAGTGGGGATTTTGTGTAATTGGGGAAAAGTTTGCACTCCGCTCGAGCGGAAAAACCGCCGAAACGGGAGAGATTTAAATTGATTTTTAAAATTTTCCCCCACGGGCAAGCCCAAAACCCCCCATTCCGGTTTCGGGGGTGCGGTCGACTTTTTTTTGGGGGGGTCATTGTGCGTCATTTTTGTTGTAAAGGCGGCGTACAACCCGGGGGAGTGGGGAAACCGGGCCTTTACCCGTCGCCCCCAAATACATAAAAGCGAACCCACTCAAAGATTAAAAAAATCCACCTCCGATTAGTTTTATTTAAAAAATTTTATGTTTTTCCATCTCCAAAAGTTCAAAAATTGGGATCCGTCTCCCCCTACGAAAGAAAATTTGCTTTTTGCGGGTTTTACTGTTTTTCCCCTGTTTGTTTGATCTCCCAAGTGGTGGGCAAGGTTTAACTGGTACCCGATTTGCGTTGATCACCCCGGGGTTTCCTTTTTTGCGTCCAGTGCCCATTCATCGTTCTCCTCCCAAACCCCGTTAAAACCCAAGGGTTTTTCCCCTCTTTATTGTTCAGGGATTCCAGAAAAAACTGTTTCCCGGGTTTTTATCGTAATAGCTTCATCCCGCTTCTGAGATAACCGATTCACGTCCTGTTTGATGCTTGCTAGATTCTGAAGTTCATTTTCTTGTTCTTTTTTCTCAAAAAAGTTCTTGAAGAACTTTTTTTGAAGTTCTGAAGTTCTTCACGTTTCTGATATATTCTGACAATATATCATTTGATGTTTGTGCGGTTAATCATTGTTGAGAGTGCATTTTTTAATGGGGGGTTAGTCATTTTTTCCTCTCCCCAGGTTTACCCTGACAGCATCCACATTATCGAAGTTAGCCATTTTGTTGCACAACACCCGTGTAGACCCGTTCATCAACGGCAGTCTGGGAACTAGAGTCCATACTCCTAGAAAGGGTAGTGGAGGTGGAGGGAGTGGTATGGTGAGGTGTAGGAGGGAGGTATGTTAGTTTGCACGTAACCGTACTGCTCATGCGCGAACTCTGGCCGTGTGGACCAGGATGGGGTATAGGAGGACAGGTGCAAATTCTTCTTCTAAATATATCGAAGTCCTTACCACCCTCTAATTCACTTCCTTCACTACATGCCCCTCCGCAACTTCATGTATCTCACACAGCTGGTATTTCCTTCATAAACCGGTTGCAAACAGCGACGTTAACCACGGAGTCCTTTACATCTCAACGCCTCACCAACAAGAAGAGAGAGAGAGAGAGAGAGAGAGAGGAGAGAGAGAGAGAGAGAGAGAGAAAGAGAGAGAGAGATAGAGAGAGAGAGAGAGAGAGAGAGAGAGAGAGAGAGAGAGATGAGATAGAGAGAGAGAGAGATTCTCACTAATGCCACCTGACTAACCTCACTATAACTAGGGAGGAAGTTCGCCGACATTTAGTTCAGGAGGAAGGCCTTGGGCCCAAACAACATCCGCCTTTATATCCTCAAGCGCTACGACTCTCAGCTAGCAATGCCCCTTTCCACTATCTTTCAGTACTGCCTCACTACTGGAAGGTGGCCCACCCTATGGAAGGGTACCAGAGTGGTGGCAATACACAAGAAAGGCAAAATAACTGACCCCAAGAAGTATAGACCCATCTCCCTTCTATCAGTTCTTGGCAAGACGCTGGAAGCTATAATAGCTGACAAGATATCGTCTTTCTTCACATCACACCACCTTCTAAACATCAAGCAATTTGACTTCCGAGCAAACAGGTCAGCGGCAGACTTATTGCTCCATCTGTCAATCACATGGCATAAGCGTCTTGACCAAGGAAAGGACACATACGTCATTGCCCTTGACATTGCAGGAGCATTTGACAGGGTTTGGCATCACGGCCTTATCACCAAACTGAACAGTTTGGCTGTCCGCGGTCATATGTTGCTCCTACTGCAAGACTACCTGCGGGGCAGATTTCTCAGTGGTGGTGGACGGTCAAACCTCAGAAGAACACACGATCTTTGCCAGCGTCCCACAGGGCAATGTGCTCGGCCCTCTCCTCTGGAATGTATATTTAAATGACTTGCTCCAGCTCATCCCAGAGGCATATGCATATACCGACACCTGCACCCTGACATTCCCCTGCGACAGTGGTGATCACCGCACGACTGTCGCTCACATCAACCAGGTCCTCCAAACTGTCATCTCATGGGGTCGTCGATGGCAAGTGGTTCTCGCTCCAGAGAAACGTCCCATCCTAATACTCCCATCCCTTCCATTTTACTGGGTGGGTTGCCGGTGCCCCTGTAGACGTCCCTCTCCATACTTGGGGTGGAAGTGAACAGCGTCCTGACCTTCACCGACCACATCCGAACCATTGCCAGGAAAGCCGCCTGGAAACTCAGCTGTGTTCGGCGTGTATCACACCTTCTCGACTCTCAAAGGATCACCTGGGATACGCAGCCCAAGTCCGCTCCCTTATGGAGTACGCCGCTCTCACGTGGTCTTCCTGTCCCCTTCGTACCTGAGTCTTCTTGACAAGGTACAGGCCCGAGCACAACGATTAATACGTCTGGTGGCTCTGCCGTACCAGCTTCTCCCTCCTCTGAAACCCTAACTCTGAGTAACACTGAGTAGAAAATCAGCTGCGGTTAATAGATCCCAAGAAGGCGTTAGGGCCCTGACATTTGGCTCTGCACTATAAATGCTTGTGCTCCCTGGCCAAGTTCTGGGCACTGGGTGTGAATACTAGCAAAGGCGTAATGAGTAGTATCAAAGTTGAGTAATATCGGCACGGACGTCAAGAACTGTGAACGTCCCGCACGTTCTTTTTCATGGCAAGGCACAAAAGGGTCACGAGCGAGTACAGGAGAGTCTTCTCCGTATCTTTTTTGGAAGCCACCGTTGGGTTCCTCCGAAGAACGCATGGCACTTTAGCTTTGCCCAATGCTTTGGCCGCAAATTTTTTCTCCATCTGCGTGACGTCCCTGGAGTAGGTTCGTCCGCAGAAGTCATGCAAAGTGACACAGTTCTTTTGTGACTGAGCACAGTGCATTGCAGCATAGTAATCATTACGGCTTTGCTTATTGACCACTCGCATCAGGGCCATCATGTCACCTTGACGCAGTTTCTGGTACCCTTGGGTACTCGAAAACCGCAATGCCAGTCAAGACCTTAATTTTCTCAACGACTTTATCCTTGAGAGAATAAGTATCGAGACAATCCATCTCGTCGTCCTCTCTTTCAAACACATGGGATGCAGGAAATCCCTCAGGATGGTGGGTACCATCTGTTGAGCACTCATCTATAAGTTGCTTGAGTGTACATCTCAAGGATGCTGCATCTGCAGCAAAATTGATACTTGACATGGGATCGACGCCTTTTCCCAAACACAACATAGTTTGTAGGGAGAGCAAGAAGCTCTTCTCACAATTTCTTTTGCTGGCCATACATGGAGCAGACCAAACTTTAATACTGACTTGGCTGCTAAAGATTCCAGCCATTTGTTTTTCAGTGTCACTCAAGTGAGAGAAGTATTTTCGCCCGCAAGTCATAATAATTTTTTCCTATACAGCAGAAACAGGCGCAGAAGCCATGACTGAGTAATGATCAATAGGCTTGCTGTACACTTGGCAGAGTGCGAGTCCCCGTTCACGTGCCTGCCAACGCTCTTCAGAGCGTGAACTTTTCACGTTAATGGAGTATTTTGTTTCCAGTAAGTGGAAAACCTGTTATTGTAATGTATCCGAACGCTCATGGACTTGGCTCATGGGTTCTTGATTAGCCAAGTTAACCCTTGGTAGGGTTATTGACAGTCTAGTACTTGGGAATGAAACTAATGTTTCATTCCCTGACGTTTTTCATTCCATTCAACAATTGTGTATCGTGTCGTTGTTAAGCCCTAAATCTTGTTTACTGATGGATCTTGTTGCAAATTTAATGAGTTATTAAGGGCTAAGTAGAGACTTTAAAACATAAGTTTCATTCAGATTTGGCCCACAGTTTTTGGACAAATAATAAAAATGTGAAAAAGGGGAAGATTCGGCTGGTTTAAATTGCTTTCAACTCATAGGATTATTGATGCATTTCTTTTATTTTTAAACCATTAACTCTTCTACTTATAAAGAAAGATTTTATGGTGTGGTTTTTCTCTATCTTTCTTTATCACTGAGTGTGAGGGCTGAGAACGTGGAGAATGGGGAATAGAAGGGAAGGAAGAATAAATGGGGAAAGAGAAGGAGGAAGAGAAGGAAGGAAGAGGCAGAGTACTGATGATGGTGCTGATAGAGGGAGAGGCAATAGGCCTTTAGACGCAGAGGCCAGAGGTCCCATGTACTGATATGTTTACATTTTTTCCGTTTTCCCGTGCGGGCAACATGGGTGACTAATCATTTTTTCGTAAATAGTTTTTTCCGTTTACTCCACATAAGAGCCCCTCTCAGTAATGAAGTTACTTTCATAGTATCTTGAATTACTCACATACATATCCCATACACTTCAATCTCCATGTTAATCACAATCTTCGTATATATGAATGAATATCTGTAGTACTTGTATATGTCTTATACATGATTAATATGAACGTGATAAATATGAGGTACATCAGTATTGTTGTTCAAGTGAAGTATGACTGTAAGAAAGTTACGGATCCAAGTGGCATAGCTATGTATTAGTACAGGAGCATTAGCTAAAAGGTGGAAATAAATAGTAGAAAGCAGATTTTTTCAGGAGCTCCAAAATATTGTATATATCGCCCTTATGCAAAGTTCTGCAAATTCAACCTCGTGGCATTTTCATAATTCAAAATGGCCGCCATCACAATTAACGATAAAATGAAAAGTACTATGATCATCCATCCGAGTTCGTAGTAATAAGATTTGTGTGTGTACATCTATGTTTTAGAGTGTGCTGAATACAATGGAGCCATAAAAAATATTATGAGTTGACATAATTAGCATAAATTCAATAAGGTGAAGAAAAATATTATTTTTTATTTTTTATTTTAATAATACCACAACTATGTTATGTACGTTACATTTATAATAGCCAAACTATGTTATATTGTACAAAACACCAGCTTAGAAACCACAAATAACCCATCCATATGTTGAAGGAATGTCTAATCAGTGGTATCCCCTTCGCCTTGCACATCAAGAACATGCAATTTTTACAATTGTACCCACTGCAACCAGTGCACATTATGGTACACTCCATCCGTGCCTTGTAACAACGACATGACTTTCCACACCCTACCTTGCAGCCGCAAGATACCATTTTCAGTACCTTCTCGGAGCAACAGGCCTATCGGTATAGATTGGAACAAGTATCCCCTCTCTGTACTCCCACCCCCACTAATTTGGTGGTAGCTCATTTCCCTGCCATTGCTGAACAGCATGGTATGTTCTATAGCTATGGAACTTGGCAGCTGCTGAAGTTGGAGGGATTGATTCCAACTTGAAACCAGATGAGGATAAGGACGCTCTACGTGTAGATCGGAAGTACATAACATAGCGATGCTTGTCCAGTGAATTTGACCGGACAGCTCCATACAGCTTTAGTAGAAACAACTCTCCTATGCGTGTTATCTCATCCTGACTGCTGTCAGACTGAGAGAAAACACTCAAACAGTCCCAATTGTCATCACTATCGAACAGCTGAAGGGCCCTTTTTTTCCCTTGATTGTATATGGAAGACACAGTATCACATCCAGTGATTGCATGTACAAACATCAGGTGTTGTTTGATGCTAGAACAAGCTTCATGGATTTCACATATACAGTACACATGCAAAGGGTTCCGTCCACAGAGCATATGAAGATTCATGTTTGGGGTGGCTTGTGCGACCATCATCACCAGCAAGTCAGTATCAGTTCCCACGACAACGACAGGCGAATTTTGAGTTGGGGCACCATCTATGGCAGTTGATGTAATCATGGCACTTGATGCAATCAGCCAGTCAGCATCTGCAACACTCTGTTTGACAATTATAACCACAGCCTCATATTTCTCCTTTAATTTTTGGATTAATCGGTCCTAATTCCTGCCATTACCCAAGAATGCCTTTTTTGATGTTGTGGTTTTCATTTCCAACTCAAAGACAATGTCAGGAGAAGTGTTCTGTTTGGCTCTTCGCTGCTGTTCCGCAGTTTTAGTTGAGGAAGCACTGCCATATCCGTCAAACACTACTATACTACCTGGCCCATAGTGAACAAGAACATGGGATACATACTGGTCACACACCTGGTTGTATGTGGGATCAGCAGGCCATGGCAAGCTTTGAAGAAGATGTCCTCCATCAAGGACGAAACGTGCATTATCTGGAAGTTCTAGATGGACATTCACTTTCGACTTGAGAACACTAGCAAGGACACTCTTAGTGTTCTTCCTCATGATACCTTTATCGAATAGGGAGGGTGGCTGTTTGGCAAACTCGTGAAGCAGATATTCCTTCATCTCAGAACTCTCCCGGATCACACATGTGACCCTCATGAACAATACTGTTCTATGAGGACTGAAAATGAACATGGCATGGGTCCACTGTAATAAGTTGCCAGTTATGCCGATTTTGGTATTTTAACCATTTATCGCAAATTGTTATAGCGGCCATCTTCAATTCTGAAAATGCCACCAGGTTGAATTTGCAGAACTTTGCACAGTGGACATGCTTATGGTTTTCTGGAGCTCCCCTGAAAAAATCTGCTTTCTACTATTTTTTTCTAGGTTTTCGTTAAAGTTTTACTAATGCTCCTGTACTATATATAGAAATCTTCGAAAACTGTTTCAGGAAGATACGCTTCCAGACGTACGATCGCACGGAGGCTGACAAGGGAGGGAGGGGGTGTTTGGGATTAAACCCACGTGTGGTAGTCGATAGAAAGTGTCGTACCTCAGGCATCAACACACTGCTGTACACATGAATGTTTCTTATATACTTTGCTGGTATTCGTCAGTTGCATTTATATATATGTATACATCAAGAAAGTTCTCTCTGTGTAGAAAAAGTTGTATATTTCTGGCCCTTCATACTATAATAATAGGAATAGTGGGCGCGCAGTGAATCATTTGACAAATGCTTATTCGACGATTAAAATGTCCTATTTTCATTAAAAACATGCGAGAAAATTATCTACATATATTAATGTAACGAAACAGCAACAGAAAAGGTCTTATAGTAAAGCCCGCAATAGTACTTTTTTCCAATGAAAAAATAGAAATACTAGCATTGTGTAGCAACCCCCGCTTTCAATGTCTATTCACCTATTGATGTTGTGCTTACAACACTCTTCCTTATCAGCCCTACGAAGGGGTGGGCTACAGCCACCTGCAAATTTGCTGACCACAGCTGAACGTCCACGAAGGGAAGGAGGGAGAGTGAGAAAGTGAGAGTGAGAGAGAGAGAGTAGAGAGGGAGAGAGAGAGAGAAAAAAAGTGAGGGAAAGTGATAGAAGGTGATAGAAAGTGAGGAGGCGAGGAAGAAGCCTAATGCTGATCCAACACTCCTTGATCACTTCTCGCCGTCACTTCACGCCGTCACCTTACACCTCACTTCATATATGTCAGCACTGAAATAACCGTTGACATGCACCCACCACACGCCTGGCCTCCCCGTGAATACAGGGGAGAGAGGATCAGATTCTATATATCCTCGGGTGTGGCCACACGTCTTATTGCGTCGCGGTGATATCTTACGAGACTAGTGTCTTAGTGCGGTGAGCGAGTTAGGTGGTATTCCTTCCAGATACCACGCGCTCAAGTACGTGCGAACACACGCCGCGCCCTTCATTACCAGACGCCCGACGCCCGCCACGCCGCTTGTCCCCTGGGGTAGGTGCTACTCATCTCTACGAAGTCCCGACGTCCTGCCAGGCACCTGCCCTGGTGGCTTTGCCCCTGTGTTACTCCTGGGCTCCTGAGATGAAGGGGCCACGGCAGGGCAAATAGCGGGGCGCTCGGCGTTGCCCCTGTGGCTCTTCACTTTGCCCCAGGGACGACGGAGCTTCGACGGGACGACTAAGGAATACCCCACATAACCCCAGGGGCGTGAAGTGCAACTCTACGAGACCAAGATGTCCCTGCAACACTGCCCGCCCCGGTGGTGATTCCCCTGGGGCCGCATGGCTTCCCGGAACCGCCGTGGGACAACCAAGGGGCGCCTTACTTTGCCCCAGGGGGTAGGGAAGTGCACCTCTACGAGACCATGACGTCCCTCCACACTACCTACCCCTGTGGCCTTCAGGGCCCTTGGGGAGCCACTGGGCGCTGGGGCCAGGCACTAGGGGCGGGCGTGGGCCGGAGGTGAAACTCTACGCTACTACGACGCCCTACTAGATACCTCCTTCAGGGGGCTTCCCCTGGGTTCCCCCCCGGAACCCCGGGGCATTACGAGGCACCTGCAACAGGATCTTAGGACCTCTTGAGCACCACATACAGGTCTTCCTGAAGGCGACGCAGCAGATGGTGATGTATCTATATGATTGACAGTACATGACAGGGGCGGGCGATAATGGCTTGACCCCGGGGCAACTATGCAAGCTAGGGGCCTCGGGGGGGAACAGGGAGGGTCGCCCCCCGGGTAAAGCCCGGGGCGTTATAAGCCTGGGGAGGTAAGCTCCCCGTATCTCCGAAGCTACGGGAACTGCCCCGTTGTACCTTCCGGTGCAAGGAGATAAGCCCAACCCAGCACCTTCAGGTAGAGGTGCCGGGGTTATTTGTCATGCCACGACCAGCGACCGATTGGAAGAACCATAGCGGGTTGGGGGGACGCTAAAACAGGAGCTACGTATATCAATACGTTGAGCCTCCGCGCACGCAATCTCCTTCCTTCCCCCCTTCGGCAGTAGCGGAGCGGCGGCGCCGAAGCTTAACACTGAGAAAAAAAAATCTTAAAATATTGAAAAATTTCCCAATTTTTTTTGTTTGAAACACTAGTGCCATGTTCGTAATTAATATAAATAAAAAAGTCCACCATACTTTTCTTCGTTTTTTATCCAGCTATCCATTGATACCTCATACGTAAAGATCGGATAAAAAATGACGAAGGAGAAAAAAATTGTATAAGAATTGTATTGTAAAATTGTATTGTATTAGAATAACTTACATTTTTCATAAACGAGCCGTAAACATTTTTTTTTAGTTTGACTAAGTGTTACGTCAGTAAACCTTATAAGGCTTTTGGAAATAGGTTCCATTTAATTTATGAGGTTATTATGAATGTTTGCAGTAACTCAGACACACCTGGTCCCCTCCTGCAGGGCGAGTCATTTAGTCACTCAAGGTAAGGGTCTCATTGTCGCCAGGTAGGAGAACTTTTCAGAACATACCAGATTGGTATTCTGATTACTCAGATACACTTCTTTTTTCGTGTTTATGTGCTTTTGGGTGTGTTAACGGGTTCCTGACTCAATAAAGATGTTATGAGGCTGGGAACCTCTCACCCAAAGTACTGCGACAGTACCCTTCCTTTATCAGCGGCAACAAGGCCACTGAGCTCTGATGCTCTCCCGGTAACTGCTTTACATTCTCGCACGCATTGCCAGACGTATAAGTATGCATTCAAATGCATCAGGAAACTCAAAAATATCATTATAATTGATATTTTGTCGTCAAAACTTATGTAAGCTAACGAGGCGTGACGCTCGCGTGGTGAGGGATGGGTGGGACCGGGAGATTAAAATCCCTTTAACCCGGGAACTGCGGGAGCAAAGATTATTTTAGTGCCACTGTGGTATAACGAGGCGTCCACCAGGATAATGCGTCTACATTCCAATCTGCGCATGCGCCAGAGGACTGTGCTCTCGTGTCGAGCTAGACCATAGCAGCGCGCTAGATGTACGATAATTCCTTTTCATTTCATCCATCCTGCCGCGTGGAGAGGTAAGAGCTTCCCAGGTCGTGCCTCACCCTATGGTCGGAGTCGCATAGCCTCGAGCACCTTATCTCACCCCCCCCCCCCCCCCCGCCTTTCCTTACTTATTTATCACAAAGTATACTGCTTTATAAACTATTAACCAGGACGTGTGCGGTACTGTGGTTGCTGGAGGAGACAGGAGAGAAGAGATTGCCGTATAAAGGCCCTGTCACGCGCAGATGGAAGATAGACATACTTGGACACCTCGTCCTGCCACATGGTATAACGAGGCATCCAAGTATAATGATGTGTCTATCTTTCATCTGCGCATGCGCCAGAGGACTGTTTCTTTTTCATTTCATCCATCCTGCCGCGTGGAGAGGTAAGAGGATCCCAGGTCGTGCCTCACCCCAGCACCTTACCTCCTCCCCCCCCGCCCCGCCCCGCCTGTCCTTACTTATTTACCACAAAATACTACTTTATAAGCTATTAACCAGGACGTGTGCGGTACTGTGGTTGCTGAAGGTAGCTACTGGAGGAGACAGGAGAGAAGAGATTGCCGTATAAAGGCCCTGTCACGCGATGCCTTTTTTCTCCCAGGGCGGTGATCAGGCGAGGGGTGGGTACACGGAGTGACATATGAGGCGCGCGTGTTTTGTCAAAACCCCGGGGATATTCGGGGGAAAAGTTTACTTTCCAGAGTAATTTCCCACTTACCAAAAACGTTTATCAACATAAAAGATATACTGTTATCTTCGGAAATGTTTGTTCGGATCACCTGAAGATCCGTCACCCAGAGTGTCCACCTGAAGATCTCACCCAGGATATCCACCTGAAGAACGTCACCCCAGGATTCCCTGAGATCCGTCACCCCCTCCAGTAATGTATAATAATTGGATACAATATACTCCTTTGTTATGCATCATTAGGTATAATTNTTGGTGGGGGCCCCGGGGGAAAATGCGGGGGTGGGGTTTTTGGGCTCTTAACCCCCGGCAGGAAATTCCGGGGCGACAAGGTCCCCCCCCCGGGCCTTGCACTTCGAGACCAAGTATGTCCTGCAACATGCCCGCCCCGGTGGTGATTCCCCTGGGGCCGCATGGCTTCCCGGAAACCGCCGTGGGACAACCAAGGGGCGCCTTACTTTGCCCCAGGGGGTAGGAAGTGCACCTCTACGAGACCATGACGTCCCTCCACACTACCTACCCCTGTGGCCTTCAGGGCCCTTGGGGAGCCACTGGGCGCTGGGGCCAGGCACTAGGGGCGGGCGTGGGCCGGAGGTGAAACTCTACGCTACTACGACGCCCTACTAGATACCTCCTTCAGGGGCTTCCCCTGGGTTCCCCCCCGGAACCCCGGGGCATTACGAGGCACCTGCAACAGGATCTTAGGACCTCTTGAGCACCACATACAGGTCTTCCTGAAGGCGACGCAGCAGATGGTGATGTATCTATATGATTGACAGTACATGACAGGGGCGGGCGATAATGGCTTGACCCCGGGGCAACTATGCAAGCTAGGGGCCTCGGGGGGAACAGGGAGGGTCGCCCCCCGGGTAAAGCCCGGAGCGTTATAAGCCTGGGGAGGTAAGCTCCCCGTATCTCCGAAGCTACGGGAACTGCCCCGTTGTACCTTCCGGTGCAAGGAGATAAGCCCAACCCAGCACCTTCAGGTAGAGGTGCCGGGGTTATTTGTCATGCCACGACCAGCGACCGATTGGAAGAACCATAGCGGGTTGGGGGGACGCTAAACAGGAGCTACGTATATCAATACGTTGAGCCTCCGCGCACGCAATCTCCTTCCTTCCCCCTTCGGCAGTAGCGGAGCGGCGGCGCCGGAGCTTAACACTGAGAAAAAAAAATCTTAAAATATGAAAAATTTCCCAATTTTTTTGTTGAAACACTAGTGCCATGTTCGTAATTAATATAAATAAAAAAGTCCACCATACTTTTCTTCGTTTATTTATCCAGCTATCCATTGATACCTCATAAAAGTAAAGATCGGATAAAAATGACGAAAAGGAAAAAAATTGTATAAGAATTGTATTGTAAAATTGTATTGTATTAGAATAACTTACATTTTTCATAAACGAGCCGTAAACATTTTTTTTAGTTTGACTAAGTGTTACGTCAGTAAACCTTATAAGGCTTTTGGAAATAGGGTTCCATTAATTTATGGGTTATTATGAATGTTTGCAGTAACTCAGACACACCTGGTCCCCTCCTGCAGGGCGAGTCATTTAGTCACTCAAGGTAAGGTTCTCATTGTCGCAGGTAGGAGAACTTTTCAGAACATACCAGATTGGTATTCTGATTACTCAGATACACTTCTTTTTTCGTGTTTATGTGCTTTTGGGTGTGTTAACGGGTTCCTGACTCAATAAAGGATGTTATGAGGCTGGAACCTCTCACCCAAGTACTGCGACAGTCCCTTCCTTTATCAGCGGCAACAAGGCCACTGGCTCTGATGCTCTCCCGGTAACTGCTTTACATTCTCGCACGCATTGCCAGACGTATAAGTATGCTTCAAATGCATCAGGAACTCAAAAATATCATTATAATTGATATTTTGTCGTCAAAACTTGTTAAGCTAACGAGGCGTGACGCTCGCGTGTGAGGGATGGGTGGACCGGGAGATTAAATCCCTTAACCCGGGAACTGCGGAGCAAAGATTATTTTAGTGCCACTGTGGTATAACGAGGCGTCCACCGGATAATGCGTCTACATTCCATCTGCGCATGCGCCAGAGGACTGTGCTCTCGTGTCGAGCTAGACCATAGCAGCGCCCTAGATGTACGATAATTCCTTTTCATTTCATCCATCCTGCCGCGTGGAGAGGTAAGAGCTTCCCAGGTCGTGCCTCACCCTATGGTCGGAGTCGCATAGCCTCGAGCACCTTATCTCACCCCCCCCCCCCCCCCCCGCCTTTCCTTACTTTTTTATCACAAAGTATACTGCTTTATAACTTTTAACCAGGACGTGTGCGGTACTGTGGTTGCTGGAGGAGACGGGAGAGAAGAGATTGCCGTATAAAGGCCCTGTCACGCGCAGATGGAGATAGACAAAACTTGGACACCTCGCCCTGCCCCCATGGTATAACGAGGCATCCAAGTATAATGATGTGTCTATTTTTCATCTGCGCATGCGCCAGAGGACTGTTCTTTTTCATTTCATCCACCCTGCCGCGTGGAGAGGTAAGAGGATCCCAGGTCGTGCCTCCCCCCAGCACCTACCTCCTCCCCCCCCGCCCCGCCCCGCCTGTCCTTACTTATTTACCACAAATACTACTTTAAAGCTATTAACCAGGACGTGTGCGGTACTGTGGTTGCTGAGGTAGCTACTGGAGGAGACAGGAGAGAAGAGATTGCCGTTAAAAAGGCCCTGTCACGCGATGCTTTTTTCTCCCAGGGCGGTGATCAGGCGAGGGGTGGGTACACGGAGTGACAATGAGGCGCGCGTGTTTTGTCAAACCCGGGATATTGGGGGGAAAAGTTTTATTTTCCCAGAGAAATTTTTCCCCACTTACCAAAAACGTTTATCAACATAAAGATATACTGTTATCTTCGGAAATGTTTGTTCGGATCACCTGAAGATCCGTCACCCCAGAGTGCCACCTGAAGATCAGTCCCCCAGGATATCCCCCCTGAAGAACCGTCCCCCCAGGATATCCCACCTGAAGATCCCTCACCCCAGCTCACAGTAAATGTAATACATAAAATTAGGTAACAAATATACTCCTTTGTGTAATGCATCATTTTGTGAAAGTTTAAAGAAAAAATTAAGAGTATTACAGTTTCCAAAGTACAAAATACATTATACTTTACTCAGTATTCTAAAATACAGTACATTTATTTCGTGAATTTTTACTTCAGGAGTCTTTTTTTGGCATTTCCACAGAAAACCATCCTTCGATATGGAGTATTTTGTCCAATTCATCCAGTTATCACAAGTATCACCCCTTAAACTTCACGCTTTAAAAGTCTGTTTTGTTGAGGCCACCAAATAACTATAGTGGAATCATCACACAACAGTGGTAGGACGCTTTTAGTTTGGAAGGTATTGCGTGCAGGGTCCACTGACTCCATGACTTAATTTTTTTAGCCCACTTACTTTTTTATAGTCCTCTTACCTGACTGGAGCTAGGGTCCTGACTCCTCCCTTTTACCCATTTGACCTGACTCATTGGAAGGTGAAGTCAGGTCAGTCTTGACCCCACCTGAAGAACTGTCACCCCAGGGGTTGCCACCTGAGAACCGTCACCCCAGGATATCCCACCTGAAGATCCAGTCTGGTGACGGATCTTTAGGTTTATCCGGCTTTTTTTCTATCCTTTACTGGTTGTCACCATCCTCCCTCCTCATTCCCGCTCCTCCTCCTCCTCCTCATTCTTTTTCTCCTCCCCTTCATTCTTCTCCTCTCTCTTCTTTCCTCATTCTTCCTTCTTACCATAATTATCTCTCATTACTCGATTTTTCTGAGAAAAAGAGACTTCTACTGAGAGAGAGAAGAGAGAGAGGAGAGAGAGAGAGGAGAGAGAGAGAGAGAGAGAGAGAGAGAGAAGAGAGAGAGAGAGGGGAGAGAGAGAGAGAGATTTTTTTAGCTTAATTTCTATGGGTTTGTTTTGTTAGTCAGAGAAATCTCTGGATAGATATGTGTCCTTAGGTAGATGTCTGGGTGAATATTGATAGCATATTGATGTTAAATTATGGGTAGAAATTCTTTACATACAGCCCACCGACGAACGCCTGGGGGCCATCAGGAACTTTCCCATGCCAGACAAGCCTTCCCTCTCCGACATAAGATCGTGGTACGGGTTTGAAATCAACTCTCCCCATTCCTCGCCACGGCCCCCTTTATGAACGCATTCAGGGAGCTCCTGAGAAAGCCAGTCGGAAACAGGTGTATTGGGACGATCACCTCCGCGCCCAAGGTTCACCAAGCCCAGGACACTATAATGCCAACTTGCCAAGGACGGTTTGGCATATTACAACAAGATCCGCCCACAGCCGCCATCACCGATTGGAGCAAAGAAGGCATCGGGTTTGTCGTCCTTCAGCAGTACTGTGACTGTTCCTCCGCCGCCACACCCTTCGTTGTAAGGGGGGGTGGAGTCTCGCTCTGTGCGGCAGCCGCCCCTCACCCCCCGCCGAGGCAGGCTACGCGGGCAGTGGGGGGGAAAGCCCTGGCTGTGGTATGGTGCCTTCAGAAAGCAAGACTGTTCCTTTTAAGGTGCACCAAACTCACCATCGTCACCGACCACCGCCCCTTACAGCCTCCTCGGTGACATTTCCCTGACTGACGTGGTAAACCCAAGGCATTTCCGACTTAAAGAGAGGATGCTGCAGTTTCGCTTCCAGGTGAAGTACCTGACTGGGAGGAGAAACAGTGCAGCGGACTTCCTATCACGTTATAAGAACATAAGAAAAACATAAGAAAATAAGGAAGCTAAAAGAGGCCGCGAGCCTACACGTGGTATTCCCTGTCACCCAACACTACCTACATCCCCTTTCATCCCCATCCATGAACCTATCCAGCTCCTCTTTAAAGCTCCTAATGACTCCGCACTAACTACCTGTCTACTGAGACCATTCCATTCATTCACCCCCCCTATTTGTGAACCATTTTCCCTATTTCCTTCGAAATCTACGCTTTACAGCTTGAATCCGTTACTTCTTGTTCTACCCTGGTTAAAAGCCGTAAGAACTTTTCCTACCTCTCCTTTATTAAATACCTTTATCCACTTAAAAACTTCTATCAGATCGACCCTTACTCTGCGTCTCTCAAGTGAGTGTAATTTTAATAACTTCAATCTCCTCTCATAACTAAAGTTACGCATCCCTTGTATCATTTTGGTCATCCTTCTCTGCACTGTTTCTAACAGGCTATATCCACCTGTAATATGGAGCCCAAAAACCCTGAACCGCATAGTCTAGATGAGGCCTGACTAGAGCCAGATAAAGCTTAAAAATAATTTCCCGGGCCACTTTTATTTTTAACACTTCTGGTAATGAAACCTAATACTCTATTAGCTCTATTTCTGGCCTCAATACATTGTTTCCTAGGTCGGGGGTCTGGGCTCACCCTCACTCCAAGATCTTTTTCACCTTCTGTTTCTTTTCAGCGATACATTGCTTATGGTGTATCTATTACCAGGGTTTTTTCTACCAACATTCATAACGCTGCACTTATCAATATTAAATTTCATCTGCCATCTGACTGCCCACTCTTTAAAATTTATCTAAGTCTCCCTGCAATATGTTTACATCACCCCTGTGATCCAATAATCCCTACCTAACTTAGTATCATCAGCAAACTTGCTGATATCACTGCTAATCCCACTATCCAAGTCGTTGAGGGTAAATCAAAAATAGTAAGGCCCCCAAAACAGACCCTTGTGGAACTCCACTTGTCCCCAGTCTCCATTCGATTTAGAACCATTAATTGTAACCCTTTGTTGCCTATTGCTTAGCCAAGCTCTGATCCAATGAGAACCTTCCCATCTATTCCATGAGCCCTAACCTTATTTAAGAGTCGTTTCGTTGGTACTTTGTCAAATGCCTTACTAAAGTCCAGATATATTGTATCATAATCCTTATCATTATTTGCCGTCTCAAAAAACTTCCTTTTAAAAACTCAATAAATTGGTGAGACATGACCTACCCTTGGTGAATCCATGTTGTGAATCATTGATCAAACTATGTTTTCTAAGTGCTCCTCTATGTTTTTTGCAATAATAGATTCCAATAATTTACCCACCACTGATGTTAGACTTACGGGTCTATAATTTGACTTTAGTCCTCTGTCTCCCTTCTTAAATAGGGGAAAACAACATTCCTTTCCTCCACAAAAATGGCACATCGCCTATCTCAACCGATTTCCTAAAAATGTGCACTAATGACTCACTAAAAAACCTCCTTGCATTCCTTAATACCCTGGGATACACTTCATCTGTCCTGGCGATTTAAACATTTTCATTTTATCTATACCCTCTTCCACCATTTCCCCAGTAATCACAATATCTTTGAGTTTATCCTCATCGCTTCCTTTGAACATTTATTCACTATCAAGTATCGTCTGTGTATCCTCCTCCGTAAAAACACTTAAGAAATAATCATTTAGACTCCTACACATATCCTCATCCGTATTTAAGACCTCCCCCTGTCCTGACCTTAACGGCCCAACTAATTCCCTTGTCTTTGTTTTATATACCTGATAGAACCCCTTTGGGTCCCTTTTCGCCTGTCCTGCTACTTTAATCTCATAATTGTTCTTAGTAACTCGAGTTAATTTCTTCACTGTCCTTGCCATCACTTTTATACTTTCTTTGTTTACCAATCCGCCTTGAACCTGAGATAAATTTTTTCTTTTTACTCCAATGTTGTTTTTTAAAAATTGGTGGTCATTCATTTGGATACTTCTTTCTGGACCTTTTTTCCCCAAAAGGGAAATATTTCTTTTCTGTCCGTCAGCTATATTCCTTACAAATGAGGTATAACCCTCCTCAGCCCCATCCTCACTTCCATTTCTAACCTCTCTAATTACCTCCTCAGCCCTGATCTCACTTCCCTGTCTAACCGCTCTAATTACCTCCTCAGCCATGACCTCACTTCCGTATCAAAACCGCGCCAATTACCTCCAGGTGCCTTCCTAATCCTTCATAATGGCCTTTCCAGCTGTCATCGCCCTGCCCTTATTCTGGGAAAATTTCTTCCCCTCCTCCCAACCTCTTATTAATAACCTCCGGTGTCTTCTTAATCCTGAAATAATTGGCCTTTCGAAATTAGGTATTCGATGCTTATTGCCACTTAAATTTTCCAACTTCCCATTTTAAGCTAAATCTGATCTCATAATGGTCGCTATTACCTAAATTCCCACCGACCTCCACATTTGTAACTAAATCGTTTCTATTTGTCAGCTCTCCTATCCGTCACTCAAGGCTCCACCTGGTAAAACAGACACTGACCTGGACGAGGGCCTCACCGAGGCAGTAGCAGCCGCAATGGTTGCCGCGATTGGGCACGAGGGGCACATTATAGATGAAGCAAGGGTCAGGAGATCAGCCGCCGACGACCCTGTCTACCAACTGTTTGCTGGCCAAAGTCCTGGCTGACGACTGGCACCAACAAAAGTCCCAAGGAAAGTAGCTTCCCCTTCATCCCTACTATGGCGTGAGAAGGTTGGCAGTCGCCCAGGTTTTGGTGACGACATGTTTGATAAGGGTTGTGTACGTCTCTTTCATCCCCGAAGCCCTCCGCCAGCAAGTATCAGCGAACCTTCACGCCGGTCACCAGGGGCTCGACTCCATTCTGCGGAAAGCCAGGCAGTTTGTTACTGGCCGGGGTCGAAGGGGATCTGCAGCACCACAGATAAATGTGCGTAGCATGCGAAAATCATGTCCCAACGCAACCTGCAGAGGCCCCTCATCTTTGACACCATCCCCGGATTATCCCTTCCAGATGACGGTGGCAGACATGTTCCAGCACGAGGGGCACATGTACATGGCCTATGCTGATAGGCTCACGGGCTGGCTAGAGCTGGCTCACTTTCCGCACGGCACCTCGTCCCTAAGGATAAAGACCCAGCTGAAACTCTATTTTCACGCGGTGGGGCGCCCCAGAGCAAATATCCACAGAAGGGGAAAAAAATTTTAGCGAGCGAAGAAATGACAGCATTCCTCGAGAAATGGGGAGTCTCAGTACATCTGTCATCAGCACAGTATCCCCAATCTAATATTAGGCAGGCGGAAGCAGCGGTCAAAGCAGCCAAGAAAATAAACATGAGTAACACAGACGAAAGGAGCACCTTTACACCGACAAGACATCCCTGGCCATGCTTCAGTACCTTAACACGCACCCTCGAGTGGTGAAAAGATCGCCAGCTCAACTTGCCGCAGGCAGACACCACCGAGACGAGGTTCCCCACGGCCCCCTGGCACCTCAAGGGTGGACAATCAGTGGGGCCAAAAATTACGCAGACGGGAGGTGCAAATAGACCCAAATAAACGACGCCGCTTGAGGAGGCAACACACCCGAGGACTACAACCCCCGTCGCTCGGCACTTATAGGCGAATTTGGTGAGGAAGCCGCAAGAAGCCGGCTTCTGGCAGCTTGCGTTTTCTGTTTAAATCGAGGCCCCTTATAAGAACCGGCTTGCCCAGCTGGCGCAGGGCCCGTAAGAAGCCGAGGAAGCGAGGTCCCTGGGCTCGCTTTCTCACGGCTTCATACGTGACTTCAGAGATAAAAAAACCCAAAGGCGGGGTTGCGCGAAAATCTTACAGTGCGAAATCCTTTTGGACCATTTTATCTATCTAATTTCACTAATTTTACGGCTTAACTGCTGCCCCGATACACGTTACAGGCAAAAATCGGGGTCCTAGCTTCCCATGAGAACACTTACAAGTTATAAATATAATAGTTGATAAAATAATACATGATAAAAACCATACTCCTGTTCCACCAACCTGACGTTTTTGACGTGGATATATTAAGCTTTTGGGGTAACTATTATTAATTGTAAGTTTTCTCATGAGAAGCAAGTGACTCGATGTTGCCTGTAACATGTATCAGGGCAGCAGTTAACCCGTAAAACCAGTGAAATAAGAGCGTGAATGGAGGGATTTACAGGATTTCGCGCCTTGACAATATTTCGCACAACAGCGGTGCCAGGCGGGGCTACATTCAGAAGCATGGACTTACCTTAAACCACGAACAAGAATATACAAAGGTTAATGACATGACAGGACAACTTTAAAACTGGTGAAAGAATGATCAATGATCATGTCTTATCAGCTGACGATAGGGCCTAGCTGTGACGTAGTAGTTTTTTCAGAATTTCGCTGATGATATGGCACAAATTAGCATAAAGTTGTACATTTAGTAGCACGGGCTTAACTTTCGGACCACACAATAGAGCTAAAATGGTATGACATGACGAGAGGAGAACGTCAAGTCTGGTGAAATAACTTCAGCGAGTCTTTTAACCTAACACAGACGTTGTTTTTCTAATTTTACTAATTGTGCTATCAAAAGCAGACCGGAAACGGTTTCGCTGATGGATTATGCTCCAATTTGGGTTCTTAGAGATCTCTCACACTTGTTGAGAACGTGAAAATGTTGTAACTAGCCGACGGGGACGAGAAATCTGGTATACGAGAGTAGTACCATAAACCTTTAAGCTTCCCCATCATCCACTTAAAATGGCCAAAATGGCCACCACAAAACATTGCAAGATATCTAAGTATGCATGACATACTGTTGATGGACATGAAAGAAATCAATTGGTAGGTAGAGCAGCTGATAGGTATATATTGTGGAAATTACTAGCATTGCGTTTAATTCAGTATGTTTATCAGAGAAGATGTGGTTGAATATGAGTTGAAGATGACAATTCGTCATTGTGTGCACATTCACCATTTTTTGGCATTAAATCAATCAATCAATCGTCATTGTGTGGTTGTTTTGTTTACAGCTATCAGCTGTAGCTGTGATCGCCGAGCGGGCGAGCCCCGACAAGAAGCTGGCAACTGTCAGCCGTTCTGGCGAGGCATGCAAGCGAGAGAGAAGCCGTGAGAAGCCACTTGCGGCTTCCTCACCAAAATTCGCCTATAACGCCGCGAGGCTTATGGCCTTCCACATGTATTTTTATTATGTGCTTCCACAGGAAATGTTTTTTTTACCTCAGACAGTTGTGTGGATTCCCTAGATTACCCTAAATTATAACTTTCTTCAGTTTTCAATATATAATTTTATTATTTATATATTATATATAATATATATATATATAGATGAATAATATAGATATATATAGATATATATATAAAATATATATAGATATATATATATATATATATAATTAATATATATATATATATATATATATAATATATATATTATAATATATAGAATAAAATAGGAAAATAATGATATATAGTAAAATATATATATATATATATAATATAATATATATATATATATTATATATATTTTATATATAATTTTATATATAATATATATTATATAAAATATATATATATATATAATATTAATTTATTTTATTATTATTTTCTAGAGTAGTAGTATTTCTGTTTTCTTATTTTTGGTATAATTTTTGCTGACAAAACTAATAAGTTTCATAAGAATATTATTATGTAAATCAAAAATACCATGATGTAAATATAGGCATTTCTATAAAGAAACAAAAAAAACAAGACTGAAAAATATTGGGAGCAAAAAGATACTGCAACATTCTAATAGCAATAGAAACTCCATATTAAAAAAACTTTAAAACTTACAGAAAAGCCTATTCCTAACAGATACGAAAAATTTTACTGATGACAAAATTATAGAGCGCAAAAAACTCTATCGGAAGTGTGGCCTCGAAAAAAGCATTTTAGACCCGATTTAATCCGCCAAGACGCCGGATATCCACGGTCTAAATTACAGCTCCCTCCAGCTCAAAAAAATTTAACTAAATTTCACCTCACCCCAATGTCCAGACAAATTGGCACTCGGTAAGAGAAGTGGGACACAGAAAAATTTGAGGAGAGTGATCTACAGATTAGGGCGCCAGTTTAGAGAGAGTTTTGAGATAGGGGATTTCATATACGTATAGTCAAGGAGCATTTACGTACTACCCTTCGCATGTGAGCTATCATGTGTGAACCCGTGACTGAATGTATGGAAACCCTTAATGCTGAATCCGCTCCAGCTTATCGACTACCCTCTGCATTCTATACAAAGGGTCTCCAGCGAGGAAGAAAGGTTGTGGCCACTGACTCGACAAGGTTCTAGTTATGTTGAGCAGCATCGGATCGGAACCACGATAGCTTTAGGTTCCTGGTCGTGGCAACCAGGAAGCCCGTTGAACCACACCACTGGAATCAGGCCTACAACATATCCACAGGTGATATACTAATGAGTTTAGTTCCCATCTCTCTCTCTCTCTCTCTCTCTCTCTCCTCTCTCTCTCTCTCTCTCTCTCTCTCTCTCCTCTCTTCTCTCTCTTCCTCTCTCTCATATTCTCTCTCTCTCTCTCTCTCTCTCTCTCTCTCTCTCTCTCCTCGTCTCTCTTCTCTCTCTCTCCCTCTTCTTCCCCATCTCTCTCTCTCTCTCGTCTCTCTCTCTCTCTTTCCTTCTCCTCTCTCCTTCTCTCCTCTCTCTCTCTCTCTCTCTCCTCTCTCTCTCTTATAATCTCTCCCTTCCTCACTTTTCTTCTTCATTCCTCATCTTTTTCCTTTTTCTTCCTCCTTTTTAAATCCCCTAGAAAATTGCAAACCCTGATACTCACTAAATTCCTTTAACCCCTTAATTTTTAATCATTTTTCCATTTTAATTTATCTGTCCTTTAAATCCTAAGAACTTTCCTAATAACTTATTTTATCCCTTTCCAATTAAAACTTTACCCCCTTTTTTGTATTAAATTTTTTAATCTATTTTCCCAAAATTTGAAAATGTTTTCTTTTTTACCCTGTTATTTTAACAAGACTTTCCACATTTACTTTATTGTCCCTTTAATTAAAATTCACCCCGGGGTGGCCCCAATTCTCCGCCCATCTCTAAATTTTAAATTTAAAATTTAATCTATTTACATTCGGGAACCCGTATCATTTTGTTTTTTGGATGATTATAACTTGCTTATCCACCCTGTATTCTGGGACGGGAGAGGGGGGATTGTGCTGTGAAAGGTGGGGGGAGATTTTAACCCGGCAAGGAGTGGGGCAAGGGTTCCGTCCTTGCCCCATCACTTTTCAACACTTGTAGGGAAAGGGGTATTGGGAAAAGTTTTAGTCAAAGTTTTGTGGAGCACCCTCGGCAACCCAAGAAAATGATCTTTTTTTTTGCCGATGATGCAGTAATTTTTGTTTGAGTCGCTGGAGGCCCTTTGGTGATGGTTTCTCGGGGCGCTACATGAGGAGGCAAACCCTTTTAGGATTGAGGGCTCCTGGCTTAAGCCCCAAGGTCCAGGTTTTGGGAGGCTTTCTGATGAAAAAAGTACAGTCTGTTCATGGGGGCCCCCGAGGACATTGAGATTCTTGGAAATTTTACACACTTTGGGGGAAAACAGTGGCGGCTCGTTCATAGGGCTGCAGAGCGCAAAAACCTTAAAACGTACTCACTGCCGGTGTATGATTTCCCCTTTTGAGACAGCAGAATGAAAACACTACAAAAAAATTTTATCCTAAAAAAAAGTAATTATATGCTATTTTTAAATTTTTTTCAATAATTTTACTAAGTGAGTTTTCATTAAAAAAAAAAAAAAAAAAAAAAAAAAAAAAAAAAAAAAAAAAAAAAAAAAAAAAAAAAACCCCCAAAATTTGGGTTTCTTTTATCCCCCGGGGGGCCCCCCCATGTCTGCGCCGGCCGGGCCAATTTAAAAAAGCTGCTCAGCCTTCCCGTGGTTGGGGAAAAGGATGTTATATAGGGGCGGGGGAGGTTTCCCCTAGCGTGAAACCCCTTTATACCCTAAACTATACCTGGCAGTATACTTTTAATCTATTTTTGGTATCAATTAGATGGAAAGCTTGAAAGTTCAATGAGTCGACTCGTGAAATCGCAATGTTTGAGTCAATCTCCCCGCATTGGGGGGGGGCAGCGGCTTTACCGATAACAGAGGGAAGGCGTGGCATGCTGCCTCCTCCTATATAACCTCCATGGTCCGCCCGAAATCAGTGAACATCAACTATACTCTTACCTGAGGTGTCAAATTTGTGTTTTCTACTGTTGTTTTAAAGCTTGCAGTCCCTCCATTTTATTTTATCACGAGCTGCCACTGCTTGGTAGCGCAGTCCATAATGACGGCGGGTCACGTCAAAAAGTTTTTACGGCGGATTGGCAAGCCCACGGTGTTATGGACTCGCTCAGAGGAGTATTTGGCGTTGTCGGTACCGTGCAGAGGAACAAATATCCGGATCTTTAAGTCGCTTGTGATCCCTGTTATGAATCTCTATGGTTGTGAGACATGGACACTAAATAGGACTTGAAGAGACGAATCGATGCCTTTGGTAATAAGTTTTCTTCGCCGAATCATGGGGGTATCGCTGGGATGATTACGTGTCAAATCAGCGATTGCACGGTGGGGACTGAATCGAAGCCTATTACCTGATAGATCCATCAGCGCCAACTTCGGCATATGACCATGTGGCACGCTACCCTGAAAACCCATCCTTCCCATCGGGTTATATGTGTAAGAGACAATCCGGCGTGGAGGAGGCCAAGGGGGCAGCCACAAGGCTCGTGGCTGGGTTCAGTGATGTTTCTTGTCGAGAGCTGCTTGATAGGGAAAAGGAGCCTGCATGGGGGACTCGCGCGTGGTGACCCCGGGAGTGCTCGTAGGGTGGAAGGCGACGCGCCCCCGCGTTATGCCCCCAATGATTGATCGATATCCATCCTGTAATGAACGGGACCAAAACAGTACGCATAGTATATCTATATATTAAAAAAAAAAAAATTATATTGGTGCAAGTCTGCCTTGACCCAAATAAAGCTTTAGAAATAAACTCAGCACTTTACTTGTAACCACTCCTGGCAATGAATCTAAAAACCTATTAGCTCAATTTTTGCCTCAATACATGGTAATCTAGGACGAAGGTACTAAATTTTCCCACACACCCAAATCTTTCTCGCCTTCGATCTTTTCAAGTGATTCTCTCTATCTCTCTCTTCTCTCTCCCTCTTCTCTCTCTCTCTCTCTCTTCTCTCTCTCTCTTCTCTCTCTCTCTCTCTCTCTCTCTCTCTCTCTCTCTCTCTCCCTCTCTCTCTCTCTCTCTCTCCTTATTCTCGTGGAATGTGTGTGTGTGAAAGAATAGTTGCAGATGATAAATATACTTAATTCTTATTGCCCCAGTACGATATAGTTTTGGACTGTTAGAAACAAAGAATGTGATCAAAAGAGTGTGCTGGATTATACTTGTATTATAACAATCAAGGAAAGGACAGCAAGAGGGTGAGTATATATTGTTGGTTAAGTGTGCACTGATGCCTATGTAACAAAGGTAGCAAATGGGATGATGATGAATGATATGGTTAGAGCTGTCCTGTGTGTACAGGTGTACGGTTGCGTGGCGTTATATATTCCGCCTGAGGATTCCCTGTACTGTGATGCGTCACCGTTTCATACACATGAACGGTGCAGATGTTCAGACGAGCGGGACGTGATTGTGCTTGGTGAACTTTAACGCGCGTGTGTGTCCCTCCAGTGATAACGGTGATGATGAAAGTGTTTATGAGTTACGATGGCGTGATAGATAAGACGATGAATAGCACGGAGCGAATGCATGATTAATAATAGTGTTATGGCCACCAATATGGTAGTGGCAACCATTTGAAGGGAAAGAAGGACGTACGCTGGGAGGTAAAACCTGTCATCAGGCGACGGCTTTAACATAGGTATCGAAAATGATTCTGTGTGTTGTGAAGTCAAGCTGTGCAATATGGTACATAAAGTAGAGGTGGAAGTAGGTATCAAAGGTTCCGACCACGCTCCGCTCTGTGTGTGAGCCTTGCCACTCAGGAAAGAAGCCTCATGACACCCACTATGCTGCTCGAACGATCTCAGAGCTAGGTGAATCTTACCGGATGCGTTGTGAGCAGGTGTGATACGAAACAAGCCCACGGTACGACGCAGGGTAAACCTATAGACTTAAAATTGCGTTGGAAAATCTCAACCCCTGGAGCTTGACATCCCAGTGCAGCAAAACGTAGGGATGTGTTATCGACAGGCTTTGGTGTCTGTGATAGAAGTGTGGCCCGGCAATGTAAAAGACACGCAGACGATGTGAGAGAACATGGGACGTAACACAGCCGCGCTGGGGAAAGATTATTTGATTCGAACGCTCTAAACTAATCTGGAAGGCCATAGTGGTTAGGTAACGTGGATGTGAGGACCAAGGTGCAACCGGAGGGACGAACAGTTCCGGAATCACTTTGAAATGATCTGAATCCCGGGCACCACGTGGGAGGTGAATCAGACATTGATGAACCTATAGCGCGTTTTCGCCGACCGTCCCTTTAGCCCGGTCGGGAACTGGTTCAATTCCGGGCGGCCACTGTTCGCGAGGCGGATTGGACGGGCGGAAACGGGCTTGACTTGGTTTGCAACCCAGTGAGCAGACCAGTTTTGGACCAGTGTGGGGAGAACTGGCGCATGCGCACTACAGTCAGCGGGGGGAAGAAGATCAGGAGCTTCTCGTGCTGCTGATAAGACATGAAAACACCATGATGGCCGACCATAAGACAAAAGTCATTTCACGAAAAGTTACAATATAAATAAACTCGCAATTGCTGATGAAACACAAAACATCTGGGAAAGTAATGTACCGTCACTAACACTATAGTCGCCACGCACTAATGTCACCAGGCGCCATATATTACGAATTTTAGCATCACTACAGACTGTATGTGTCACTGA
Source organism: Chionoecetes opilio (assembly GCA_016584305.1). Taxonomy (NCBI): domain Eukaryota; kingdom Metazoa; phylum Arthropoda; class Malacostraca; order Decapoda; family Majidae; genus Chionoecetes; species Chionoecetes opilio. The sequence goes on along the minus strand of JACEEZ010019279.1, from coordinate 66,537 downwards.
AGACATGTACTACGTAAATCAACAGTAAAGTCGCCAGGACAAACTTTTTTTTCTGTTTACAGACGTGTGGTGGCGTTTCGTAATACTACAGTTTTCTATATCCATGATTTCAGGAAAGTTAGAGGGGATCTGGAGAGTCTGTGTCATTTTAATGTGTACTTCATCTGTGTCATTGTATGGCTATTAAATGAACAAATTACAAAAATATCACCAGCGTTAGCGACCAACCAAGAGTCGCCAGTTAGATTATTACTGAGTGTCCCCCCACGTCGTCGTCGCCCGAAAAAAAAAAAAAAACGGAAATTTGAAACCGTATTCACTTGCAGATACAAAGCATAAGGACAACCGCTGAAACAGGGTAGATTATACAGTCATGATAAAACTACTGTGATGATCTTCAGTGGCACATACAATCAGTAGTGATGCTATTAAGCGTAATTTTTTTAATTTATTTGCGCCTGGCGACATTATTGCAGCTGGCGACCTAATTCTGTTATCGACGGTTAGCTATAGTGTTTATGAGATAATGTAAACTGCGTATGTGCACGTGATGTGATCTTAGTGATGTTAAAACTGTAATATATGGGCCCCCTGCGACATTATGTGCATTGCAAGTGCGACATAGATAGTGTTATTAACGGTTAAATTAAATTAAATTCATCATTCATTTTTTCATAGTCATTCCTGCAACTTGACTTCCCCATGAGAATGTCAAGTAAAAAAAAACGCGCCCGCTTTTTTTTAAATGTTTGTGCATTTCTGCCCGAGACCGCCACTCGTTCACCCAGCCAATAGGAACGACGGGAATGGGACGTGCCCAGCAGTCTCGATGTATTTTCGCGAGCATCAGTCCAGCCCTGACCGGTCTGATGGACTGGACCAGGGCGGTGAACGTCGCTGGGGGAAAAACGCGCTACAACTTCACGATACCAGGCTTGGATGATCCGTTTACGGTTGCAAGAGCTGGTCACTGTATTGAATGATGTAAAATATTAACAAAAAGCTATGCAGGCATATGTCCAGGTCTAGTAAGGCACTGCCAGTGAAGTGGTTACATATTTTTGTGCAATGTTTTTAATGTGATATTTTTGGAATTTGTGTTATCCTGTTTCATGCGTGTCATAGCAACTTTTTGTTGTTTAAAAGGTGGCTAGGGATAAATTATATTGTGAAATATATAGGGGTATAACAAATTATGTTTTCATTGCAAAATATATGACATGTTTCTGTTGAAGAGGCTTAAGTGTGGGTAACATAAACAAATGTCAGGGCTAGGGGCTCAGCAAGGGGCGAGGATGCGTGGAGCAAAATAATAGCCTTGAGATTACTTTTGCGACTTTGCAAAACTTTAAGGAAAGTAAATTATATGTTTGTTTATTGACTTTAGTAAGGCATATGATACAGTGGCCTCGGGGAAATTTAATTAAGTGTTGTAGTCGCTGCGGATTGGCGTGGGTAATGCTGCGAGGAGATGCATGTCTGTACGCGTGCACCCCCCGTGAGGTGCTTCGGTCGGTACATAGACGCCTGTGAGGCACTACATAACACCTGAACTACACCTCCACGGTTAACGGTGATTGTAAGCCCCATCTGGCGGAGAGGCGGGCTGGAACGAGGGGTGATGCTCTGTTAAGCGGACCCCACCCGCTACGGTTCAAAATCCAATCCCCTCGCGTCGGAGATACGGGGAGCTTGCATCCCAGGCTGGTTAAAAAGCCTCGGCATTGCGGGGGGGGCGACCTCCTTGTTCCCCCCCGAGGTCCCTGGCTTGTTAGAGGTCCCCTGGGGGCATCCTGAAAGCCCCACCACCCTGTCATGCACTGTATAATTAATACGTGTGTGTGTTGTTTTACCCTCATAATGGATCTGGTGGTAAGCGATCGTGGCACAACAAGGGCACGCAGTCCACACTCTCCGTGTTGAGTCCGTTAAGTTCGTGGCAAACCGATGTCTAAGACCACGGCAGTATATAGCCTTTAAACCTTAACCTTCACATTGGGATGATGATAATAATAACAATTCGCAAGTGATTCTCTTTCTCCTGGTTGGTTTATGGAAAAACTTGAACATAATATACACAAATAGATTAAATGAAAATACAGGATATATTTGCATATGGAGTGTTTAAATGAATAGTTAAATAATGATATGAAAAGAACATGTAACAATGAGAATTAAAGCAGGTACATAAACTGGTAGCCATAGCATGTAATTATACACAGGGCAGTTGTTAAATTAGGTATGTACTTGTAAGATGTCATGTTTATTAAAGTAAACACCTTCAAAATAGAATGGGCGAGAAGAAACTGAAACACGGTGAACAACTGAGATGATGCAGGCACACTGAAATAATTCATTCGTGCCGCGTACAGTTTACTCCCCCTCTAGTTGCGAGGTAGGAGGAACGAAACGTTTTTTCTTGGAAACGACTCACGGCACCAAACTGGAAGTACTTCGTTGTCTGCATCAGGGCGTGGTTGCTGTAGAGTTGACCAGGAGGTACGCAGGTTTTTTCGCGGTCGATGGCGATAACGTCCGAAGGTTCCCCTGTTGCGGTTGATGGTGAAGTTCTTCATCGTTCCTACGGATGACCTCAAAGGGGGCCCTGATACGGTTGCGAAGGGGCTTCTTGGACTGCGTCTACCCTGACAAGACGATGAGTGCAGCTGTCGAGGTCCTGGCTGACGAAAGGCTTGGAAGGAGAGGGGGGCGAGGCTGCACAGGCTGAAGGTTCTGCATGGAGTCCTTTGAGGATGCTGGCGAAGTCCTGGATACTGTAAGGCCTGACGGAATCAGGTGTACTAGCAGGAAGTTCAACTGGTAGCCTGAGTGTAGTTCCGTAGACGAGCTCAGCAGAGGAGTGGCCTCGATCTTCCTTCAGTGACGTTCGTATGCCGAGGAGGACAAGGGGTCAGAGCAACAGCCAGTGCGGTCCTGTAGCGTCGAATGACGAGCAGGAGTCATGACGTTATTCAACAAGCCAAGACTCGAAATGGCTCTTACACGGTCCGATGTGTGAGGCTGAGGGGGACACCGAATCTGGAGACCACGTATGATGAAAGCACGGGGCCGACGGTGGGGATTATGTCCGTTGTGGTTGTCACAAGAGGGCAGCTTCAAGGCCAGCGGGTGAATCGGTCGGCGCAGGTAAGGTTGTACCGGTATCCCGTTGGATGTTAAGCCAGCGGTTTGTGCCAAACGGATGTCATTGTCGTACGTTCGGACGTGGTCGAATCTCGAAGAAGACGGCTTGAATGTTGCTGCAGGAGGAGACGTGTGTGTGGCGTGTCACCTTGAAGCCTGGCACTTGATGCAGCGTGCGCGTCCACTGTCTGACATCCTTGTTGATTCCATGCCAGAGGTTCATCTGGAAATTACCATGTGTTGCGACGCTAGGATGCCAGGTGAGGGAGGTCGTGAAACTGACGGAAGAGCCGGTAACGATGCTGATTTGGAAATGTACGGCCGGACAGCGTTAGTAGGACATCAGCGTAGAGGTGCTCTTCTCTGGTCCCTGGAAGTTGGATCTTTTCAAATCTGCAAGGCAGCATTTCCCTGGAGTTGCTGCAACTCAGCATCCATTGGCTTGGTCAGCGGCAATGGCAGCATAGTCGATGAGAGAAGAGATGGCCGAGATGTTTGCGTGACAGTGTATCAGCTGGAGCATTATCGGCACCCTGACGTAGCGAATGTCAGTGGTGACACTGCGAGATGATTCGATGTGACGCAGTTGTCGCGGTGTGTAGGTATAGTCTGTTGTGACGTTATGTGACGTGGTTAGAGGCTTGTGGTTCGGTGTAGACATGGAATCCCCGGCGACCTTCGATGAAGTACCGGAATCTCTTGATTGCCTTGTAGATGGCAAGACACAGAAGTTCTCTGTCGAAGGCCACTGTACTTCGTTTCGGCGTTTTTGAACTTCGTGAGAGAAGCGGGTGGGCTTCCAGTCTCGTGACGTACTGCTGCAGGACGGCACCCAGCACGATGTCTGAAAGCATCTGTAGAGATGGAAGTGTCAGCATCGTGAGAAGGAAGCTGAGGCATCGAACACGTCCACCAAGGGCTTCTTAGAAGCGAGGAAGGCGTCGTCAGTGCTTCTGGGTCTAGACGAGGGTGATGGGACTGTCCTTTCTTGCAGGGCTTGATCATTGGCGTAGAGTGGCCGGACCGGAGAGAAGTGAGCAGTTCGGGATGAAGCGGCTGAGTAGTTCAGCTGCCCAGGGGAATCCTTGAGCTGTGCGCTGGGTGACGGCTCCTTCGGAAAACTGCTGGAGGGACTCACTTTGGACTGGAGTGAAGTGATGCCTGCAGAAGGAGGGACAGTGTCGGCAAGCAAAGTCGACCGAAGGGATTACCAAAACACAGGACTTGTCGATGTTGATCTGGATCCCCGGTAGTCCGCAGACGAGTGAAGATCTGCCTGGAAGATGATGTTTCGGTGTGTGGTTGCATTCAGCGCTCAGTACTGGGCGATGAAAAGGTCATCCAATGTAGGCGCAAGCAGAAGGGTAGGACCTCGAAGGACCTCGTCCATGAAGCGCTGGGAAAAGTCTGTGGCGGCATTCCGTAGTCCAAATGGCCATCTTGGTGTATTCAAACAAGCCAAACGGGAGTGATGATGGCTGTCTTCCGGATGTCTCGCTGGATTGACTGGAATCTGGTGAAAACGCCCCTTGACGAGGTTCGATCCTGGAGAAGATGGTACAGCCCAGAGAGTTGAGAGGAGAACTCCTTGGTAATGTTGGTACTGGGTATCTGTCCCTGACGGTGCGGAGAGTTGAGTGCACGGTAGTCTCCACATGGTCTGATGTCAGCTTTCTTTAGAGACGGCGATGTGTAGATGCAGAAGACCAGTGCTGTGAGCTGGGACGGATGATACCTTGGACGCAGGAGAGGCTCTACTCGGCTTGGCTGCTTGTGGTAACGTTCTGGAGCTAGACGGACGGGCCTCTTCGGCGTAAGTCGTGTGTCCAGTAGTCTCAAGTGGTGCGTGACGGGTTGTTTATGCAGGGCCCCAGTTGCAGAGTAAGCTGCCGTGAGTGTCGGAAGGAACTTCAGCAGTGAAGATACGGGTTGTCTGCACTGACGGTGGAGTAGTGAGTTGCTCTCGCAGGGGTTTGTTGCTGCCGAGTGGTCTCGACAGAAGTTAAGGGATCTTGGAGTCGGCGATTTCTGATGTCGACGAGGAGGTCGAAGTGTGTCAAGAAATCGGCGCCCAAGATGGCTTGTGAGACTTCTCCGACATAGAAGGTCCACTCGAAAGGAACGGCGACCGACGTTGAGCTTCCAGTCCCAGCGTCTGTCGCTTGTACACGGGATATCTGGTACCGTTGTCGGCGTATAGGTGCGTGAACTGGTGATAGAAATGTCCTAAGGCTTGCTGTTGCAGGTAGGGCACTGACTTCGGCCCCTGTGGTCGATGAGGAAACCGTTCCTGTAGAGAGTGGATCGATTAGACCGTAGAGCAGCGCTGACGAAGCATGGCGGACACTATGCGCTTTAGTGGTTGGCGTTGCTGTTTAAAGCCTTGTTAAAGTGCATGGTGTGTTGCACCTTAATTGCGTCCTTTCCATACTTCGGTTGGTAAGAAGCAGAAGCAGACTTGTCTCCAGGGCAGTTGGACAGCAGGATCCCGATCTCCGCCGGCAACGGTAAGAGTTACAGAACGGCGATGTGAGCGGTCTTCATGAGCTGATGCTGGATGGCGCTCTGACTTGTAGTGTAAGTTGGAGACACAAGATTGGCGACTAGAGTTGCCTGAAGTGGTAGAGGTGGGGTTTTTTCGTCGTCAGGCATTGGCGGATAGTGGCGCTGTTTGACGGTTGACGGTGGCGGCCGGCGAGGTTCCAGGAGGCAGCGTTCAGCAGCAGGTTGTTTGTCTGGAAACTTATCAAGTTTCTCTCCATTTTAAAGACTGTTCAGGATAGGCTTCCCACTTCTCAGGTGGTAATGTTTTCCAAACTGTCATCCTGCTTTGTTTTAAAAAAACAAAGGGGGGGGGGGGGGGAAAACCTGTCCACAGAAGTAAAATGCATTGTATTCTATAAAGCCTTTCATGTACCTCTCACTCTCTGTTCTTATTATACATTCTTTATGGTCAACTTTACAAGCGGCGATTTTCATCAGACGGACATGCGATGCATCTGAAACAGAAGAAAATTAATATTACATATATATATTTTTGCATTTCATTGTTTTCTGGGCATGCGAGCAGCTGAGAAGGAAAAGTATGAAAAGAAATTATTATTAAATATAAAAATACAGCATGTTATCCACATTCGCCGTATCTACTTGAAAATATATGTCAGGAGTCCTGAAACTCTAAATTAACTATTTCAATGGAGTTATCATGCTAAAAATAATGGAAAAACAACACCTCACCTATCCAAATCTAGCTATATCTTGTGCCGAAGATATTACATTCATGTTTTTCAGGATGGCGGACAGTTTGGCCATCTGGATTTAGAGGTCAAAAATGATTCCTAAAACTGTTACGAAACCATTCAAGGGGCTTTGTAAATTGTCAGAAGTAGTAAAAAATGAACCTCATTCGTCTTTCTAACTCATCTGATTGCCAGAGATATAACATTTTATGTTTTTCTCAAGATGTCGGCGGCGGCCTTTTTCAATTATTGGGCTCTGGAAAAGTTAGCCGTCATTTGACCAGGCGGGCGTAGTAGAGCTAATTTTCTTTTTAAAATGGTCCGGGTTATCAAACCATCGAGAACAAAAGGGATAGGAAGAAAATGGTCACGGACTCCAAGAAAATGACCTCTACTAATATATAGATATATATATATATATAATATTCATATATATATATATATATATATATATATATATATAATATATATATATATATATATATATATATATAAGCATATATATACTATATATATTATATAATATATATATATTATATATTATATATATATATATATGTGTATATTATATAAATATATAATATAATATCTGACATTCAGGGTGACAAAGACACTCATCATTCTTGGGGTGTTTATGCGCAACGTTTTCGCCAAAAGGACACTTGGCACATCAGGCTAGGCATGGGAGAGTGTAGCTCACGTGATGATCTGTGTATACCTGCCCTCCCTGGGCCTGCGGGAAGATTCTTAGTGGTAATTCTTAGGGTTAGATAACATCTTGGACATTTCAGGGGTGACAAAGACACTCTCTTCTTGGGGTGTTTATGCGCAAAAACGTTTCGCCAAAAGGACACTTGGCATCATCAGGCTAGGCATGTGAGAGTGTAGCTCACGTGACGATCGTGATACCTGCCCTCCCTGGGGCCTGCTGGAAGATTCTGAGTTGGGATTCTTAGTGTAGATAGAACATCTTGACATCAGGGTGCAGAACACTCGTCATTCTGACTCGACATTTGTCACCTGAATGTCAAAAGATGATCTACCTAAGAAATACCAACTAAAAAATCATTCCCAGTGTTCTTGCCGTGATCGACTTGGGGGGATGGAAGATGTTTTGAGGGGCGTGTCCTGTGACCCCGGTGGGCGTTGGCAAGAAAAAACAACCTAAAACAAGCCTGTAAGCGGTGTTAAACCGTGCGAAGAGATAGAGACTGACTTTGTAGTCCAAATTGTTGGCCGTGATTCGACTTTGGGGGGATGTAAGAGTTTTTCTTCTTTTTATCAACATAACAAACATGGCCGCAGGCCCCCCAGTGGGCCGTAGGCCACAGCCCTCCGCAAGGAGCTAGGAGAAAGGGCCGGAGGGCAACCTTTCTGCTAGATATATAATATATATATTTATATATATATATATATATATAATATAATATATATATATATATATATATATATATATATATATATATATATATATTATATATATATATAATATATGTGTGTGTGGGTATAGACTTACACAATTATTACTACCACAAGAGTACCCTGGCGTATCTATACACTCCTTATGGAACTCGCACATTAATAATTGTCCAGCGAAACAGTGAAGTTTGTTCTGATTGTTTCCCCATCATAGCTACCAAGGTGAGTTAGTAGAACTTCACCCCGACAAAATGGTTAAATTAACTGACCAGGGGGCCCATACTTATAAGATTTAGGAATTCGTCCTAGGATTCGTCCTAACCTGCGTCCTAAGTTTCGAGGAAAGGCTAAGACGCGTCCCTAGGACGGCGGATTAGGACGAAGGCTGAGACGCTAACATTTAGCAGGAGTCCAAATTTTTTTCTGCATTTCATGAAATATCATACTAAGAGTCATCCAGAAAGGTAATAAAAAATATCAAAAAACACAAGATTAATATTTCTATGATAATTGCGAAAGACTAAACGAATGAATTATCTATAAGAATAATTGTACCAGATATGGCACCGTTCGTTCAAAAGACACAAGCATTGACATTGTCTTCGCTCTATCGACGAAAAAAATAATATTTTTCAGGACAAGACTTTTCACCCTTTGGGCCAGCTCTTTAAAGCAAGGAAAAATGTCCTATGTCCTGCGAGGGGAATTTCCATCCCGAGATGATCGGCGAAGAGATACGTCAAGGACTGCCGGTTTAATGGACGAGGACTTCGCGGTCGTTTTCAAAGACACCGACTATTTTTTCCTGGCCTACAATAGGTTCTTTTTCTAATGGAGATAGGGTTATAATGGACGAGAGTTTCGCGGTCGTTTTCAGAGACACCGACTATTTTTTCTTGGCCTACAATAGGTGCTTGGGAAATACTTTGGAGCTCCTCCTTCCGGCTTTGACTGAAATGAACTACCGCACTGTATTGTATGCTTATTGTACTTCACATCTGTAAAGGTTCAGCGTGCGCTCAGCCTTGGTTAATCCACAGGCCGCTATGAATATGAGGTGCCTCAAAAATTCTAAGTCCAGTTAGGTTAGGTTAGGTTAGAAATACTTTGGGGTTTAAAGGTTGTTAGGTTTTTAAGGTTAGGTTTGGTATACTTTTGGTTAAGGTTAGGTTAGGTTAGGTATACTTTGTGGTTAAGGTTAGGTTAGGTTAGGTATACTTTGTGGTAAGGTTAGGTAGGTTAGGTTAAGGTTAGTATACTTTGTGGTTAATTAGGTTAGGTATACTTTTGGTTAGGTTAAGTTAGGTTCGGTTAGGTTATACTTTGTGGTTAAGGTGTAGGTTAGGTTAGGTATACTTTGGTTAAGGTTAGGTTAGGTTAGGTATACTTTGTGGTTAAGGTTAGGTTAGGTTAGGTATACTTTGTGGTTAAGGTTAGGTTAGGTTAGGTTAGGTATACTTTGTGGTTAAGGTTAGGTTAGGTTAGATTTTTACATATAGTGACTTTGATGATTTTTGGGGAGCCATAAATCACTTATATTTGCTTCCCCCACCCAAAACCCCGTATTCCCGCCAGTTCCCCAGGCTTGTTGGCTATAGGGGGAAGAAAAAAAGATAGGGGTGAAGGACTTTTTTCCAAATTTTACGTTCCTTGTTCTAATGAAGTTTTATTTTGCGCAAACCCATAAAAAAAAGATTAAAAAAATGTATACTTTGTGGTTAAGGTTAGGTTAGGTTTCATTAAAACCTATATGGTTAGGTTAGGTTTCATTAAAACCCTTACAGTTAGGTTAGGTTTCATTAAAACCTATAAGGTTAGGTTAAGTTTAATTTTTTTTTCATTTTTTTTCATTTTTTTTTTTTTTTTTTGCGCAAAATAAAACTATCTCCATTAGAGCAAGCACCTATTGTAGCCAAGAAAAATAGTCGGTGTCTCTGTAAACGACCGCGAAACTCTCGCCCATTATTACCGGAGATAGTTTTATTTTGCGCAAGCCCAGTTTTAAAAAAAAAAAAAAATTATCACCGAATATTATGGTACCATTTCCATTAAAAACACTATCTCCATCAGAAAAAGCACTAAAACTTGGCCGGGAAAGATTTGTCAGAGTCTTATAGGTTTTAATGAAACCTATAATGTTAGGTTGATATAACTTTGTGGTTAAGGTTAGGGGTAAATCTTAAGAACAAAGGCTCCACCCTCTATCTTCTTCTTATAGCCAACAAGCTTGGGACATGGTGGGAAACCGGAGGTTTTTTGGGTGGGGGAGCACACACATAAGGGAAATATGGCCCCCCCCAAAATCCCTAAACTAGGGATATTCCCTAGTTCTGAACTTTATCGGGAAATATTACCCGATTAAGTATGTACTAGGGATTTTCCCTAGTTTAGGGATTTTTTTTGGGGAGTCATATTTCCCTTATGAGTGTGCTCCTTTTGTGGGGAGCCACATATAAGGAAATATTTCCCCGATAAAGTCCATGACTAGAAAATTTCCTAGTTTAAGGATTTTTTTTGGGGGGGCCATATTTCACTTATGTTGTGCTCCCCCACCCAAAAACCAAGGTTCACCATGTCCCCAATCTTGTCGGCCATAAGAAGAAGATAGGAGATTGAGCCTCTATTCTAAGATGAAACTCACGACCTAACCTAACACCCCTCTTCGAGCCCTTTGCGTGCACTAACCTACCTAATGTAACCTAACCTAACCTAACCTAACCTGACCTGCCCTAACCTAACCTAAATGCCGTGTCACACAGACACTTTTTCCGGCATCTTTTTGGTATTTTTGCTACCAAAAGATGCCCGTAGTTGTGGAAAAAATATGCGCGTTCCGTCCACCGGAGCGCGTTTCGGCTACGAGCATCTTCTTGGACCGCGCAACCAAAACTAATAATATAACAATTATGGATCGCTTGAATTTAATATCGGCCATGTAGACAAGTAAGGATCGGCACTCATTAAAATATAAACATTGTCTTAAAGACAGTAGTTAATACGTAGACAACTTTGTGCAGCTTTGCGGTGATCTTGTTTTAAGATTTCCAGGTTGTTTGGGTTTCTTAACCAGAAGGTTAGGTTAGGTTTCATTAAAACCTATAAACCTGACTAATTTCTCCCGGCCAAGTTTTTAAGTGCTTTTTTCTGGTGGAGATACAGTGTTTTAATGGAAACACGGTACCATAAATTCGGTGATGAGTTTTTTTTTTTTTAACTTTTTACGCTTTTTTAACTTTTTTTATCGCACATTCGAAAATGCACCTATTGAAGACCAGGAAATGTCGGTGTCTGGAAACAGACCGGCAAGTTCATCGTCCTTATTACCTAAATTGGGACTGAGTTAGGTTAGGTAGATTTTAGTTATGTTAATGTTTGGTTTATGTTTATGTTAAGCTTAGGGTAGATTTGGATTAGGTTATTTGATTTATTTAGGTTAAAAAACAAATTTGATGGTGGCGCGATTGTCCGGGTGGTTGGCCACCCACCAACACAGGCCGCCAACTCCTCGGAAATAATTTACCGTTTGGTTTAGGCATCCTCGAGCCCTGACAATTCTAACGCTGTTTCATATGTGTAGATTTCTTCCTTCTGGGTCTTTTAAACCCAATTTTCCTTCCCATGGGCGCATTTTGAAATAATAATGCTGCTACATATGAGGCCTACTACCCTCGAATCTGTTTCTTTCAACCAAAACTGTTAAGTTTAGGTTAGAGGTGGGTGTGGTATATTTAACAATGATATCAAGAAAAATACAGAAAATTATCAAGACTACGGCAGTGGGAAGAGAAATAGAGTTATAATGGATATTGTTCCCATGGCTTTTAATAAATCCACGAACTTATTCAATTTTTAAATTTTATTTATGTGGCCTACTCTAAATCGCCTTTTATTCTCAACTGATACCATTCTTCTCAACGTTTGGTGGGATTCACTTAATCTGTATCACGAATCTATATCAAGGCAGGAGGAACATGACTACCTCAGATTTGAATAATAACACACTCGTGACTTGTCATGCACTGAATGGCCGTATTTTTTTTAGTGTTTTGCTTTATTTCCACACCCACTAAGTCTGTCAACATATATCTCCCTTCCGGTCCAGCGGTATCGCTTGATTAGTTATGTAATAAACAAGTTCGTCCAATACTCTATCTATCACGAAAAGTTCTCAGGAGGGGTGGAGCACTCCATGTTTTACGTCCTTATGACAGTCTTGCCGCCGCCCTGGGCCCATACTTACAAAGATTTAGGATTCGTCTTAGACTCGCCTCGAGTCTTAAATAGGGCTGCCCGGCGTCCTACATCATTTCGAGCGCAGTCCTAATCGCTAAGACTCGTCCTAATTTCGAGGTTTGGCTAGACTTGTGTGGAGGTGGTCCTAGGAGCAGGGCGGGCGGCTAAGACTCGTCCTAAGGACCGTAAACATGAGTCTCCACCCACTCCCTGAAACTTTTCGTGATAGGATAGATGTACTGGCGAACTTGTTATACAGAACTAATCAAGCAATACCCTTGGACTCGAGAAGGATTCTATATGTACAGACTATGGAGATGTAAATATAAGCAACCTAAAAAACATACGCCATCATGCATACAATCGCGAGTGTGTTATTATTCACTCTTTTGATGGTAGTCATGTTCCTCCTGCCTTGATATCAGATCGTGATACGATGAAGTGCATCCTCACCAAACTGTTGATGGAATGGTATCATGTTGAGAATAAAGCGATTTGAGTAGCTCACTATAAATACAATTTTAAAAATTGAATACGTCGTGATTTATAAGCCCTGGAACAATATCCATATAACTCTATTTCTCTTCCCACTGCGTGTCTTGATAATTTTCTTATTTGTTCTGTATCATCTGTTTAATATACCAAACCCCACCTCTAACCTAACTTAAACAGTTTTTTGGTTGAAAGAACTAGATTCTAGGTAGTAGGCCTATATTAATCAGCCTATTATTCAATGCGTCCTGGGAATGATTGGTTAAAAGACCCAGAATGAAGAATCTACACTATGAAACATTTAGAATTGTTCAGGCTCGAGGATGACTAACCAAACGGTAAATTTTCCGCGAGTTGGCGGTGTTTGGCGGGTGCCAACCACCCTGACAATCGCGCACCATCAATTTGTTTTTTTTTTAACCTAATAACTCAAACATAACCTAATCCAATCTACCTAAGCGTAACATACCTAAACCAAACCTTCACAAACCCTAAATCACTAACCTAACTCAGCATTTTGGTAAGAATGGACTATACTTTTTGCCGGTCGTTTTTTCAGACACCGACTATTTGTTCCTGGTCTTCATAGTCATTTTCTAATTGAAATATTTTTATTTTGCGCAAGCCCAAAGTTAAAAAAAAAAAAAATCATCACCGAATTTTATGGACCGGTTTCCATTAAAACACTGTATCTCCATCAAGAAAAAGCCACTTAAAACGTGGCCGGGAGAAATTAGTCAGGTCCTTATAGGTTTTAATGACGCTAAACTAAACCTTTTATGTTTTATGAACCCAACTAACTGGACAATCTTAAAAACAAGATCACCGAGAGAGCTTGACACAAATGTTTGCTCTACGTATTGTACTTACGGTCTTTAAGGACATCTGTTTTATATTTTAATGAGTGCCGATCCTGTACTTGTCCTACAGGGCCGATTTATTTCAGCGATCCATAATGTTATTTAATTTGTTTTGGTTGCGGGCCCAGAAGAATGCTCGTAGCCGAACGCCGTTGACGAACGCGCATATTTTTGCCACACAACGGGCATCTTTTTGGTAGCAACAATACCAAAGATGCCGGAAAAAGAGTCCTGTGTGCACGCCCCTTTAGGTAGGTTAGGGCAAGTCAGGTTAGGTTAGGTAAGGTTAGGTTACTTAGGTTATGTTAGTTGCCAGCACCAGGGGCTCGGAAGAGGGGTGTTAGGTTAGGTCTGAGATTTAGTCATCTTTTAGAATAGAGGCTCCTCTCCTATCTTCTTCTTATGGCCGACAAGCTTGGGGGACATGGTGGAAACCTTGGTTTTTGGTGGGGTGCACACACATAGGGAAATATGGGCCCCCCCCCAAAAAAATCCTTAACTAGGAAAATTTTCCTAGTTCATTGGACTTTATCGGGAAATATTTCGCCTTATTGTGTGCTCCCCCCCAAAAGGAGCACGACTCATAAGGAACATGACTCCCACCAAAAAATCCCGAAACTAGGAAAATTCCCTAGTACATAGAATAATCGGGGGTAATATTTCCCCGATAAAGTTCATGAACCTAGGGACTGATCCTAGTTTAGGGATTTTTTTTTGGGGGGGCCATATTTCGCCTTAGGTGTGTGCTCCCCACCCAAAAACTCCGGTTTCCCACCATGTCCCACGCTTGTGCTATAAGAAGAAGATAGAGGGTGACCTTTTTTCTTAAGATTTTACCCCTAACCTTAACCACAAGTATATCGTAGCCTACTTATAGGTTTCATTAAACCCTATAAGACGCTGACAAATCTTTCCCGGCCAAGTTTTAGTGTTTTTTTCTGATGACAGATAGTGTTTTTAATGGACTTGGATAGCATAATATTGCGGTGATAATTTGTTTGTGTTGTGTTTTAAACTGGGGCTTGCGCAAAATAAAACTTATCTCCGTAATAATTGGCGAGAGTTTCGCGGTTCGTTTACAGAGACACCGACTATTTTTATTCTCTGCCTACAATAGGTGCTTGCTCTAATGGAGATAGTTTTTATTTGCGCAAAAAAAAAAAAAAAAAAAAAAAAAATTAAAAGAAATTACTTAACCTAACCTTATAGGTTTAATGAACCTACCCTAACTGTATGGTTTTTAAATGAAACCTAACCTAACCATATAGGTTTTAATGAAACCTAACCTAACCTTAACACAAAGTTACATTTTTTTTTAATCTTTTTTTTAGGGGTTTGCGCAAATAAAACTTCATTAGAACAAGGAACGGTATCTTTGAAGAAGTCCTTCACCCCTATCTTTTTTTTCTTCCCCCTATAGCCACAAGCCTGGGGAACTGGCGGACATCGGGGTTTTTTGGTGGGGGAAGCAAATATAGTGGATTTATGGCTCCCAAAAAAATCATCAAGTCCCTATATGTAAAAATCCTAACCTAACCTAACCTTACCACAAAGTATCCCTACCTACCTAACCTTAACCACAAAGTATACCTAACTAACTACCTTAACCACAAAGTATACTAACCTACCTAACGCTTACCACAAGTATACCTAACCGAACTAACTTAACCTTAACCACAAAGTTACCTAACCTAACCTTTAACCACAAAGTTACTACTACTTAACCCAATATACCTAACCTAACCTTAACCCAAAGTATACCTAACCCTAACCTTAACCCAAAGTATACCTAACCTAACCTAACCTATAACCACAAGTTACCTAACCTAACATAACCTTACCACAAGTTACCTAACCTAACCCTTAACCACAAAGTCTTTCCTAACCTACCTAAACCTAACTGGACTTAAGCAATTTTTTGAGGCACCTCATATTTCCTAGCGGCCGTGTGGGTTTAACAGGCTGAGCGCACGCTGAGACCTTACAGATGTGAAGTAAATAAGCATGACAATACCGTGGCGGTAGTTCATTTCAGTCAAAGCGAGGAAGAGCTCCAATATTTCCCAAGCACCTATTGTAGGCCAGAAAAAATAGTCGTGTCTCTGAAACGACCGCGGAACTCTCGTCCATTATAACCCTATCTCCCATAGAAAAAGACTATTGATAGCGCGGAAAAATAGTCGGTGTCTTTGAAAACGACCCGCGAGATCCTCGTCCATTATAACGGACATGCCTTACGTATCTCTTCGCCGATCATCTCGCATGGAAAATTCCCCTCGCAGAACATAGGACATTTTTCCTTGCTTGACAGAGCTGGCCCAAGGCTGAAATCTTGTCCTGAAAAATATTATTTTTCTCGTCGATAGAGCGAAGAACAATGTCAAGTTTGTGTCTTTTGAAACGGAACGTTTGCATATCTGGTACAATTATTCTGTATAAGATAATTCATTCGTTTAGTCTCAGCAATTATTCATAGATATTAATCTTGTGTTTTTGATATTTTTATCCTTTCTGATTGACTCTTAGTAGTGATATTTCAGAAATCCAAATTGGACTCCTTGCTAAATGTAGCGCTCAGCGCTTTCGTCCTAAGCCGCCGTCCTAGCGCGTCTTAGACTTTCCTCGAACCATTAGGCCGCAGGGTTAGGTACGAATCCTAAACTGAATCCTAATCTTTTAAGTATGGGCCCCTGCTCGCTAGACCCTCACACCCTGTCCTAGCCAAACCTCGAAATTAGGACGAGTCTTAGCGATTTAGTGATTTGCGCCTCGAAATGATTTAGGACGCCGGCCGCCATATTTAAGACTCGAGCGAGTCTAAGAACGAATCCTAAATCTCTATAAGTTGGGCCCTGGGCCCATACTTATAGAGATTTAGGATTCGTCTATTAGACTCGCTCGAGTCCTTAAATATGGCGGCCGCGTCCTAAATAATTTTCGAGCGCTATCCTAAAATCGCTAAGACTCGTCCTAATTTCGATGTTGGCTAGTGACCGGGTGTGAGTGGTCCTCGCGAGCAGGGCGGCGGCTAAGAACGCGTCCTAAGACGAAAACATGGAAGTGCTCCACCCCTTCTGAGACTTTTCGTGACAGGAGAGATGTCTGGACGAACTTGTTGATACATAACTAATAGCGATACCGCTTGGACGAGAGGGATTATATTGTTGACAGACTGGGGAGATGTAACATCGCAACACTGACAAAACTTATCGGCGATCAAAGTGCATGCTCAAGTCACGAGTTTGTTTTTATTCATTCTGAGGTGGTTACATGTTTTCTCCTGCCTTGATAGCATGTATCGTGATACAGATGAGTGCATCCTCCAACCAAACTGTTTGATTGAGATGTATCATGTTGAGAATAAAAGCGATCTAAGTAGGCCTCAATACAATAAAAAAAAATTAATTGTAAGTCGTGACTTATTAAGCCCTGGAACAGATTCCATATCCTCTATTGTCTCCTTCCCACGGCCGTAGTCCCCTGATATTTTCTTATTTTGTTCTGATATATCTGGTTTAATATACCAACCCCACCTCTAACCTAACTTACAGTTTTTTGGTTGAAAGACTAGATTCTAGGTAGTATATGTATCAGCATAATTATTCAATTTGGTTGCGCCATGGAAATTGGTTTTAAAAGGACTCGAATGAAGAAATCTCCACTATGAAACAGTTAGAATTGTCAGTCTAGAGGATGACCTAAACCAAACGGTAATATTCCGCAGGAGTTGGAGGTGGCCACCACCTGACAATGTCGAGGCACCCTCAAATTAGTGTTTTTTTTAACCTAAATAACTCAACATAACCAAAAAAAAAAAAAAAAAAAATAAAAAAAAAAAAAAAAAAAAAAAAAAAAAAAGAAAAAAAAAAAAAAAAAAAAAAAAAAAAAAAAAAAAAAAAAAAAAAAAAAAAAAAAAAAAAAAAAAAAAAAAAAAAAAAAAAAAAAAAAAAAAAAATAAAAAAAATAAAAAAAGAAAAAAAAAGAAAAAAAAAAAAAAAAAAAAATAAAATAAAAAAAAAAATAAAAAAAAAAAAAAAAAAAAAAAAAAAAAAAATAATCCATCTACCCTAAGCTTACACATAACCTAGGACCAAACCTTAACATAACCTAAATCAAACCTAACCTAAACTAAACGTAACCTAACTCAGCAATTTGGTAAAAAATAGACGATGACTTCGCGGTCGTTTTCCTATCCGAATCCTAAATTCTATAATATGGGCCTGGGGCCGGGGCCAGTCCGGGAATGTATGTCTAAGGGCAGACATTCAGAAAGAGTTAAAGGGGCCCACGGTGTTTAGCTTAACTAACTTCCTCGATTTCTAAAACCCCGGGAAAGTCGCGGGGATTCTGGTACGAGATATGGCAGTGGCGCTACGGGTCACTATGGGTGGTCTTTCCGTTTGATAATCTCTCTATTCGTAACGGGTCTTCCTGCCTTTTGGGGAAGCAAACCACCCTGGGAGGCGGTCACAACCCCGGCTAACACCCTAACCATCACGGCTGGATGGACAGGGCTTGGGGTTTATTAAGGAAAAGGGAGCCATTATCCTCAGTCTGATGCGTGGCGGTAGTGGCAGCTACCCCCCGGGGTGGTGAAGCGACTCAAGCGAGGGGGTCTGCGTGTCAGGTGCCCCCGTTCACCACTCGGCCCATCCCCCCATAAAAAACCCATAAAAAACTCCCACGAGGGTAGGAGATATTTTTAGGCCAATTTTCATTTGTATACTTCCCTGTTCAGTTCTTGAGTCAGAAACATCAATATACTCAATTTATGAGTTTTTTATGTATTTTGCGTGCTCTAGCCCCCCTCCCGTGGTGCATTTTTGACAGTTTAACGTCTTTAAGTACGTCATCAATCTCCCCGCAAAAATGCCAAAATTTGCCCAAAAACAGCTTTTGGGAAGTCGCTAGGCGTAAAGCCCGGGAAAGTTAGCCCCCCTTGAAGTGCCCCAGAACAGCGAGGATGTCGGTAGTCGTGAAGCAGGGACGTTAGCCTCTCTGATGTACCCCCTGAGGAATTATCCTCTAAACAAAAAACAAGCAAAACAAACAACAAACCTCAAAAAACGGTGTGTTTATTGAGCAGTTTCTTCTTTTCTTGTGCCCTTTAAGTGATGATGCAATACTTTCGGCTTTTTAAAATCTCCCTATTTCACCCTTTTCAGCCAAATACAACACTCTATTTTACAAATAAAAAATATGCTAATAAAAATAGTTAAAATCTGGTCATTTACTTAGATTTGGGGGAGCGCAAACGAAAGCGCAAATGCGCAAAAAATTGCGTCCAATAATTTTTTTTTGCGTTTTGCGTTTTGCGCAAAAACGCCGAAAATTTGCGCTTTTGGGTTTGCGCTTCGATATTTTATAAGTCCGCAAATGCGAAAAACTTAGCAGAAAAACTTTGCCGGGGAAATCAAATGACTTTTAAAATCAAAAAATTAAAAGAACGTCAAATTTAGTTTTATTTTTAATTTTACTTTTTTTTTTAAAAAATCGCGCAAAAAAGAGAAGTCATGCCCCGGTCGAGTGTGGCACAGAGAGCGAAGCAGTGCGAGTGGAGGGGGACGTGGACGGGAACGGGAGAAGAATGCACTCCTGGCCCCCGGGGGCGCCAGGATAACGTGCCTCTGTCCCCTGACATTTTTTCCCATGGACACAGGCAGCTGGGGCCCTGTTCATCAGGTCAACACCCCAGTCCCCTCCTCAGCGGGGGGGTAGAGCGGCTGTTCAGCATGGGCTCAGACGTATGGGGCCGAAGCGATCGATCTGACGGCAAGAACTTGGAGAAGCTGGTTTTCCCGGGTAACATAAACCCTCCTCAAGGGCGGGGACTGGAGGACAGTGACGGGGAGACTAATATTAGTTTTTGGTTTTTTCATTTTTCAACTTTTTTGTGTTTTTGACAGTTTTATTTTATTTTTATAAAAACTGTTTTCAAAAATGCTTCAAATACGAAAACATTCAATCTTTTAATATTTATCACTTTTTATTAATTTAACATAGAATTTTTCAGTTTTCAGACAAAAAATGAGGTTTGCGCTTTAACTTTTATGTTTTCGCTTAATTTTTTTTTTTTGCGGTCAGTTTTTTTTGCGCTAGAAAAATTTTCGCTTTTGCGCTGCCCCCCCCCGCCTTTTTTTGGGAATTTTTCGCTTTTGCGCTTTTTCGGACTCGATCGCGAAAATTTTTCGCTTTTCGGACTAAGGAAAAAAATTTTGGGGGCCCAGCTCTGCATTTTCTGGGTAAGGTGTTTAATATGTTTTTTGGACTTTTTTGGGCGAAGTGAAAAACCAATGTTTACGTCAACAAAAAAAATTGTTGTCAGGGAACGTTGTACCGACAAAAAACTATAGTCGCCCGGCACTCGCCCTGCACTAATGTCCCCAGGCACAATATAAGAATTTTAGCATCATCACCTGTATGTCACTGAAAATGATGACGTGTTTATTTTACGCGGTTGGCGTTTGCGTATTTGTTGGGAAAGGGGGGGAAGCGAGGTGTGGGAGTGATGTGGATGAGTGCGCAACTGGGGGGGTTGCCAGGTCACGGCGAGAGGCGTGGGGGTGCCCCCGCTGGGAAAACCTTAAAAAGGTTTGAGAGGCGAGGCGCCGGGGGGAGGTGGGGAGGGGTGCCAGGAGCGTGGCTGTGCACACAAAGGGACAGGGAGGGGAGGGGAGAGCAAAGCGAGAGACAGACGAGGGAGGAGGTCTGGGCGCGGGGGCGAGGGGGGAGAGGCCCCTTGCGTCAGCGCCTTCGTCATGTTCTCGTAGTAGGAGTGCCCGCCGTTGGCCAGGACCTGTCATACTGTGTATGTAACCCAGTGTAGGGTGGGTGGGGTCCCACCGAACGGGGGGGATCCCCGTAGGGAAGGCAAAAACGCAAAAATTTAAATTAAAATTCGCGCCCCCCAGCCACCACGGATGCAGCGCCACTCAGTAAATACAGGCGGCAACAGGGTAGCGTCGGTCACCCCGTGTTCCCGGGTAAAAAATTTTTTTTTCGAGTTCCTTTTTACTTTTGCCTTTCTTATAAGGGGTTTCATGTGGCTGTGATGGCGTGTTTTCTTTGGGGTAAGTTGAAATAGAGGTAAACCGTATTGACATGTTATTGAGTGAAAAAGTAGTGCATGCTTTCAAAACAGACCGCGGTGGATTATTAAAAAAAAATTTTGGGGGGGCGCGGGGGATAAACGTAGGTGAAGTGGGGGGACAACGTACAGTGAAATTTTGAAAAAGCTATATTTTTAAAATACCTACACAAAATAAAAAAACAGTGTTTGACTAGTATATTCCATATATAAAAGGGTGTGGTGAACTAGTGCTTTAAATTAAAGGGAAACAGTTTTTTTTGGGCAAAAAGTTGAAGGTGATGGTATTAAATTATGGTGTTTAATCAGTGTTTTTAGCAAAGCACATGAACAAACTTTTTATATAAGTGATTTATGTTATTAGAATGATTTAAATTATTTTTTTAGGGTTTTTAAAAAACCTTTTAAACGCGCATATTTCGGGGCATGACTTTCGGTGATCCCCCGCATCACACGTTTTTGGGAAAAACTATAATTTAAAATTTAGAAAAACATAAAAAAAAAGTGACTGACTATATATTAGCAGAATAAATGGTGGTGGGAATAGGCTTTTAAAATTTAAATGGAACAGTTTTTTTTTTGGGGTGAAAAGGGAAAGGGTGTTGGTATTAAATATGATGCTATATAGTGTTTTTATGCTTAAGCACAGAACAAAAATATTTATAAGTGATTTATTTTATTAGAATGATTAAAAGAATTTTTTAGGGTTTAAAAAAAACATTTAACACGATTTTTTGGGGCATGACGTTCGGTGATCCCCCACATATATGCCAGACTCAAGTCCCAAAATAATATGGGGGCCCATGCAAAAATCGCCTCTACACGAAAAAAATACTAAGAAAAGCAACCAAAAACAACCTAACCAATATGCATGAGTCTAATGATAACCTTTTCAGATCAAACCTAACCTACCGCCATCCCCGTATCGCCTCGCAAAAAATTCGGGAAGAGCGACAAGAGAGGGCCCGCACGCCCTGGGGGTTGCCTTAAGCCCCGCGGGCCCACTGCTGCAGCCTGAAAGAAGCCGCTGACAGTTTCAAATCAAAAAAAACAATTTGCGTAATTTTGCTCTATTTGTTCCATATCCCCCAGGTCTTTTTGTATGACCTACCCCAGTCTTTTGGTTCCCGGGGAGGGGTCATGAAAAAAGACCTAGGGATGTTTTTAAGGTCTTAGTTTTATGTTTTTAAAAATTTATTCATTTTTTTTTTTAGCTTTTTTCCCAGCAAGGGCCTTCTAAGCCCTAATTAATTCTTTTTTTAAAGGATGCCTTCAGGTCTATTTTTTATTATTTTGTAAACCCTTTTTTTGCCAGAAGGTTTTTTAAGTCCAAATCATTCTTTTTTACGGGGACGCCTTTATCTATCGAAGAAGCTGTCGGATGGAGTTCCCTATATGGCTGTTGCTTCCCGTAGCAATGGGTTTTTTTCAGCCTCAACAAGAAATAACATGCTGATTAACACCCAGCAGCCAAGATGTTTACGGCCCCCCCATAAAACGATGTGCGTGGATGGTATACCAGTAGCCATAGTTGGGGGAGAAAGAGCATCCCTGCTCCCTGGAGAAAGAGAAAATGGCGAAAAAGGGACTGGTAATCCCTTCATAAACCCGCATCCAAACCTTGTATTAAAGGGCCCCGGGAAAGGGCATGTCCATTCCCAGGTTTGTTGCCTTAACAAAGTCAATGTGGAAACCTTTTTTTTTTTAAGGTACAATTAGTTTTGGAGAATAACATTCACCCCGGACCGGATATACAATTTTGGATGGGGGATTTCTTTGTCGATTTTATAAAGCCAGTCAAGGTTGTGTTGCAAAGGGGGGCCACCCAGTACCCCCCGCAGGTAACCGGAAGCGGTGACAGCATGACGTTTGTGGCATTATAAAAGCGTGGGCAGCCTCCCCAGTGTTATAATTTCCCCCATGCCGATGGAATCCCCTTTTAGAGGAACACGATCTTTTGGGTTTCCCAAAGGGGTATTGCATCCCAGTGGCTGGATGAATGGTGAATGTTCGGCAGAATTTTAGATCTCCAGAGAAGTCTTTTTTTCTGTAGAGAACAAGTTCTTTTATCATGGACAAGCGAATGTCACATGAACATTAGCCTGTTAGTTTGCGATAATGCGGGTTTTGATTTACCTTGCCTCCGCATACAACAGACAAATCCGCCATTTTGGGTGGAGTGTCTTTTGGGCCCTTTAAGACATTTCCCCGTGCCCTACTGAAAGACACGCGTCATGCACCCAACGAGCAATAACATCCCCAAGTTTCCGAGTTTGCTTTGAGGCATGGACCCCAAAACCCCTACCCCCCAAATTTCAGTGGTTTCCCGGGGATGATATGGCCACTCAATCGCAAATTTCCCCGATGATGTGTTTGTAGGAGGCTGTAACCGAGGACCGGCCCACCCGAATTTTAGTGGAAATTATCCAATTTTTGATGGAGGAAGTTCAGATGGGAGGGCGAGGTGAGGCCATACCTCAGAACTAACCCCCTTCCCCCGTGTCTCCCCGGCTAGTGATGGCCGCCAACCCGGGCCCCCGCACGACGAGCCTGCCCCCCCCGAGCACCCGAGAAGAGCCTGCCACCCGGGCCCCAGCACGAAGAGCCCGCCACCCCGGGCCCCCGCACGACGCCCCGGACCCGGGCCCAGCACGACCAAAACCCTGCCACCCGAGCCCCAGCCGACGAGCTGCCCCCCGGGCCCAGCACGATGCACCCGCCACCCCGGGCCGGCACGACGCCCTGCCACCCCGGGGCACCCTTCAACAGACAGATTAACCCAGAGTGGTCAGGGCCCTTCCTAAGGCTAATCCTCGTCCTTATGGAAAAAGGGGCGGAAGAGGGTGCGGGCCTGCATTTAACCCGGGAAAGAGGAGGAAAATCGACCTGAGGTTGAAGGCAGAGAAAAGGGAGAAGTGGGAAGACAAAAAGAAGGCAGCGGCGAAAAAAAAATTGGGGAAAAAAGAAGGGTCCACAGCGGAAGAGTCGTGCCCCGTCCCCCAGGAAGACCCACTGACGAGGAGGAGGTTTATGAGTCCCACTTAGCGGACGATCTCCGAGTACCGGAGAGGTGGACGACGAGGGACTGGACTGCAGCATCATACCTTTTGCTGCGAAAACACACGGTGGGGGGCTTTGTTTGGTTAGCTGAAGCTGGAGGAGGGAAGGGGTGTGGGCAATTGGTGCTATGTGCTCAGGTGTTGGCCATATGGAGGAGGAAAATTAAAACCCTTTTTTCCTCCGGAGAAGTCCGTAAAACCCCAGACACGTTTACCCCCTACCATCCCAGATGAAGCTTCGTTTATCGAAAGTGCAAGGGGTTCCTGGTGACCCCAAAGGGGATCACCAAAAGGCAGGCTGACCTGGGAAGGGTTTCCCCCGCTGAGCCTCAGAGCACTTCTGAATAGTGAGCAAAAAAATACCTAGACCATTTTTTTAAAAAATGTATTTATATGAGATCTTTCATTTCATCACCAAAAAAAAAAGGTGGGTGTCTAGGCTTTGCTATTTGGATTTCAGGCAAAAAAAAAACAATAAGTTTGATGTAATATGAGTTTTTAAAAAAAACATACGGTGCCCCCCCCATACCTGATCCGGGGTCCCCCCCCGTGGGGGGGGCACCCGGGCGAGGGCCAAAAATTTTTAAAAAACCTTAAAGACCCTATTTTCTGAGTTAAGTATTCATCAGGGGTTTCCCTAGGTGGGCCATATGTGAAGTTTTTTTTGGCACAGTGTGCATTCTTAGGGAAAAAAAGGATTTTTTTTGAATATTTTTTCCCCTAAAAGTCGGGGTCCCCCACACCACCCACCTCGATCATTTTTTTGCCTAGCTCAGTGCCGGAGGGAAAAAGGTTTAAAATCACGCTGTAGAGGTTAAAAATTGTTTAAAAAGGACAAGAAAAAAAAAAACGAAAAAAAACAAATACCGATACCGGGAATACCTATTTTGGCACGGTATCGGATACCGGTTCTAACTGTCCTTGGGGGGTACGGTAATTTTCCCCTAAACGGTATCGGCAATACCGGGATTTTCTTTATACCGCACAAAAACCCAGTGTGAGGTGTAGTAACATAGTACTACTATAGTAGCTAATATAGTAGACATCCACCGTTTACTTTTTTTTTTCTTTGGACACAGAATGAAACACTCTGGTGTGAGTGTGTTTAGATCGTGGTGTTTTTGCGATTGGCCAAAAAAAACAAGTGTGTTCTCTTTTTCCGTAGGGAGGGAAACGGGTAGAGAAGGAAGCGGAAGGGATGTTTTTGGGGCCGTTTTCGTCACAACCAACCAGCGCGTTCGCGGCCCCGATATTTTTGGCCCCCAAAAAAGATATAAACCATTCATGGTGCATTTTTAAACAAAATGAATATGAGTAAGGCACGGAAAGTAGCTTATATTGCATCCAAAACTTCACAAAAAACCCTGTTTTGGTGTGAGTAAAAGGTCCATTGGTTAAAACAAAGTGCCAGCCCAAACAGATTGTCTCAAAAAGGCAGCCAATCACAAAAGGAGCAGCCCCGGCCTGCATTTCGGGTCGTTTTACTTTTATATTTCTAGTTATTCCATCATTCCTTTTCTGTGTACTCCGTTCGTCAAAAACCCGTTTCTACCTCCACATACACGCCCCGGGTTTTTAAAACACCGGGGCAGTACTTTTTGATTCTACTATCATTTTCCTTCCCAAAGAGGGCCCTCTTTTTTTCCATTGGACCTTTCGGAATATATCTAGCTATTCGTAGATAGCTTTTTCCTAGTGTTTGGGCCCAAGCCACCCCCCGGGAGGGGGGGTCACAAACCCCCCGGTAACATCGGGACCCATTCACTGGGGGAAAGGGGCCCGGGTTTAACAGGGAGAAGGCAAGAACATAACTTTAGTCTGCCGGCGGAGCCGTGCGTGTGGGTCTGGCACGCTAGTCGCAGGGTGAGAGGCCGGTCCCCCTCTTTGGGCCCCTCACCGCAAAATATCACCACAAGCGCCCGGGTTTGTTTTATGGCCCTTTTCCCCTTTTTATACTGCCCTGTTCAGTTCTTTAGTAGAAAAATTTTATATACCAATTTTTGAGGATTTTATTACGAGCTTCCTTTAAACCACCCTATAGGTAGTCGCGTGTTTTAGGTTTTTAACGTAACTCTGACTCATCAATCTCCCCTGTGAATGCCAAAAACAGCTGATGACAGTCGTTAAGTTGTTAAGCATGGACGTTAGCGTCTGTGAATGTGCCCCCAGGCGGGCTGGCCACGTCACGGAACGTGCTTTGCTCTTGAGGGGCTTATCACACCCTCCATCGTTTGTGCACAGGCGCCAAATCAGGCGTCACACCGGCCACGCCCACCATCGCTTCCGTGCGCATGCGCTGACCCAAACAGACACACGAAAACCCCGCACAAAGGCAGGTAACCTAAAAAAAGTAAAGATTTTGAAATTAATTTCTGATGTTAGCATTAATGGCCACCCAGGTAATATGGGGTTAGAAATACTCCTTATGATGAGGACTAAACGTTTAGTATACCTACCTAAAACCACCCATCGTGTATTGGTTGAACCTTTATAGAAGTGTAATGTCACTATTTCTTCTTGTTCTCCAATCTGCTAATTTTTATTTTCCATCAATCAATATTTCCTATTTCTTCAACTTGTCGCTGACTTCTGTGTCTTTGATTCTTTTGGTTTGTTTTTGTTCCATTTTTGCATGTACTGATGTACTTTTAGCTACTCTTATTTATCTCTAAGCCCTAATGCTTACCTATGCTTAGTGGTCATAGCTGTCACTTGCTCAGCTTCACTTAATCACTGGCCCTTTCCAATATCATCCAGTTATACACAAAAAATAGGGATGTATCCTAAACATTTTATCCTTGTAACCTTTAATTCTTCTTAATTTCTCCTCCATCGGGTTTGAGTAAGGACCTTAACCATCTACTTATAATTTCCTCTATTCCCTAATGTTGGTCTAAGCAGGCGTTGTAAAAGGCAGAGCTGGGCACTAAATACGTTGAATGTATTTAAAACTACATACTAAATACATGGGAGAAATGTATTTAAATACTAAATACATTTTACG
>JACEEZ010019279.1:0-35000 GCA_016584305.1 Chionoecetes opilio | reverse complement strand
AATCCAGGTAGGGAATATGGGAAGCTTTCCTATCCTGGACTATACATTGGGGAATAAGAGTCAGTCCCATGCTTGTAGAAAATATTGTTGCTCACCTCTCGCACCTTAAGACCACCATGACAAAGTACTTTCCCGAGGATCATACATTTCCAGAATGGATTCAGGAGCCCTTCCTCGCAGACAGGAGTGATGCTGACAACCTGAAGGAGGAGCTTATTTATCTGCAGGTGAACCAGGGTTGTCAGACAAAATTCCAGTACATTATCATTGTCTGGCTTCTGGTGTGATCAGTTGGTAGCTTACGTACCCTGGGGCTACATTCAGAGAGGCTAATTTCCGGTCTTCACGACCTAGCGACTTCCAACAGCTGTTTTGGGCAGCTTTTGACATTCTGCGGGCAGATTGATGACGTACTTAAAGACGTTAAGCTGTCAAAACATAGCGACCACGGTAGGGGGGGCGTAGAGCACGCAATATACATAAAAATACTCATAAATTGAGTATATATGATGTTTTCTGACTCAAGAACTGAACAGGGCAAGTATACAAATGAAATTAGGCCATAAAACAATCTCCTACCCTCGTGGTGAGTTTATTATGAGTTTGTTATGGGGTGATGGGCCGAGTGGTGAACGGCGGCACCTCACACGCAGACCACCTCGCTTGAGTCGCTTCACCACCCCGGCGGGTAGCTGCCACTAACCGCCACGCATCAGACTGAAGGTATAATGGCTCCTTTCCTTAATAAAACCCCAAGCCCTTGTCCATCCAGCCGTGATGGGTATCGGGTGTTAGCCGGGGTTTGTGACCCGCCTCCCGGGGTGGTTGCTTCCCCCAAATGGCAGGAAGACCAGTTACGAATAGAGAGATTATCAAGCGGAAAAGATCACCCATAGTGACACCGTAGCGCCACTGCCATATCTCGTACCAGAATCCCCGCGACTTCCGGGTTGTACAAATAGAGGAAGTTAGTTAAGCTAAACACCGTGCCCTTTAACTCTTTCTGAATGTCTGCCCAGGGCAGACCCCTTAATTAGAGTGTAGCCAGTCAGTCAGTGGTGATGCTGGATTAACTTTTGTACAATTAAAGTTCAGTACAAACCCCAGGAACGTACGTAAGTATGGGAGCTCCTGTATTTGCCTCAATTATTACTTTTGTTCAGGTGTAACAACTCCAACTGTTATTAATTCTACTCATGGTGGTTTATCTATTACTACTATTTCCATCGTCTTTGAGTTCCCCTTACCCATTGCCATAATGACACTAGCTACCACCTTTTAATTCAAATTTCTGCCTTAATGTATTAATTCCTTCATATTTTTGAGAATTTTTACACTATTGTACCATTTTTTATCTCTCCAGTATACTTTGATAATTCTACGGAAAAGCCTGCATGAAATAGACACAGGTGTAAATATTTATAGCCTCGTTTTTTTCTAACTTCGTCGCATCGTCTTGTATATTTCTAGACAATTTGGACTTGTCTTTTAATGCAGTTGTCATCACTTTTCCTGCGGCTGTCCAATGATGAAGACAGAGTAAGGTTTATGTGATACATACATGTGACCTGCAGAAAATAGGAGTGTAACTTATGCGTGGAAAGACTTTTTTTAAGGCAATCAGCAGAGAAGCCTATAAAACCCTGGATACATTTATTGAAAGTCACACATGCACTGCCAACCCAACAACTGCTGGGGCCATTACTCTCTCACAGAACACAAGGGCACGGCTGCCACCACACATGTAACACATTGCCCACCACCACCCATTGCCACACAGGACACACTCACACAGGCACGGGTACAACCACACTTGTCCACACAACACACCACCTTAAAAGTGGATCTTCACGTGCCTGGCAATTTCACTCTTTGTCTTGAAACACTTACTACAAATATCACACTTGAACTCCCTCAAGCCAGTGTGTCTAAAGGTGTGTTTGTTGAGATAAGAACGGGTATAAAACTTTTTCCCACACTCTAAACATTCATAATTTTTAACACCACTGTGTGTCAGGGTGTGTGTAGTGAGTTCACTATTTGTAGTAAATCTTTTCCCACACTCTAAACATTCATGATTTTTAACACCACTGTGTGTCAGGGTGTGTTTGGTGAGTTCACTATTTGTAGTAAATTTTTTTCCACACTCTAAACATTCATGATTCTTAACACCACTGTGTTTCAGGGTGTGTTTGGTAAGATTAGACTTTTGAGTAAACCTTTTCCCACACTCTAAACATTCATGATTCTTAACACCACTGTGTGTCAGGGTGTGTGTGGTGAGGTTACTTTTTGTAGTAAATCTTTTACCACACTCTAAACAGTCATGATTCTTAACACCACTGTGTGTCAGGGTGTGTTTGGTGAGGTCACTCTTTCTAGTAAATTTTTTCCCACACTCCAGACATTCATAATTCTTAACACCACTGTGTGTCAGTGAGTGTTTGGTGAGGTCACTCTTTGTAGTAAATCTTTTCCCACACTCAAGACATTCATAATTCCTAACACCAGTGTGTGTCAGGGTGTGTGTGGTGAGGCTACCCTTTTCAGTAAATCTTTTCCCACACTCTAAACATTCATAATTCTTAACACCACTGTGTATCAGGGTGTGTGTGGTGAGGTGACCCTTTGTAGTAAATCTTTTCCCACACTCCAAACATTCATAATTCTTAACACCACTGTGCGTCAAGGAATGTGCCTCAAGCAGACTCTTGTATTTAAAATTTTTGTCACACTGCTGGCACTTCAGCTCACTGTCTGCCTTGTGGCCTGAGCTGCCTGCCTCCAGGTGATTCTTGCCATCACACCTGTGCCTCCCCACACCTGAAGCAGACTGATCCTGCTGCTCCCGGCCACTCATGCTGCTGCCCGGCCCCACAGCCTCCACCGCAGCAATACTCTTGCTAGCACACGCGACGGCCGGTCCTGCGGGAACCCTCGGGGAAGCCGGAGCGAGCCGGGTCAGTGCAGGGCGGAGCAGCCGGCTTGGCCTGTGACCTCAGCACCTGCAACAGTGGTGACAGTCAGGACACAGAGAGCCACGCACTGCCTTGACACTCTGCTCCTGCCTGCAGGGCCCACACACTGCTTCCTGCCTCACTCACACCACACTGGCATGGCCTCCTCTCCCTCCTCCTCCTCCTGAAAGGGGAGGTGAATAACTGGACTAATATGGTGAATAAAGGACGTATTGATGAAATTGAATGATAAGGAGGAAGAGACAAGACTTGAAGATGAAGTGGAAGAAGTAGTAAGATTGGGAACTTATGCAGAAGTAAGAGATCGACCAATAAAACTAAGATTGAAATTGCAGACTGCAACCGAGGAGATCCTGGCGAGAGCTTTTAAGCTGAGGTCAACGGATGATTTGGTTTGTTTGTTTGTTTGTTTGTTTAGAGGATAATGCCTCTGAGCCATAGTGATCTACCGCTGCAGCAATTAGTGTTGGCCGAAGCCACCACCCCGGGAGGGGGGTCACAAACCCCCGGCTAACACCCGGTACCCATTCACTGCTGGGTGGACAGGGGCTCGGGTTTTAAGAAAGACCACCCATCTATCTTTCACTCCGCCCGGGGATCGAACCCGGGACTTCTCGGTTGTGAGCCGAGCGTGCTAACCACTACACTACAGAGTACCATATTCGGAGGTGTATGGAAAAGAAGCTGTGAATGAAAAGGAAAGGGAAAAGTTCAAGGAAATGTAATGAAAGAGGAAGTAAGGCAGAAAAATGAAGAAAGAACGGAGGAAGAGAAAGCAACATGTTTTTTAAGGTAGTATTAGATGAATGGCTGAGAAAATTATATATAAATAAAAAAGACTTAAGTAAAATGGTGTGAGGAAATATGTTGTAAAAAACGGAATGGCAGTGATGTACACGAACACAGATGGGATAACATCAAGAAGGCTGGAACTAGGAGATTATTTATTAACTAAAGATCCAGACGTGGTGTGTCTAACAGAAACTAAATTGTTAGAAGACAAAGTGAAGATAAGTAACAACTACAACATGTGGAGAAGGGACAGAAGTGGTGGAACAGGTGGTCGAGTTATGATACTGACAAAATATATGGGTGCAAGTATAAAAAAAAAAAAAAAAAAAAAAAGTGGAGTATGGAGAAGGAAGAGCTGAAATAGTGGCTGGAGATTTTAACTGCAAGGAAGTAAAATGGGAGACCTTTGAAGGAGGAAATGAGAATGCTTTGGGTGATAGATTGTTGAGGCTGCCAATGGAAAACACGATGACTCAGTGGGTGACAGAAAACACAAGATATAGGTAGGGGAGATGACGAACCAGCAAGACTTGACCTAGTGTTAACAATAGGTATGGACCTAGCAAAGGAGATAAGTTATGTGTGCCCCATGGGAAAGAGTGAAAGAAATTGAGACGAAAAAGGATGTAGAGGAGGAAGATGAATCGCACAAGAGGAGCAACTTTGGAAAAACTAACATGGAAGAACTCAGAAAATTCTTTGAAGAAATTGACTGGGGAGAAATGAAAAGCGAGAATGATGTGCAGGAGAAATATAAGAACATAAGAAAATAAAGAAGCTACAAGAAGGCCGTGAGACCTACACGAGGTAGTTCCTGTTAACCAGTTCACGCCCAGATCTTTCCTTTGCTATAAAAAATTGAATGTTGTCGAGCCATAAAATTACAAAGTCACTGAATATACCAAATTAGTTAGTCGACAAGGATAATAAACAGGTCATATCTATAAAACATTGCTTAAATTCCCTAAAAATCGTCTAATGGTACCCAAATTACAATGGAAATTACGTTATGGGCCTGAAGGGGTTAATTAACACTACCTACATCCTCCTTTCCACCTTGATGTGAAAGGGCAAAGAGAATAAGGGATGAGGCATGGAAAAGAATGAAGAGAAATCGGACACCAAGAAATAAAGAAGACTGTAAGTTGGCAAGAAATGAATGTGTGCACGAGGAGGGAGGAAGAGAAGAGACATGAGAAGGACATAGTTGAAAAGCTTAGGGAAGAACCCAAACTGTTCTATAGATTTATCAATGGAAGGATCAAGCATAAGGACAAAGTAGAGACTGAAAGAAGGCAATATGATATATGAAGATCCAAACATAATGAGTGAAACATCAAATAAAAATTGCCTGCAGGCTGCAAGTATCCACAAAAAAAAAAAACGAAATTTAATGAACCCCAGAGAATGAAAAATGTCCTGAAGGAGTGAACAATAAAAATAAAGAAGGAAAAAGTTTATGAATTGTTGAAGGAATTGGAGGAGAGGAAAGCACTAGGACCAGACGGGCTGTCAGGAAGGCTGTGTTTTAAAGGAGTGCAGAAAACAGTTGGTTGAACCAGTATAGGATATAATAAAGTGCTCATTAACAACGGGAAAAGTGCCACAAGAGTGGAAGAGAGCGGCTATAGTGGCAATCTATATGAATGGAAAGATGGAGGAACCATTAAATTATAGACCAGTGTCAATGACTAGCGCAGTATGCAAGATATGTGAGAAAATAATAAAGAAGCAATGGACAGAATATTTAGAAAGTGAAGGTATAATAACGGACAGGCAGTATGGTTTTATAAAAAAAAAGATCATGTGTGACCAACTTAATAAGTTTTTACTCAAGAGTAATTGATACAACACAGGCTAGAGATGGCTGGGCAGATTGTGTATATGCAGATCTAAAAAAGACATTTGCTAAGCTTCCCAATGAGAGGCTACTTTGGAAAATAGAAAATATAGGAGGAATCCCAGGGATGATCCAAACTTGGATGGCAAGTGATCTGAGAGGAAGAGGGTAAATTTTTACGATGGCACCAAACTTCACTACACAATTCCAATGATCTGAAACTTGAGAAATGCCAGTGGTCGCTGGCAGTTTTAACTCAAAGGTTGGTCTACTGTGTTTTGGCTCCGCGACTAATATTTTTCATAAATTAATTTCGCGATAAACATTGATGCACCGCATCTGAATACCAAAAAATATAGTTCTTCTGTTGTTCTACTAATTATATGGATGACATGCATTACGATGGAACGTTCTATAATAGCAATTTAATGCAAATTACTCGCCTCGAGTAGCAAAGCTTTATATATTTTTTACATGTATATTGTGGTATGTAAAATTTGGGTGATGTTCACACTGTTTTCTAAGACAGTACTGCTGCGTCTGGCAAACGCTTGTCAAAATACAATAAGCAATGCCTTGGAAAAACAAAGAATAAAGAATGCCGAAATCGGCTTGTTGCTGCGACAATGTAGGTTATAATTGTGGAGGCGACGTGCCGCGGCGGGGAGTGGTGGGCGGGGAGATTGAATCAAAACATTGCCACTTCACGCATCGACTCATTGCACTTCTAGGCTTTCTATCTGATTGATACACAATAATAACAGGAAAATATGACTGCCTAGGTATAGATAACTTCTAAACATACGTTATTGACTATATAATATCATAGAGTAACATTTACCTCGCCTCCTCAACTATAACCTACTTGGTTATTTGGTTAAATACATGTTTTACAGACTCAGGCTTCTATACAATATACATATAGAAGAAAATCGTTCTTAAAATTATACTTTTGTGTTTTAAGTGCAGTGAAATAAGCCCATATTTTTCTTTCAGGTTGACCAACTTTTCACCAAATTGTGAGTTAAAACTGCCAGCGACCACTGGCATTTCGGAGTTGCAGTTCCTAGA
This sequence comes from Chionoecetes opilio, assembly GCA_016584305.1. Classification (NCBI taxonomy): domain Eukaryota; kingdom Metazoa; phylum Arthropoda; class Malacostraca; order Decapoda; family Majidae; genus Chionoecetes; species Chionoecetes opilio. The sequence continues at coordinate 28,319 of JACEEZ010019279.1, read as the reverse complement.
AAAGCCTAGAAGTGCAATGAATCGACGCGTGAAGTCGTAATGTTTTGATTCAATCGCCCCGCCACAATCTCCCCGCCACCACTCCCCGCCGCGGCGTGTCGCCTCCACAATTATAACCTACATTGTCGCAGCAACAAGCCGATTTCGGCATTCTTTATTCTTCGTTTTTCCAAGGCATTGCTTATTGTATTTTGACAAGCGTTTGCCAGACGCAGCAGTACTGTCTTAGAAAACAGTGTGAACATCACCCAAATTTTACATACCACAATATACATGTAAAAAATATATAAAGCTTTGCTACTCGAGGCGAGTAATTTGCATTAAATTGCTATTATAGAACGTTCCATCGTAATGCATGTCATCCATATAATTAGTAGAACAACAGAAGAACTATATTTTTTGGTATTCAGATGCGGTGCATCAATGTTTATCGCGAAATTAATTTATGAAAAATATTAGTCGCGGAGCCAAAACACAGTAGACCAACCTTTGAGTTAAAACTGCCAGCGACCACTGGCATTTCTCAAGTTGCAGTTCTCTCTAATTGGGAGCATGGTTTTTGTTTACCTTAGACATTTTCTCATTGAGCTTTCCGTCACAAATCAATAGTTTCAGATATAGAAAATTTTAGGTTGGGGGAGGAATATGTAGATCCTTGTTTACAAAATGCCTCCCTCTTCCTCTTCTTGTGACCTGCATCGCTTTTGTTTCGGAGACGCACCCGTGGCTACCTTACCTAACATAACCTAACCTAACCTAACCTAACCTGAACCTTACCTTACCTAACCTAACCTAACCTTTAACCTCCTAACTGGGTCCAATAATAAAAAAAAATAATAAAATACCAAACAAAAGCGATGCAGGTCACAAGAAGAGGAAGAGGGAGGCATTTTGTAAACAAGGAGACATATTCCTCCTCTCACCTAAAATGTTCTACATCTCCGAAACTATTGATTTGCGACGGAAAGCTCAAAGAGAAAATGTCTCTTAGAATACAATAAGGTAAACAAAAACCATGCTCCCAATTGTGTAGGGAAGTTTGGTGCCATCGTAAAATAATACCAGGAAGATAAATGAGAGCAGTAGTCCAGGATGAAAACTGTGACTGGAGAAAGGTAATGAGTGGGGTCACACACGGATCAGTTTTGTCATGAGTAGCGAGTGAGTGAGCGAGTTTTTACCGTTGCGAGTGAGAGCCGAGCGCTGGGTGGTGGTGGCGGTGTGGGGGTTGGTGGTGGTGCTTAGGGCTGCCAGGAGGAACCCTAGGACGTAGGAGCCCCGGTGGTGATGTCCTGCCAGGCTATCACAGGCGTGGCGGCTGACCTGTCTCTTTGAGGAAGGCACAGGTGAGGCGGCGGACAGCGTGTTGGGGTGGACGCCAGCTGCTCAAAGGTGATGACGTTCAGGGCGAGGCGTTGAGGGCGTGGTGGTGGGCGTGGACACTGCAGCAGCAAGTGTTGGGGAGGGGAGGATCCTGCACCAGGGGCAGGACACAGACGCAGGCGGTGCAGGCCAATGGAACCCCCAGGCTAGTCACCGTGTGTTGCATTGCCTTGTTTATCAAGAGTCTGGCCTTAGTCTTACCAACGGCACTCCCTCACATGCTACTTAGGTCATTTTCTGTCTATCTGTTATGTCTCATCCTTTATTTTTCTTTGCTAAATCTGCAGTATAAACCAATACTCCTGTAATGCGAGAAAATGGGTTAATCCTGTGTCTCACGATTGACGAAGAGTTTACATTTGGCGTATTTGTGCATGCCCTTGGAAGTAAAATTTTACTTATTTAAGCTCCGCCCACTTATTTTTTACTCTTTTGCGTGCACAGAAAACTGAGCAGCTACACTCCCGGCAGCGATATTTTACTCTTTTCCTGTAAAATTTTACAGTCGTGGGTGTGGGTGGTGGTTTCAAGAGCCTGGCCAATCAGATCGCGCGCATGAGAAAATCTTATCAAAACTCCTCCCGTAAATGTTTCTCTTTTCCTTTAATTCTCATCCAATTCAACATTCATTACATGCGCACGACATGCAAAGGATACTGTATTTAATTAAGAGTAGGTAAGGAGTAGTAAGGAGTAGAGTAGGTGACTCTTAACAGGTAAGAAGTCACAAATATTAAAATTCTCCAGCGACGTCTGGGAACAATTTTCCCAATCCCTCGAATTTTTCAATGTGTCCGAATCTTCGTTGATGCTTGCTGGCTTAGCACCAAAACTGGTGTATTATTGCTATAGTATAGTCAAATACTTAAATATATTTATGAGTGATATTACATTTGCAATAGAAATGTATAAATTTGGTATATATGTTATATCACACAAAAAGAAAGCCTTTTAGAGAACCTATCGCAGGGCACGACTACGAACATTTCATCAGTCTGATTCAGCTCCAACACGGTAGGAAGGTCTCTGTGTGTAACCCACGGGCCACCACACACCCACCACACCCAGGCAACCCACCACCACCCACCACCACCACCCACCCACCACCCCCCACCACACACCCACCCACCACACGCCCATCACCCATCCGCCCACCACACACCCACCCACCACACGCCCATCACCCATCCGCCCACCACACACCCACCACACGCCCATCACACATCCGCCCACCACCCATCCGCCCACCACACACCCACCCACCACACGCCCATCATACATCCGCCCACCACACGCCCATCACACATCCGCCCACCACACACCCACCCACCACACGCCCATCACCCATCCGCCCACCACACGCCCATCATACATCCGCCCACCACACACCCACCCACCACACGTCCATCACACTCACCTCACCACACACCCGCCCATGGATGTTAAACGGGGGAGATGCACTGGAGGATGAATCACAACCAGCATTCCTTTAGGTTTAGGCAAAGAATAATTGGTGAAACGTAGATGTAGGTACACGTAGCCTACTTACGTACAGGTCCATGAAAGCATTGAACATCCTCGACGCACATCGTGAAATGGCTGTGTAGCAAATAGATATTCAAATAACAGTTTCATAGCGCCCTAAACATTTCAGTTTAATATCAAGTCCATCTATAGAGTTAGAAAACAATGCTAGGCCATTCTAAGAGCTCAAAACAATTAGATATCGATGTGTAATACAGACAATCACGCTACTACTCTTTGCTGTGCCTTCAATAATGTCAACCATAACGATATTCCTTGAGCCTCTGTAAGAGGTAATGAAGTGTACGACACTTTTACTCTCGGCAACATCAAGAAAGAGCTTTGGCAGCGCTGCAATCGTATTTTGTGATGGCAAGCAGGGGCGGAGCTTAAATAAGTATAATTTTACTCCGGAAGGACACTACAAAATACGCCTATTGAGTGGTGAGAGTAAAGTAATATATAAATATCTAGTAATTAAATGCTAGCAATTTTCCTTCACTCCTCAGTCCTTAATCAGTAGATATAGGTTCCGACAATATTTTATACCCACGGTCGCTAGTGACGTTTCACGAACGTTTCAGGAACTACCACGTGTAGGCCTCGCGGCCTCTTGTAGCTTCCTTATTTTCTTATGTTCTTATGACGTCACGGCAAGAAGGCGAGGTGAGGGAAGACCAGGTTTCTCTCTCTCTCTGGCCATCTTTGGTAGCGACAACACACGCGCGGAGAGTTGTGTCGTACAACCCTTTTCGAAGGGTTTTTGGAGCTGAGCTGAGTGAGCTGAGGGATGGTTTTAACCCACGTGTGTGCTGATGGTGGTTGTGGGTTGCTGAGCTGAGCTGAGTGGATGACCCGCGGATACACCAGTGTATACAGCTAAGGCCATGATTCATCGCGAGTGTGTGTGTAGATAAGTACATTACCTAGTGACAGTGGGGTAAAGGAATTCTTGGGATTTTGTTAAACCCGAGTAAGAATCGCGTCGTGTCGGGGATTATTATTGTTCAATGATTTTTTGGTGAAACCTTAGAGTGAGGATGTGAATACTGGTATCAACACAGTGATAATATACAGAAACCCTGTTAACGAGTCGTTTATTAAGTCCCAGTTATACTCACATATTCTCTAAATCTTTAATTTTTTTCCCCCCCCCCTTATTGTGGGTGGCGGCAGCGTAATCGCCAGATTTGTGGAGCCCTTCAAGTTAACATCAAGCTATAAGGGGGGGCGCAACACTCCCAATCACCATTTTCTTTTCCCCCGCCCAACAGGCCTGGGGGCAGTGGCGTCACCGCGGGGGGGCTAAGGGGGACTTAGCCCCCCCAAGTCAAGGACTCAGCCCCCCCAAAATTGCTGCTAGTAGCCTGCTACCCAAAAACAATAAGCAGGAATATTATCCAATTTTCCATGCCAGAGCAAAACCTTATTTTTCACACTTTTATAGAAAAATTGGTTTGATGTTTCATTTAAATGTTGAAATATGTTTGCTAACAAACCTTGAAATTACTAAGTATATTTTATTATAGAGATATTAAATTAAAATTTAAATGATAAATTTAGTTAATATGGTATGATGCATGGTATAACTCTATTAATTTATGTGTCATGTAATTAAAGCTTAATTCCACTTTCTTCTCTTTTTTGGGCCTCAAAATTACCCTGGAACTGATTCATTTTCAAAATTACCCCCCGACCCCCCAGCTGGATAGCCCATCACCACCCCGTGGCTAAAGCCCCCCCAAATATTTTTTCCTGGTGACGCCACTGCCTGGGGGACTGGGAAATCGGATTTTTTTGGATTGGGGAGTAAATTTAACTGGTTCATGATCCCCACATAAACATAACCTTACCGAACTTTAACTAGACCTGTAAAACTAAAGTTTAATACAATGCATGGACATTGGTTGCGTAACCTAACCTAACGGGGGGGGGGGGTACAGCCCCCTCAGATCCCACTTAACCCCCCGCCCGGTTTTTTTTTTTTTTTTTTTTTTTTTTTTTTTTATAAAGATTTTTGTCAGTTATCGACGCAGCTGAGATGGATCTCCACTGTAACCAGACAGCTCTCTCTCAGACTACCCCTAGAGAGCTGTTATAATGCGTATAGTGTTGGCCGAAGCCAGCAGAGGTGGGAATCACATTTTTTTTTTCCAATGGACCCTACCCATAACTACGTCACGGTTTGTTTACATCGGTGCATTGTGGGGATAAGGCGGGGTCGCCGCGGGTGGATCTACGAAGGGAAAACTACGGCGATGGAAGAATTTCCAGTTATTTTGCGCGAAATTGATATTCCAGGTGCTATATTACAGTGCTCTGTTCTCGCTGACAACACTATAGAGAAGACCTGAGGTAATGGCTGATGTGCAGAGGCTTTTAAACCAAGAAAACAGAGTCACAACAGAGCCTCGTCAAAAGGTAAGCAACTGGTAGGTACGTAATGTGTCCCTACCACTTGCTTACTTCTTAATGAGACTCTGCTGTGACTATTTTCCTGGTGTAGAAGCCCTTGCACATCAACCATCACCTCAGGTCTTCTCTATGTTGTCAGCGAGCACGGAAATAGCACCTGGAATATCAATTTCGCCCAAAACAACTCGAAATTTTTTCATCGTCGTAGTCTTCTCTTTGTAGGTTGTACATATTCATGGTTATGATAGTATTAAAATACCTTATTAATTGAGTTCCTTTTGTTGTCTTTCCTCATAATAAGTAGTGGTACATCATGGTTTAAGTGTTACTTGACGAGCCAATGAATACTCTTGAGTCTGTACCAACATCACCAACCTTTGCTTTGATTTATCTTATTACTCCATCCATAAACAAGTTGCATACCCACCGTGACATTACCCATCCTTGCCTCATGGTATACCTGGTACTGTCGTCTACCGATATTTTTCTCCCTACACAAGTCGGGAAAACTCGCCGACGGTAATGGCTAGGTTAGATTTTGCTTTGATTTATCTCATTATTCCATCCGCAAACAAGTTGCATAACCACGGTGACATTACCTATCCTTGCCTCATGGTACCTGGTACTCTCGTCTACCGAAATGCTCGTCCCTACATAAATCAGGGAAAACTCAACGACGGTAATGGTTAGGTTAAGGGTAATAATGGACGAGAGTTGCGCGGTCGTTTTCAGAGACACAGACAATTTTTTCTTGACCTACAATAGGTGCTTGTTTTAATGGAGATAGTTTTTTTTTGCGCAAAACCCATTAAAAAAAAAAAAGAATGAAACAACCTAACCTTATAGGTTTTTAATGAAACCTACCTAACCTTAACCACAAGTATACCTAACCTAACCTTATAGGTTTCATTAAAACCTAAAAGACCCAGATTCAGTGTTTTTAATGGAAACGGTACCATAAAATTCGGATTTAAATATTTTTTTATGGGTTTGCACAAAATAAAACTATCCATTAGAACAAGCACCTATTGTAGGTAGGCAAGAAAAAATTGTCGGTGTCTCTGAAAACGACCGCGAAACTCTCGTCCATTATTACCAGGTTAGGTTACCGTTAGGTTAGGTAAAGGTCAGTGAGGTTAGGTATTCATAATCACAGGTAAAAGCTTATTAGTTATACATACATACTCCACTCCATACACACTCTTTAACCCTTCAATACATCCCACATTCCCTCCCAGTCTACTCTGTCATATGATTTGGTATTTGTCCAGATGAACACCGAACTCACGTTGGTGGACGAAACAATTTTTTTCTGGTGTTTTTTTTATGTGTTTTGAAGGATCTGCTAACCATTTCTGTCGCAATTTTTTTTTTTTTTTTTTTTTCCCAAAAAAATGAACAAAACAATTGAACCTAAACCTAACCTAACCTAACCCATACCTAACCTATACCTAACCTAACTACAAAAAACAATAAAAAAAAAAAACTAACCTTTACATTAAGAAAAAAAAAAAAAAAAAATTGCGACAGAAATGGTTAGCAGATCCTTCAAAACACATAAAAACACACCAGAAAAAAATTGTTTCGTCCACCAACGTGAGTTCGGTGTTCATCTGGACTAATACCAAATCATATGACAGAGTAGACTGGGAGGGAATGTGGGATGTATTGAAGGGTTAAAGAGTGTATGGAGTGGAGTATGTATGTATAACTAATAAGCTTTTACCTGTGATTATGAATACCTAACCTAACTGACCTTTACCTAACCTAACGGTAACCTAACCTGGTTATAATGGACGAGAGTTTCGCAGTCGTTTTCAGAGACACCGACAATTTTTTCTTGGCCTAGAATACGTGCTTGTTCTAATGGAGATAGTTTTATTTTGTGCAAACCCATAACAAAAAAAATATTTAAATCCGAATTGTATGGTACCGTTTCCATTAAAAACACTGAATCTGGGTCTTTTAGGTTTTAATGAAACCTATAAGGTTAGGTTAGGTATACTGTGTGGTTAAGGTTAGGTTAGGTTTCATTAAAACCTATAAGATTAGGTTGTTTAATTTTTTTTTTTTTTTTTTTTTTTAATGGGTTTGCGCAAAAAAAAACTATCTCCATTAAAACAAGCACCTATTGTAGGCCAAGAAAAATTTGTCTGTGTCTCTGAAAACGACCGCGCAACTCTCGTCCATTATTACCCTTAACCTAACCATTACCGTCGTTGAGTTTTCCCTGATTTATGTAGGGACGAGCATTTCGGTAGACGAGAGTACCAGGTACCATGAGGCAAGGATAGGTAATGTCACCGTGGTTATGCAACTTGTTTGCGGATGGAGTAATGAAATAAATCAAAGCAAAATCTAACCTAGCCATTACCGTCGGCGAGTTTTCCCGATTTGTGTAGGGAGAAAAATATCGGTAGACGACAGTACCAGGTATACCATGAGGCAAGGATGGGTAATGTCACGGTGGTTATGCAACTTGTTTATGGATGGAGTAATAAGATAAATCAAAGCAAAGGTTGGTGATGTTGGTACAGACTCAAGAGTATTCATTGGCTCGTCAAGTAACACTTAAACCATGATGTACCACTACTTATTATGAGGAAAGACAACAAAAGGAACTCAATTAATAAGGTATTTTAATACTATCATAACCATGAATATGTACAACCTACAAAGAGAAGACTACGACGATGAAAAAATTTCGAGTTGTTTTGGGCGAAATTGATATTCCAGGTGCTATATTTCCGTGCTCGCTGACAACATAGAGAAGACCTGAGGTGATGGTTGATGTGCAAGGGCTTCTACACCAGGAAAATAGTCACAGCAGAGTCTCATTAAGAAGTAAGCAAGTGGTAGGGACACATTACGTACCTACCAGTTGCTTACCTTTTGACGAGGCTCTGTTGTGACTCTGTTTTCTTGGTTTAAAAGCCTCTGCACATCAGCCATTACCTCGGGTCTTCTCTATAGTGTTGTCAGCGAGAACAGAGCACTGTAATATAGCACCTGGAATATCAATTTCGCGCAAAATAACTGGAAATTCTTCCATCGCCGTAGTTTTCCCTTCGTAGGTCCACCCGCGGCGACCCCGCCTTATCCCCACAATGCACCGATGTAAACAAACCGTGACGTAGTTATGTCTGGGGCCCATTGGGCCCCAGACAGTCTCAGACAGACAGACTGTCTCAGACAGACAGACAGACAACCCCCATTTACATTGGGCCCCAGACATAACTACGTCACGGTTTGTTTACATCGGTGCATTGTGGGGATAAGGCGGGGTCGCCGCGGGTGGACCTACGAAGGGAAAACTACGGCGATGGAAGAATTTCCAGTTATTTTGCGCGAAATTGATATTCCAGGTGCTATATTACTGTGCTCTGTTCTCGCTGACAACACTATAGAGAAGACCTGAGGTAATGGCTGATGTGCAGAGGCTTCTAAACCAAGAAAACAGAGTCATAACAGAGCCTCGTCAAAAGGTAAGCAACTGGTAGGTACGTAATGTGTCCCTACCACTTGCTTACTTCTTAATGAGACTCTGCTGTGACTGTTTTCCTGGTTTAGAAGCCCTTGCACATCAACCATCACCTCAGGTCTTCTCTATGTTGTCAGCGAGCACGGAAATATAGCACCTGGAATATCAATTTCGCCCAAAACAACTCGAAATTTTTTCATCGTCGTAGTCTTCTCTTTGTAGGTTGTACATATTCATGGTTATGATAGTATTAAAATACCTTATTAATTGAGTTCCTTTTGTTGTCTTTCCTCATAATAAGTAGTGGTACATCATGGTTTAAGTGTTACTTGACGAGCCAATGAATACTCTTGAGTCTGTACCAACATCACCAACCTTTGCTTTGATTTATCTTATTACTCCATCCATAAACAAGTTGCATAACCACGGTGACATTACCCATCCTTGCCTCATGATACCTGCATGGTACTCGTCTACCGATATTTTTGTCCCTACACAAATCGGGAGAACTCGCCGACAGTAATGGTTAGGTTGGTATCCGGTCATTTCGCCCACATGCCATTTCGCCACACCATAGAGTCATTTCGCCCACACTATGGAGTCTATAGGAGCTAGTTATATTTGTTTAGTGTGCCGAAAACCCCCAACCCCCCGCTAGGAGGTTAGGTTAGATTTGTTTAGGTTAGGTTAGATTTGGGTAGTTTAGGTTAGATTTGGTTAGGTTAGGTTAGATTTGGTTAGGTTAGGTTAGCTTAGGTTAGATTTGGTTAGGTTAGCATATCGGTGGGTCAAGCCCCCTGCTAGGGTAGGTTAATTTTGGTTAGGTTAGGTTTATTTTGGTTAAGCAATTTTCGTCATTTCGTCCACAAGACATTTCGTCCACATGTAAGTCAATTTGCCCACATATGAGTCAATTCGCCCACTCTAAAGTCAATTCGCCCACACGATCCATGTCACGGAGTCATGTAATTATATCTTCCTGTGGCAGAAATGGAATGAACCACCAGTAACCTTGGGCGAAATGACGGTAAATTTCTAGTGTTTGCCCATACTCTCCCACTTCCCCCAAACAAGTTTGGGGACCTGTGGGAATGCGGGGTTTTCGGGTGGGGAACAAATTATGCGTCGGAAACACGTAATTAAAGAGTTGTGTAGGGGGGGTAAAATTCCCTAGATCTAGGGTAATTTCCTTATATCTAGAGAAAATTGCCTAACCAAAATAAACCTAACCTAACCAAAATTAACCTACCCTAGCAGGGGGCTTGACCCACCGATAACCTAACCTAACCAAATCTAACCTAAGCTAACCTAACCTAACCAAATCTAACCTATCTAACCTATTAGATTAGATTTGGTTAGGTTAGGATAGGTTAGATTTGGTTAGGTTAGGTTAGATTTGGTTAGGTTAGGTTATCGGTGGGTCAAGCCCCCTGCTAGGGTAGGTTAATTTTGGTTAGGTTAGGTTTATTTTGGTTAGGCAATTTTCTCTAGATATAGGGAAATTACCCTAGATCTAGGGAATTTTACCCCCCCTACACAACTCTTTAATTACGTGTTTCCGACGCATAATTTGTTCCCCACCCGAAAACCCCGCATTCCCACAGGTCCCCAAACTTGTTTGGGTGAAGAGGGAGAGTATGGTCAAACACTAGAAATTTTCCGTCATTTCGCCCAAGGTTACTGGTGGTTCATTCCATTTCTGCCAGAGGAAAATATAGTTACATGACTCCGTGACATGGATCGTGTGGGCGAATTGACTCTTATATGTGGGCGAATTGACTTACATGTGGACGAAATGTCTTGTGGGCGAAATGACGAAAATTGCCTAACCAAAATAAACCTAACCTAACCAAAATTAACCTACCCTAGCAGGGGGCTTGACCCACCGATATGCTAACCTAACCAATCTAGCACACAAGCTAACCTAACCATAACCAAATCTAACCTATCCTAACCAAATCTAATCTAATCTAACCTAACCAAATCTAACCTAAACTACCCAAATCTAACCTAGCCTAACCTAACCTAAAACAAATCTAACCTAACCTCCTAGCGGGGGGTTGGGGGTTCTCGACACACTAAAACATATTAACCTAACCTCCTAGCTCCTATATAGACTCCATAGTGTGGGCGAAATGACTCTATGTGTGGCGAAATGGCATGTGGGCGAAATGACCGGATACCAACCTAACCATTACTGTCGGCGAGTTCTCCCGATTTGTGTTTGGGACAAAAATATCGGTAGACGACATACCATGCAGGTATCATGAGGCAAGGATGGGTAATGTCACCGTGGTTATGCAACTTGTTTATGGATGGAGTAATAAGATAAATCAAAGCAAAGGTTGGTGATGTTGGTATAAACTCAAGAGTATTCATTGGCTCGTCAAGTAACACTTAAACCATGATGTAGCACTACTTATTATGAGGAAAGACAACAAAAGGAACTCAATTAATAAGGTATTTTAATACTATCATAACCATGAATATGTACAGCCTACAAAGAGAAGACTACGACGATGAAAAAAATTCGAGTTGTTTTGGGCGAAATTGATATTCCAGGTGCTATATTTCCGTGCTCGCTGATAACATAGAGAAGACCCGAGGTGATGGTTGATGTGCGAAGGCTTCTAAACCAGGAAAACAGTCACAGCAGAGTCTCATTAAGAAGTAAGCCAGTGGTAGGGACACATTACGTACCTACCAGTTGCTTACCTCTTGACGAGGCTCTGTTATGACTCTGTTTTCTTGGTTTAGAAGCCTCTGCACATCAGCCATTACCTCAGGTCTTCTCTATAGTGTTGTCAGCGAGAACAGAGCACAGTAATATAGCACCTGGAATATCAATTTCGCGCAAAATAACTGGAAATTCTTCCATCGCCGTAGTTTTCCCTTCGTAGGTCCACCCGCGGCGACCCCGCCTTATCCCCACAATGCACCGATGTAAACAAACCGTGACGTAGTTATGTCTGGGGCCCATTCCGCAATCGCAATTCCGCAATTCCGACCTGCACCAGTCCGCAATCGTAATTCCGCTATTTTTTTCAGATAGGCCTTTTCGCAATCGCAATTCCGCAAACTAATTTTGACACCTACAATTAAAACAAAACACCTACAATTAAAACAAAAAATGTCTCTAGACTCTTAAACACCTACAATTAAAACAAAAATAGTCTCTAGACTCTTTATTAGTGTTTAATACTTCTGTATTCCTATTCTGTTTCTGTCTATACTTGTTACTTGTCCTTCACAATTAAGTCTTTGTCTCTTTTAGTGTTTTTCTTTACTTTTACACTTCACAGTCTAATGGCCATTAATCACTAATCTAAGTAATCTACTAATCTTCCTCTTCCTCCTCCTCCCACATCTTCTGGTTCAGCATGTGGAGGTTGGCAACTAATCACACACACGGCCAGCGTACACGCTCTCAATCCCAAGTTCCAGCACGCACTGACTGAGTGACTGTGCTACACTTGGCAAGTTGGCAGTTGGCAGTGTAGTCTCCGCAATATTTGGTGGGAACTTATGTTCACGCGGGCACTTGCCACTTTGAAGGTGGTGACCGTCACAATTATTGCGATTGCGCTTCAAAATGTTGGCCGTCTGCAACCCACAATTCTGCATTTTTGCAGGCATCCGTAATTGCGCAATTCCGCAACCGAATTACCCATTCCGCAAGTTATTGCGATTGTGTTTCAAAATTTTGGCGGTCCGCAATTCGCAATTCCGCAATTTTTTCAGGCATCCGTAATTGCGCAATTTTGCAACCGAATTACCATTCCACAAGTGCGAAATTGCGGACTAAAATTGCAGAATGCCCACCTTTGGAAGCCAGCACCCTGGGGGGCGGGTTACAAAGCCCCGGCTAACACCCGGTACCTATTCACTGCTGGGTGGACAGGGGCTCGGGTTTTAAGGAAAACAGCCAACTGTTTCCGCTCCGCCCGGGGATCGAATCCGGGGCTTTTCGGTTTTTGAACCGAGCGTGCTTCCCCTACACTACGGAGTCCCCACTAGGCCGCTTCTACGGCCGCCGTTGCCGTAAACTGCCATACAATGACGTCACCATCATCACCGCTTAAGTGGTTGTAAGTGGTAACCACAGGCACAGTTTGCACCTCCGCTCGAGCGGACACCACCGAGCGGGAGATATGACTTGGTTTTAACTTTGTACGGTAGCCGTACAGCGTTACGGCGGTGCGGTTAAACTTTTTTGTGACGTCATTGTTGGGCGGTGTACGTCACTGTACGGCAACAGCGGCCGTAGAAGCGGGTTAGTGGGAAACGGTCTGTTTTTATTAATTTCCGTCGGCTGATGTGGGGGTTAGAAATACTGCAAATGGACAGATCTATAAGTTGAGGACTGTTATAACTACGTGCCTTGTATTGTATTTAACTGCAGTAGAACCCCGAAACCTAACCAAACCTGACATTGCAACCTCGTAACCCCCTCGCCCAGGGAACACTCCAAGCAAATGGTCAATGGAAACTTACCTGCATTGTAATGATAAAACTTGAGAAAGCCGAGATCGCGGATGACACACCCTCCACTGACGGCGGCCATTGGAAACCTGAGGCTCCTCCAAGGCCCCAGGCTGTCTGCCACGTCACAAAATGTCCTTTGCTCTGATTGGCTTATCACACCCTCCATCGTTTGTGCACAGGCGCCAAATCAGGCGTCACACCGGCCACGCCCACCATCGCTTCCGTGCGCATGCGCTGACCCATAACAGACACACGCACAAAGGCAGGTAACCTCAAAAGTAAAGATCTTTGAAATTAATTTCTGATGTTAGCATTAATGGCCGCCCAGGTAATATGGGGTTAGAAATACTCCTTATGATGAGGACTAAACGTTTAGTATACCTACCTAAAACCACCGATCGTGTATTGGTTGAACCTTTATAAAAGTGTAATGTCACTTATACTTCTTGTTCTCCAATCTGCCAATTTTATTTTCCATCAATCAATATTTCCTATTTCTTCAACTTGTCGCTGACTTCTGTGTCTCTGATTCTTTCTGGGTTTTTTCCCCATTTTATTGCATGTACTGATGTACTTTTACTCTTATTTATCTCTAAGCCCTAATGCTTACCTATGCTTAGTGTCATAGCTGTCACTTGCTCAGCTTCACTTAATCACTGGCCTTCCAATATCATCCAGTTATACACAAAAAAATAGGGATGTTATCCTAAACATTTCATCCTTGTAACCTTTAATTCTTCCTAATTTCTCCTCCATCGGGTAGAGTAAGGACCTTAAACCATCTACTTATAATTTCCTCTATTCCCCTAATGTTGGTCTAAGCAGGCGTGTACAGGCATGTATACCTAATTAACAACGTTCAAGTTACTTACATTCAGAGATACTTACAAACCTGTGAGTAATTATAACTATGTTGTGGTTTTCATGTATATTTTATCCCCCAACATGTCTCAGAAGCATTAGTGTAGCCAGTCAGTCAGTCAGTGGTGATGGTAATAGTAAGAACCATTGACTATAATAGTATAGACCATTTAAGCCGATACAATATAGGTAGGCTACTGTTCAGTAATATTGATGTTATGCTGTACTGTACATATTTTCTTTTGACAGTGGTGTGTGTGCAGTGTTCAGGATTGACGAGTAATGCTGGACTAACTTTTGTACATTTCAAGTTCAGTACAAACCCCACGAACGTACGTAAGTATGGGAGCTCCTGTATTTGCCTCAATGATTACTTTTGTTCAGGTGTAACAACTCCAACTGTTATTAATTCTACTCATGGTGCTTTTACTATTACTAGCTACTATTCCATCGTCTTTGAGTTCCCTTTTACCCATTTCCATAATGACCCTAGCTACCCCCATTTAATTCAAATTTCTACCTTAATGTATTAATTCCTTCATATTTTTGAGAATTTTTATACTTATACCATGTTTCATCTTTCCTGGATACTTTGATAATTCTACGGAAAAACCTGCATGAAATAGACACAGGTGTAAATATTTTTAGCTCGTTTTTTTTCTAAGTTCCTGCATCGTCTTGTATATTTCTAGACAATTTGGACTTGTCTTTTAGTGCAGTTGTCATCACTTTTCCTGCAGCTGTCCAATGATGAAGAGACAGAGTAAGGTTTATGTGATACATACATGTGACCTGCAGAAAATAGGAGTGTAACTTATGCGTGGAAAAATTGTTTTTTAAGGCAATCAGCAGAGAAACCTTTAAAACCCTGGATACATTTATTGAAAGTCACATCTGCACTGCCAACCCAACAACTGCTGGGGCCATTACTCCCTCACAGAACACAAGGGCACGGCTGCCACCACACATGTAACACACTGCCCACCAACACCACCACTACCCATTGCCACACAGGACACACTCACACAGGCACGGGTACAGCCACACCTGTCCACACAACACACTACCTCAAAAGTGGATCTTTACGTGCCTGGCAATATCACTCTTTGTCTTGAAACACTTGCAACAAATATCACACTTGAACTCCCGCAAGCCAGTGTGTCTAAAGGTGTGTCTGTTGAGTTCAGAAGGGGTATAAAACCTTTTCCCACACTCTAGGCATTCATGATTCTTAACACCACTGTGTGTCAGGGTGTGTGTGCTGAGAGTAGACTGAAGATTAAATCTTTTCCCACACACTAAACATTCATGATTTTTAACATCACTGTGTGTCAGGGTGTGTGTGGTGAGAGTAGACTTAAGAGTAAATCTTTTCCCACACACTAAACATTCATGATTCTTAACACCACTGTGTGTCAGGATGTGTTGGGTGAGATTAGACTTACCAGTAAATCTTTTCCCACACTCTAAACATTCATAATTCTTAACACCACTGTGCGTAAGTGTGTGTTTGGTGAGGTCACTCTTTGTAGTAAATCTTTTCCCACACTCCAGACATTTATAATTCTTAACACCACTGTGTGTCAGGGTGTGTTTGGTCAGTTCATTCTTTGTAGTAAATCTTTTCCCACACTCTAAACATTCATAATTCTTAACACCACTGTGTGTCAGGGTGTGTTTGGTGAGTTCACTCTTTGTTGTAAATCTTTTCCCACACTCTAAACATTCATAATTCTTAACACCACTGTGTGTCAGGGTGTGTTTGGTGAGGCTACCCTTTTCAGTAAATCTTTTCCCACACTCTAAACATTCATAATTCTTAACACCACTGTGTGTCAGGGTGTGTGTGGTGAGGTCACCCTTTCTAGTAAATCTTTTCCCACACTCTAAACATTCATAATTCTTAACACCACTGTGTATCAGGGTGTGTGTGGTGAGGTGACTCTTTGTAGTAAATCTTTTCCCACACTCTAAACATTCATAATTCCTAACACCCCTGTGTGTCAAGAAATGTGCCTCAAGCAGACTCTTGTATTTAAATGTTTTGTCACACTGCTGGCACTTCAGCTCACTGTCTGCCTTGTGGCCTGAGCTGCCTGCCTCCAGGTGATTCTTGCCATCACACCTGTGCCTCCCCACCCCTGAGGCAGACTGATCCTGCTGCTCCCGGCCACTCATGCTGCTGCCCGGCCCCACAGCCTCCACCGCAGCAATACTCTTGCTAGCACACGCGACGGCCGGTCCTGCGGGAACCCTTGGGGATGCCGGAGCGAGCCGGGTCAGTGCTGGCCGGAGCAGCCGGCTTGGACTGTGACCTCAGCACCTGCAACAGTGGTGACAGTCAGGGCACAGAGAGCCACACACTGCCTTGAAACTCAGCTCCTGCCTGCGGGGCCCACACTCTGCTTCCTGCCTCACTCACACCACACTTGGCAAGGCCTCCTCTCCTCCTCCTCCTCCTGAAAGCAGTGAATAAAGGACGTGTTGATGAAATTGAATGATGAGGAGGATGAGACAAGACTTGAAGATGAAGTGAAAGAAGTAATATTGGGGACCTTATGCAGATTGGGACCTTATGCAGAAGGAAGAGATAGACCAATAAAACTAAGATTGAAATCGCAGACTGCAACCGAGGAGATCCTGGCGAGAGCTTTTAGGCCGAGGTCAATGGATGATTACAGGGAGGTGGATGGGAAAAAAACCCAGTGAATGAAGAGGAAAGGAAAAAGTTTAAGGAAATAAAAGAGTAAGTAAGGCAGAAAATGAAGAAAGAACGGAGGAAAAGAAAGCAACATCTTATTTAAGGTAGTATCAGATGAATGGCTGAGAAAATTATTTATATAAAGAAAAGAGACTAAGGAAAATGGTGTGAGGAAATATGTTATAAAAAACGGAATGGCAGTGATGTACACGAACACAGATGTGATGATACCAAGAAGGCTGGAACTAGGAGATTATTTATTAACTAAAGATCCAGACGTGGTGTGTCTAACAGAAACTAAATAATTAGAAGACAAAGTGGTGGTAGGTAATAACTACAACATGTGGAGAAGGGACAGAAGTGGTGGAGTTATGATAAGACAAAATATAAGGGTGAAGTATAAACAAAAAAGTGGAGTATGGAGAAGGAAGAGCTGCAATAGTGGTGTACAAATAGAAGTAAAAATAGAGAAACACAGACTATAGTGGCGACCTATGTACCACCCAAAACAAACACTTGGAGTTAGGAAGAGCATGAGAAAGTACTACCGTAGATAACAGTAAGTCACCAGGACAACTTTTTTTTGTTTACAGACGTGTGGTGGCGTTAATACTTACATTTCTACATCCATGATTTCAGGAATGTTAGAAGGGGCTTTCTGGAGAATCTGTGTCATTTTGTGTCTTCATCTGTGTCATATTATGGCTATAAATGAACAAATTACAAAAATATCTACAAAGTGGCCACCAACAGTCAAGTCGCCATCTAGTGTTTATTTACCGAGTGTCGTACCGCTGTCGTCGTCGCCCGAAAAAAAACCGCGTAGTGAAATTTGAAACCGTCTATATTTGCAGCTACAAAGCATAAAACAACGCTGAAACAGAGTAGATTATACAGTCATGATATAAACTACTGTGTATTATCTTCAGTGGCACATACAAATCAGTAGTGATGCTATAATTCGTAATATATGGCGCCTGGCGACATGACTGCAGGTGGCGACTTGACTGTTATCTACGGTAGAGGATACCTTGAAGTATTTAAGTATAATAATCAAGAGTATCAAAATGGTACTAGCTGGCTGGAGATTTTAACAACAAGGAAGTAAAATGCGAGACCTTTGAAGGGGAAATGAAAATGTTTTGGGTGATAGATTGTTGAGGCTGCCAATGGAAAACACGATGACTCAGTGGGTGACAGAAAACACAAGATATAGGTAGGGGAGATGACGAACCAGCAAGACTTGACCTAGTGTTAACAATAGGTATGGACCTAGCAAAGGAGATAAGTTATGTGTGCCCCATGGGAAAGAGTGAAAGAAATTGAGACGAAAAAGGATGTAGAGGAGGAAGATGAATCGCACAAGAGGAGCAACTTTGGAAAAACTAACATGGAAGAACTCAGAAAATTCTTTGAAGAAATTGACTGGGGAGAAATGAAAAGCGAGAATGATGTGCAGGAGAAATATAAGAACATAAGAAAATAAAGAAGAAGGCCGTGAGACCTACACGAGGTAGTTCCTGTTACTTAACACTACCTACATCCACCTTTCATCCTTATTCATGAATCTATCCAGCCTCCCTTTAAAGCTCCCTAATGACTCTGCACTAACTACCTGTCTACTGAGTCTATTCCAATAATTTACCACCCAAATTGTGAACCAGTTTTTCCCTATTTCTGTTTTAAATCTACGCTTTTCCAGTTTGAATCCGTTACTTCTTGTTCTACCCTGGATACTAGCCGTAAGAACTTTTCCTACCTCTCCTTTATTGTATCCCTTTATCCCCTTATAAACTTATATCAGATCACCCCTTACTCCGCGTCTCTCGAGTGAGTGTAATTTTAATAGCTTCAATCTCTTCTCATAATTAAAGTTATGCATACCTTGAATCCTTTTGGTCATCCTTCTCAGCACTGATTCTAACAAGGCTATATCCATCCTGTAATATGGAAACCAAAACTGAACCGCATAGTCTAGGTGAGGTCTGACTAGAGCCAAATAAAGCTTTAGAATAACCTCAGCACTTCTACTTGTAACACTTCTGGTAATGAATCCTAACACTCTGTTAGCTCTATTTCTGGCCTCAATACATTGTTTCCTAGGTCGGAGGTCTGAGCTCACCCTCACTCCAAGATCTTTCACACCTGCTCTTTTCAGCGATACATTGCGTATGGTGTATCTATTACCAGGATTTTTTCTACCAACATTCATAACGCTGCACTTATCAATATTAAATTCCTTCTGCCATATGACTGCCCACTCATTAAGTTGATCTAAGTCTCCCTGCAATATGTTTACATCAGACTGTGATCCAATAATCCTACTTACCTTAGTATCATCAGCAAACTTGCTGATATCACTGCTAATCTCACCACTATCCAAGTCGTTGATGTAAATCATTTATATAAATAGTAATGGAAAAATCTGATAATTTTCTGGGCATATATGATAGGGTTGCCATATCTGAACAGCTAAAATTCCAAACGCCTCCACTGACACCCATGACCCCCGCCCAACACACACTTTGGCCCTTTGACGTTATGTAACCTTAAAGAGTATACGGGAAAAAAATATATCAAGGCCTCAAACAAGTACAGGGAAGTCCCGAAGATACGAACAGTTAGGTTCCACCTGGCATACTCGTAAAGTGAAATGTCGTATAGCGAAAAAAATAACTAATGGTAAAATATAGGTTTGGTTCCAGGACCCCATCAAAGACATGTTTTTCAAGCTAAAATAAACTGTAGAGGTCCCAAGGTTGGGGCCGCACAACTGGCTAATTACCCTTCAGGGCATGCATTGCTTGGGGTGACCTGACTGGGGTCAACCAAAATCTCCCTTTGTCCAGCCCGGGAGTCCTGTATTCAGTCAGTTACCTACCAACCACGACAGTGAGAGAACACCACTCCTCCTCTCCCTGTGTTCCTCTCACTGTCGTGGTAGGTAGGTAACTGACTGAATACAGGACTCCCGGGCTGGACAAAGGGGGATTTTGGTTGACCCCAGTCAGGTCAACCCAATCAAGGCATGACCTGAAGGGTAATTAGCCAGGTGTGCGGCCTGACCTTTAGGGGTAATTAGCCAGGTGTGCGGCCCCAACCTTGGGACCCCTACAAAACTATACCAAACACAACAAACACAATGTTTGAATGTCGTAGCATTGGATTTTCGATCTCGTATATTGAAAATAGACCCTAATTTACTCAGCTTGTATAATTAATTTCTCGTATACAGAACGCTCGTTTAACAGGACTTCCCTGTAAACAATTTCAATCACCGCAACAGCTGCTTCAAGAAGACTGGCGCGACATGAGACGGCGACGGCGGAGAGCAACGATTCTTCATACAGGACTTATACACCTAGGAAGCGACCGAATCCAGGATCAGAACACGTAATTGATGCTCTCCTCGCCAAAGCTGGCATCCTTCTTGTGACCTCTACCGCTTATTAGAATCGCTTCGTAGATCCTCTCCTCTCCTCCTCTTCCTTTCTTGTCCTCTATCGTAGATAACACTTTAGTCGCCACCTGCCCTAACGTCGCCAGCTGCCATATATTTGAATTATAGCATCACTACTGATTTTTATGTGCCACTGAAGATGATACACATAGTTTATATCATGACTGTATATCTACCCTGTTTCAGCGTTGTTTTATGCTTTGTATCTGCAAGTATATACGGTTTCAAATTTCGCTACTCGTTTTTTTGGCGCGACGATGACGGCAGGAGGACACTCAGAACATACAAATATTTTGTATTTTTTTTGAAAAATTGGTTTATGGATGCTGAAATTTCGGACATTTCGAATTTTCAAAATCCCCCCGGATGCTGATTTTGACACCTAAATTCCGGACATGTCGGGAAAATCCTGATGCATGGCACCCTAATATATGAGAAAGAGTTGAAAAACATGCTCCATTATATACAACAGAAAAAAAAGGAAAGCGTGGCTGGTTTAGTGGAAGATGTGAGAGGGCAAAGAGAATAAGGGATGAGGCATGGAAAAGAATGAAGAGAAATCGGACACCAAGAAATAAAGAAGACTGTAAGTTGGCAAGAAATGAATGTGTGCACGAGGAGGGAGGAAGAGAAGAGACATGAGAAGGACATAGTTGAAAAGCGTAAGGAAGAACCCAAACTGTTCTATAGATTTATCAATGGAAGGATCAAGCATAAGGACAAAGTAGAGACTGAAAGAAGGCAATATGATATATGAAGATCCAAACATAATGAGTGAAACATCAAATAAAAATTTCCTGCAAGCATCCACAAAAGAATCGAAATTTAATAAACTACAGAGAATGAAAAATGTCCTGAAGGAGTGAACAATAAAAATAAAGAAGGAAAAAGTTTATGAATTGTTGAAGGAATTGGAGGAGAGGAAAGCACTAGGACCAGACGGGCTGTCAGGAAGGCTGTGTTTTAAAGGAGTGAGAAAACAGTTGGTTGAAAACCCGTATAGGATTAATAAAGTGCTTCATTAACAACGGGAAAAGTGCCACAAGAGTGGAAGAGAGCGGCTATAGTGGCAATCTATATAAATGGAAAGATGGAGGAACCATTAAATTATAGACCAGTGTCAATGACTAGCGCAGTATGCAAGATATGTGAGAAAATAATGTATTATTCTAGTGTTTGCCCATATACTCCCTCCCTCCCTCCCCCCAAAACAAGCCTGGGGACCTGGGCGAATGCGGGATATTTGGCTGGGGTACAAAATATGCGTCACAACCACATCGTTTTTGAGTTAGGGGTGTTGTAAAAATGGTCAAAATTCCCTAGATCTAAGGAAAATGGATTGCATTTCTTCTAAGTCCAGAGACGTGTGAATCTGGCCCCCATTAGGTTAGGTTAGATTATCGGGTGATTATTGCTAAGAGGTTAGAAAAAATTCTCGGGGGGTTGAGGGGGGCTGAGACCCCCCGCTAGGTAAGGGTAGGTTAGATTACTGGGAGGTCGAGGGGAATGGAGCCCTTCCGCTAGGAGGTTAGGTTAAATTTTCGTAGATCTAGGAAAATTACTCTAGATCTAGGGAATTTTGACTCTCCTACATAACTCCAAAAATACGTGTTGCCGACGCATTATTTGCTCCCCACCCGTAAACCCCGCATTCCCACAGGTCCCCAAGCTTGTTTGGGGGAAGGGGGAGAGTATGGGCAAACACTAGAAATTTACCAAAAGATCATGTGTGACAAGCTTAATAGGCTTTTACTCAAGAGTAATTGATATAACACAGGATAAAGATGGCTGGGTAGATTGTGTATATGTAGATCTAAAAAAGGCATTTGCTAAGGTTCCCCATGAGAGGCTACTTTGGAAAATAGAAAATATAGGAGAAATCCAAGGGATGATCAAAACTTGGATGGAAAGTGATCTGAGAGGAAGAGAAATGGGTATTACTCCAGATGAACACCAAACTCACTACGAAGGATTCTTACATGTTATATGAGGTGCCTTTTGCATATACAAGACACTGGTGTATTGCTTTTCCGTCGGAAATTTCTCGTTCCGGAGATATTATTATTTTTAAAATAATAAAACTACGCGCCAGCCGCGGGCCATCGTCGGCCATTTTAGTGAGAGGAGAGACAGTCTGAGACACAGCCTCAGGACTCAAGGAGAGAGGGAAACGCGAGGCTTTGTTTTTACGCATGCGCCAAAACAATGCCGGGGCCAATGAATTCAAATATTCATAATTCAGCGAGAGAAGGACACAAGGGCATTGTTTCTACGCATGCGTTGCAAGCAATGCCAATCAAATTGAATTTTATGAGAATAGCCAATCAAAGAGCTCCATTTCGGAAGGAGAGAGGACAGGCGGAAATATTTAAACAGTCTTAAGAAGATGTCCTCCTGTGAAGGTTGTTCTATAAACTACTTTGACGTTACACACAACCCCCGTTTTCCCGGACTAATAGGGGGGAGCACTGATCCGGGAACCACAAACGTCCGGGAATAGCAACAGTCCGAGGCCATTACCCACCCCCGGACGTTTATCTTATTCTAGTATTTACTGTGCGGCAACCGCCAATATCAACTACCCCGCCACGGACTTTTACGTCACTTTGTTGTTGTTTTTAGGGCTGCGAGGATCCCTTGGGGAACACTATGAGCCCTGGTGATGTCCTATGATGCTATCACAGGCGCTGTAGTTGACAAGTCTTCCTCAGGAAGGCACAGGTGAGGCGGATGACAGCGTGTTGCCGTGAGGGGTGGACGCCAGCCGCCGCCAGCAGGGTGGGCAGGTGACAGGTGGCGACGTTCAGGGGAGGAGTTGAGAGCGTAGCACTACACGGTGGGAGTGGAAGCGCGGACACTGCAGCAGAAAGTGTTCAATAGTCTCAGAGACGTTCCTGTACCAGGGGCAGTGGGGGTCAAGGGACTGACGGAGGCGGTGCAGGTGAACCGTGAGTGTCTTGTGCCCAATTGTAAACAATACGACCGCTGAGCATGCTGCCATCTGGCAGGAGGCGCGGACACTGACCAGGGGTGACAGGAGATACTCGGACCGCCGGACAACTTTGTCGATTTACGGACTGGACCAGGCATTTGTCCGGGACTCTTGACATACCCTCGGGCCTCAGGTTTTGACCGGCAAATCCGATATCCGGGAAATGGAGGTCCGGGAAAACGAGGGTTGTTTGTATTTAGAAATTTAACTTTAATAACCAAGACTCAGTTGCATTTCTTCGCAAGCACGGTGTTCTGCCAACTGTTGTGAAGTGCCCGAGCTGTGAGAAAGACTGCTATTTCTGGGAAAAACAGAATATTTGGAGGAGCAGCCAAAGCCACATGTTACCTAAGACAAGAAAGCGACGTTTTTGTGACTACAGTGCCAGTGATTTCAAGGGCACATTTCTTCAAAGTGTGTGCTTGCCAGCCTAGAAAGGGATTCTTTTTGTCAATGACTGGCTGAGTAAGCACTGGGATCACAGCAGTGATACAGTATCTGGATATCTCACAGACTACGTCCGTTGACTGGCGATCTTTCCGTAGTGAGGTAACTAACTTATACGCACTTATACTAACCCTTCCGTAGTGAGGTAACTAACTTATACACACTTATACTAACCCTTCCGTAGTGAGGTAACTAACTTATACGCACTTATACTAACGGTATGCACACCATACTATCAATCACTCAGAACATTTTGTGGACCCAGCAAACAGTGATATACACACCCAGAATATTGAGCGCCTCTGGAGGGACCTGAAAGAGTGGGCCAGGTATAAGGAGCCGCTTCCTGTACCAGTATCTGGCCAGATACCTGTTCTTCAAAGCCAACCACGACAACTGCACCCTCCTCCACAAATTTTTCTGCAAGCCGCTCTACTCTATCCAACTCAGAGCGGCTACCATCGTCAGCCACCTCCCATTCCTGTCACCGAGGAATCAAGCGAGGAGGAAGATTGAGGTAAGGTTAGGTTAGGTAGAGGTTAAGGTTAAGTTGGGGTTAGGTTTAATTTGTTTAATAATCAGTGGTTAGTTTGAGGTTAGGTTCAGGTTAGGGTTAGGCATAGACCCCTATATCTCTGGACTGTTCACGCGACAATGTTTTGAAATTGCCAGGCTGCATAGCGGCCTGCGGCCCGCCCGACAAAGAGATATAGTGGTCTATGGACTATCATAGACTGGTTTATCAGTATATATGATATACTGTAATCTCGAAAATGTTTGTTCTATAATATTATCAAATAATAAACAGTAAAACACGCTAAAGAAATGCCATTACGAGACTCTGATTCACTTCAACTCTTCGCCACTTAAAACTTTGCGAGTCAACTTTTATCATGAAGGGTATCAATAGAAGCGCAATTTTATTAGCTTTCCATTGATGTATTTCGTTTTCTGATAAATGAATTAGAACCATGCATAAATTAGCATTAATTAAATAAATAAAATCATCAATCGGGTAATTTTCCCGATTGAAGAGGTTATTTATTTAGTTAACGCTAATTTATACATGGTGCTAATTCATTTATCAGAAAACGAAATATATAAGTAAATAATAACATCATCAATCGGGAAAATGACCCGATTGATGATTTTATTTATTTATTTAATGCTATTTTATGCATGGTTCTAATTCATTTATCCGAAAAAGAAATATATCAATGGAAAGCTAATAAAATTGCGCTTCTATTGATACCCTTCATGATAAAAGTTGACTCGCAAAGTTTTAAATGGCGAAGAGTTGAAGTGAATATTAAGTTCATGCATATTTCTTCAGAGTCTCGTAATAGCATTTCTTTAGCGTGTTTTGCTGTTTTTTATTTGATAATATTATAGAACAAACATTTACGAAGACTACAGTATATCATATATACTGATAAACCAGTCTATATGATCCGTATATATATACTATATGAATTCCGAGCGGCCCTCCGACTTCAGGCCCTTGTGCGACAGGCCGATATTCCGTGCGCAGTCCAGGTTTACAGTGGTCTATGAGTTAGGTTAAATTGTTTAATTCAGGGTTTACAGTTTGAGTTAAGGTTAGGGTTAGGTTAAAAAAATGTAATAACCAAGGACTGACATATATGAGGACGAAACTATTTTTTTCTGGTATGTTTTGGTATGTTTTGTAATATTTTTTAAATTATTTTTGTCGCAAATCACACACACAGACAAAAAAAAAGTGATTTGCGACAGAAACGGTTATCAGATTACATAAATGTAATTCAAAACACATCAAAACTTACCAGAAAAAATTAGTTTCGTCCTCCAAAGCGAGTTCGGTGGGTAAATTTCTAGTGTTTGCCCATACTCTCCCCCTTCCACCAAACACGTTTGGGGACCTGTGGGAATGCGGGGTTTTCGGGCGGGGAACAAATTATGCGTCGGAAACACGTAATTTAAAGTAATCGTCCAGACCATTTCATCATTCCTGATTTTATGTAGTTAGAGTATAGCCATTATCGAGTGTATCAACATTATGCTGTCACTTTTTGCATCCAGTCTGCCGTTTTTTAATAATCCGCAATCAAAATCTGTAAATTCCCCGAGCTTCGCAAACGCTGTTGGCAACTGGCAGACGATGCGCCACGGCTCGGTGACGTCACTGTAGATAGTCTCTTCTTCCCGCGCTAATCCAGAAGCACGTAAACACAAGAGATAAATATAGTACTTGAAGAATTTTGAGTGTTTCTGAAATATTTTTTTGCGATATGTTATACACATGCATCCTTTATGGGTGCAGCAAGAAAGCTGTGCCTTTCCAGAGAAGTTTGCACACGTATCAGACCAGGAGCACCTCGTATCAGGCGAGAAATGTGTAAAAAATGTTGGTGCGTCGGACGGACGTTGGTGCGTTGGGGTGAAGGTAGGTAGGGAAACGGGGGTGGGTGTTGGTGGCGGGTGAAGGGGATGGTTGTTAGTGGTGGGGGAAGGGGTGGATGTTAGTGGTGGGGGAAGGGGGTGGGTGTTATTGGTGGGGAAGTGGGTGGGTGTTGGTGGTGGGGGAATGGGATGGGTGTTGGTGGTGTGGGTAGGGCCGGGATGGTTGTTAGTGGTGGGTGTTAGTGTGGGGGAAGGGGGTGGGTGTTAGTGGTGGGGGAAGGGGGTGGGTGTTAGTGGTGGGGGAAGTGGGTGGGTGTTGGTGTGGGGGAATGGGATGGGTGTTGGTGGAAGGGGATGGGTGTTCGGTGGTGGGAAGGGATGGGAGTTAGTGGTGGGGGAAGGGGGTGGGTGTTAGTGGTGGGGGAAGTGGGTGGATGTTGGTGGTGGGGGAAGGGATGGGAGTTAGTGGTGGGGGAAGGGGGTGGGTGTTAGTGGTGAGGGAAGTGGGTGGATGTTGGTGGTGGTGGGAAGGGGATGGGTGTTTGGTGGTGGGGGAAGGGATGGGTGTTCAGTGGTGGGGGAAGGCGATGGGAGTTAGTGGTGGGGAAGGGCGATGGGAGTTAGTGGTGGGGGAAGTGGGTGGATGTTGGTGGGGGGAAGGGGGTGGGTGTTAGTGGTGGGGAAGTGGGTGGATTATGGTGGTGGGGGAAGGGGATGGGTGTTCAGTGGTGGGGGAAGGCGATGGGAGTTAGTGGTGGGGGAAGGGGTTGGGTGTTGGGGATGAAGTAGAGTGAATAATAGCAGATTCTTGAAGGATTCCAGCATCCTCCCCCCTCTCTCTCTCTCTCTCGGTGAACACGTACTCTGACGTCATCAATAATATTATGCAAAGAAAAAATGGGTTTGGACGATTACTTTCAGAGTTGTGTAGGGGGGTAAAATTCCCTAGATCTAGGGTAATTTCCTTGTATCTAGAGAGATTTGCAAAACCAAAATTAACCTAACCTAGCGGGGGCCTTGACCCACCGATAACCTAACCTAACCAAATCGAACGTAAGCTAACCTAATCAAAATTTAACCTAACCTAACCAAATCTAACGTAACCTAACCTCCTAGTGGGGGGTTGGGGGGGGTTCTTGACACTTCGGTCATCATTCTGTGAGGATCGTCCGTCCGGTTCACACGTCTCTGGACTCAGAATAAATTCAATGAATTTTCCCTGGATCTAGGGAATTAAAAAAAAATACAGAAAACGTGAGTAATAAGGTCTGTAGCGAACGTGAAACTCTCGTCCATTACAACCAATACTGTTAGGTTTTCATTTACCGAGAAATGATAGCATAGTCCAGGATGAAAACTGTGACTGGAGAAAGGTAATGAGTGGTGCAGCCCAAGGCACAGTTTTGTCATGAGTAGCCAGTGAGTGGGCGAGTTTTTACCGTTGCGAGTGAGAGCCGAGCGCTGGGTGGTGGTGGCGGTGTGGGGGTTGGTGGTGGTGCTTAGGGCTGCCAGGAGGAACCCTAGGACGTAGGAGCCCCGGTGGTGATGTCCTGCCAGGCTATCACAGGCGTGGCGGCTGACCTGTCTCTTGGAGGAAGGCACAGGTGAGGCGGAGGACAGCGTGTTGGGGTGGACCCCAGCTGCTCAAAGGTGATGACGTTCAGGGCGAGGTGTTGAGGGCGTGGTGGTGGGCGTGGACACTGGACACTGCAGTGATCTTGATCTTGATCTTGATTTGGCAGTCACCCAGCAGATACTGTCAGTGAAGCCTTTGGTCCGGCGTTCTCCCACACACGTTGTTGTTGTTGAGAGTTTGATGGGCCCGTGTAGGCTGTGGTGCCACAGCCTCTAGTGCTCCGAAGGTGCAGTATGCAGATGGGTTAGCAGGTTAGATCCTGTGCAGTTGGCCCGATTTGTGTAGGAAGGTCCTGGTGTGTTTGAGAATTTTGAAGGCCAAGCCGGGGTCTGGAGAGCCACCCAGGAGGTCAGCTAGAGTTGGCCTGCGGAGGAGGAGTGGGATAGAGATTGGAGGAGTGCCGTGCGGTGGGAGTGGGGGACGAGGACATTGCAGGAGGAGGTGTTCAGGTGTGTCCGGGTATGTGGGGCAGTGAGGGTCGCTGTCATGCCCAGTTTGTGTAGGTGGGCGTTGAGGCGGTGTGGCCAATCCGGAGTCTGGTGCTGGGGGGGG
>JACEEZ010019278.1:170245-173633 GCA_016584305.1 Chionoecetes opilio | reverse complement strand
TCTCATCTCTCTCTCTCTCTCTCTCTCCTCTCTCTCTCTCCTCATCTCTCTCATCTATCATTACCTCAGGCCTTTAATTAGTAAATGGCATATAAGCAACAATAACTGCGGGACTGGATTCACAAAGCCTCTCTCTCTTTTCATAACTCATCACTTCATTTCTACACAATCATAATTCTTAACCCTAGACACACGACACCTCCTCCCCTTTAGTCATATTCCCCCCTTTCCTTTTTCATATTTGTTCCCCTTTCCCTTTCTGTTCCCTTTTAAATTTGTTCTTATATATTTCCAAGGGATTTTCTTCTCTCGTTTCATATCTCCCTATTACAACTTTTTCCCTTTCCCTTTAATCAAATTTTCGCCTTGCCTCCTTTTTTCATACGTATGTTGCCCTTTCCCTTTGTTCCTTTTTCCATTTATTCTCATATTTTCAAAGGTCTTTTTTCTCTTTCCTATCACCCTTATACAATTTTTTCCCTTTCCCTTTATTCATATTCTCCCTTTCTTTTTTTTCATATATGTTCTCTATTTCCCTTTCTGTTCCCTTTTAAATTTCTTTTAATACTTTCCAAAGGGTTTTCTTCTCTTTCTTATCTCCCTTATACAACATTTCCTCTATCCCTTTATTCATATTCCCCCCTTTCCTCCCTTTGTATATGCTCCCTTTTCCCTTTCTGTTCCCTTTTTCATATATTTTCATATTTTTCAAGGTCTTTTCTCTCTTTCCTATCTCCCTTATACAACTCTTTCCCTTTCCCTTTATTCATATTCTCCCCTTTCCTCCCTTTTTCATAAGTGCCCCTTTCCCTTTCTGTTTACTTTTTCATTTCCGATTTGTTCAAGGGCTTTACTTTTCTCTCCTATTTTCCTTTTTTTTTAATCTACTCTGTTGACTTTGCTTTGTTCCTTTATTTCCCTTTATTTCATCTCTTCCGTTCCCCATTTTTCTTGCTCCACAATTTCCGTCTCTTATTCTTTTCTTCCCTTACTTCACTTTTTCTCTACTACTCAGTTTTATTTCTTACTTTCATCCCTATGTCACCTATTATTTTCTAGCTATAGTAATTTCTAGCTCAATAATTTCCGTCTACTATCCTTTTCTTCCCTTTTCTTCACTATCTATACCTCTTTTTCTCTACTACTCTTTTAGTTAGTAGTTGTATTTATTACTTTCATCCCTATATCATTTATTATTTTCTAGCTATAATCCTTTCCTCTTATCTTTCCCCTAGCCTACCCTTCCACTAATGATCTTTTCTCCATAGCCACAGTTCCTTTACACCCATCTCCCTACCTTCCCTAATTCTTGCTTCTTCCCTTTCGCACAAACCCCTCCCCCCCCCAATAAAAAGCACACCTAGACCCCTCCCACATAACCCCTCCCAGATCACCTTTCCCTTCCTCCCTTCCCCTCCCACCCCTTCCCTTCCCTCCGAGATCACCTTTCCTCTCCTCCCTTCCTCCCCTCCCCTTCCCCTTCCCTTCCCTTCCCTTCCCCAATCGTAGCCGTGAGCACTTCTAATATTCGTAACACTAGTACCGTAGGGACAATATAATCTAATCAAAGGACAGAGATTGGTGAGGTAGTAGTGGAGGAGGAGGAGGAGGGGAGGAGGAGGAGGAGGAGGAGGAGGAGGAGGAGGAGGGAGATCAGAGGAGTTGCAGAAGGTTAGTAATGAAAATAAATGAAACTCGTCACATTTTTTATTTTGATTTTCGCCCTTTGGTTGTGTTCTGTTGCGAGGCAGTGATAGTATTGAGAGTGAAATCGATTTATTCATATTTACGTACCTTTGTTTATCTAGTTTGTATTGTTATTGTTTGCCTTGTTTGTAGTGTGTTTGTCTGTTCGTATTTATGTGTTTGTGTGTATTTATATCTGTGTACTTGATCTTGACGTTCTTTATCGTTACAATTTCTCATTTTCTTCCTTTACTTTCCTCATTCCTTTCTTTTTCCCTCCCCCTCCTCCTCCTCCTCCTTCCTTGCTTACTCCTCCTCCCTCCTCCTCCTCCTCCTCCTCCTCCTCCTCCTCCTCCTCCTCCTCCTCCTCCTCCTCCTCCTCCTCCTCCTCCTCCTTCCTTGCTTATTTCTCCTCCTCCTCCTCCTCCTTCTCCTCCTCCTCCTCCTCCTCCTCCTCCTTGCTTACTCGCCCAGCAGCTGGCCAGGCAGAGTGGACTTTTATTAGATTATGCTGCCTTAAAGGAGCAAGAAACCCACGCACCCACCGCAAACACAACCCCCCCTGCCCCCCCTTTCCCATGGCTACAACAACTCCCCCCTTACTCTCCAACTCCCTAGCCTCCATTACTCCCCCTCCTCCCCATCACTGCAACACTCCTACCCTTCTACCTCCCTTACCTAGTTTATCTCGTCTCAGTTTTACCTGCAACACTTTTTTCTCTCTTTCCCTTACAACACTATTCTCCCTTTCTCCCTCCCTTTCCTGCAACACTTTTCCCCTTTCTCTCTCTCCCTTTCCTTGCAACACTTCGCCCCTCTCCCCCTCTCCTTTTCCTGCAACACTTTTCCCCTTTCTCCCTCTCCTTTCCTTGCAACAGTACTCCCCCTTTCCCCCTCCCTTAACTTCAATATCCCTTTACCTCCTTTTCATCCCTTTCCCACATTCATAACCATATTTTTTTCCAATTTGCCCTCTCCCATCCTCCTTTTCATCCCTTTCCCACATTCATAACCATCTTTTTTCCAATTTGTCCTCTCCCATTCCTTTTCAGTACCACTTTCAGCTTTTCTCCCTTTGTTGACCACTACTCTTCCCTTTCCTTTTCCCTTTCTCTATAACATTCTTTGCGTCTCTTCCTTTTTCCTTACAAACTTTTACAACTCATTTTTCCTTACTTTCCTTACCCCATTTTCCATACTTCCCTTTCCTTTCCTTTTCCTTCCTTCCTTTCTCGTACTCTTTCACCATTCCCATTTATCCTTCCCATTTAATTTTCAATACTACTTTCACCTCCTCTCCCTTTGTTAACACCATCACTCTTCCCTATTCCTTTATCTATAACATCCTTTGCATTTCTTCCCTTTTCCTTACAACACATCTCTCTTCCTTCTCTTCTCTTATTCCTTCTCCTCTCTCTCTCTATCTCTTCTCCCTTCTCCTGTAATACTCGTCCCTTCCTATCCTTTCTTCTTTCTCTTTCACCTTTCTCTTTGTCCTTCAGTCTTCACCTCGTCCCTTCCCATCCTCGCTCACAACACTGCAACACACCTGCATCTCTCCCCTTCCACCTTCCACACCCTCTTCAGATTATGTTTCCTCACCTTGCCTTCCCCCTTCCATGTTGAAATTGACTTCGATCTCAGTAACATATTGTATTCCTGTAGCATGTGAGATTAAAGGATAATTTAATATCGTCTGACT
>JACEEZ010019278.1:160245-165245 GCA_016584305.1 Chionoecetes opilio | reverse complement strand
GTAAATAAAGAAAATATGACAAAATTACTTACTCTCTCTCTCTATTTCTCTCTCTCTCTCTCTCTCTCTCTCTCTCTCTCTCTCTCTCTCTCTCTCTCTCTCTCTCTCTCTCTCTCTCTCTCTCTCTCTCTCTCTCTCTCTCTCTCTCTCTCTCTCTCTCTCTCAAAGGAATTAAAGAAAAAATAAAATAAACCTATTCCTTCCTCTGCAACTCCTTTTGGAAACGCGAGTAAATTTACAAATACTTTTCTTATGACTTTCTCTGATCGTAAGGTAAAAGTGCAAAAATCCTACTGAGTATTTGCTCTAAGTTTGATTCAATAGAGAGTGTGTGTGTGTGTGTGTGTGTGTGTGTGTGTGTGTGTGTGTGTGTGTGTGTGTGTGTGTGTGTGTGTGTGTGTGTGTGTGTGTGTGTGTGTGTGTGTGTGTGTGTGTGTGTGTGTGTGTGTGTGTGTGTGTGTGGTGCGTGTGCGTGTGTGTGCAATAGGTGAATGATGTTATTTACCACAACCTTTTGCAGGAATCGACAAGCCAGAGAATTATGGTGTTTGAAGTGTTGCGGGGAAGAGGGAGGGAGAGGGGAAGGGAAGAGAGAGGGAAAAGGAGGGGAGAGAGTGCATTGCCCCCTCTCCCTCCCCTCTCCCTCTGGTAAGCTCTGAGGCGAGGAGAAGGAGCGTAGGAGTGAGAGGAAGAGACAGTGAAAAGGGAGGAAGGAAGGGAGGGAGGAAAGAGACATATGTGAGAGAGACTGGGAAGCGAAAGCGACGACAGGAGAGAGAGAGAGAGAGAGAGAGAGAGAGAGAGAGAGAGAGAGAGAGAGAGAGAGAGAGAGAGAGAGAGAGAGAGAGAGGGGAGAGAGAGAGAGAGAGAGAGAGAGAGAGAGAGGGGAGAGAGAGAGAGAGAGAGAGAAGAGAAAAGAAGAGAGAGAGAGAGAGAGAGAGAGAGAGAGAGAGAGAGAGGGGGGGAACATGAAAAATAGTAAAAAACAAATAAAAATGAAGGCAAAGAGTATAGAAAAGCTGCGAAGTTAGAATAAGAGAAAGAGGAAAAAGAGAGAGAATGAAGAGATGAGAGAAAACGAGACAGAAAATATGAGAAAAATGTCAGTAAAGAGACGAAAATTACAAAGCATGAGAAGAGAAATGAGAAAATACAAGATAACTTCACGAACGGCAAAAAGACAAATGGGAAAGGGAAAAGGCAATAAAGATGGAATAGGAGGCAGGGAGTAAGGAAAGGAGGATAAAGGAAAAGAAGGAAGAACTAATGAGACATAGGAAGAAAAATATGAATCTCCTTCTTCAGCCCATAATATTTCTTCCTTCTCTCTCTCTCTCTCTCTCTCTCTCTCTCTCTCTCTCTCTCTCTCCTCTCTCTCTCCTCTCCTCTCTCTCTCTCTCTCTCTCTTCTCTCTCTCTCTCTCTCTCTCTCTCTTTCTTTGTCTCTACGTCTCTCTTTCTGTCTCTCTCTGTCTCTGTCTCTGTCTCTACGTCTCTCTCTCTCTGTGTCTCTGTCTCTCTCTTTGTCTCTCTGTCTCTCTATATCTGTCTTTTTTTCTCTTTTCTCTCTCTCTCTCTCTCTCTTCTCTCTCTCTCTCTCTCTCTTCCTCTCTCTCTCTCTCCTCTCTCTCTCTCTCTCTCTCTTCTCTCTCTTCTCTCTCGTTAACCAGATGAGTGCGGGAGTGGCTGTGAAAGAGAGGCAATATTTCCTTATTGATATGCTCACATTTCAATTGATAACAGTGATAATTCAGCCTCGATTCTGCCTTCACCGCCACGCGCCTCGATAAGAAACTGGGACCAAGAGAATATATAATGACCTAATATATTACTGAATTACTGAACCGAGACTGAACCCTAAGGCATTTTATTTACTTTTCTTGATCTACTAAATTTTTGTTGTGTATGTGTGTGGTTAGGTGTAATTTTGGATACTAATATAATAGGTTAGGTTAGGTTAGTGAATCCTAAGACATTTTATTTACTTTTCTCTATCTACTATTATATTTATGTGTATATGTGTGTAGTTAGGGGTAATTTTGGATACTAATATAACTAATGTTTGTGATTGTCGATTTTGTTATGGTTAGTGGTGGTGTGAAACCTAAGGCAGTTTATTTATTTTTCTGTATCTACTATTATATTTATGTGTATATGTGTGGTTGGGAGTTATTATAGATAGCCTACTAATATAACTAATTTTGTGAGTAACATTTTTATTATTGTTATTGGTGGTGGTATTGATTCTTCATATTTATATTTCCCTAAGGTCGTTTATTTACTTTTCTTTACCTACTATTATTTATGTGTGTATGTGTGGAGTTGGAAGTAATTACAGATACTAATATAACTAATTAACGTGAGTGTCATTGTTGTTGTTGGTGGTGGCGTTGCTTCTTCATATTTCTATTTCCTTCCAGATATCTCGCTACTCCAACATTTCCTCCCCTCCCCTACGACCTTTGTCTGTCTGTGTGTCTGTGTGTCTGTGTGTCTGTGTGTCTGTCATGAAAGGTGAGAGGGATCATCGCGCGTGTAGGAGGGAATAGCGAGGCTGTAGCGGCGGGAAGGCAAGGGAATGGTGCGTCCCAGAAGGTTATGAAAGCAAGAAACAGTTGACAGAGGTTGACGTGCGAGGGTACATTTCTAAATAGACTGATAGAAACGTAGGTGGACAGGCTGATAGAGAGATAGATAGATAGATAGATAGATAGATAGATAGATAGATAGATAGATAGATAGATAGATAGATAGATAGATAGATAAACATAACCAATGAATAGAAAATATGAAAATAATGCTGTAATAATGCTGTAATAATGCTGTAATAATGCTGTAATAATGCTGTCATAATGCGTACACGACTTTTTTCACTCTCCAATTAATCTGTCTTCCTTTATTTTCTTTCTCCTTCACTCCCGCCAATACGACGACATCCTTCGCCTCTTCTTCTAACACTTCGTCTTTTACACTCTATTCGTCTAAATGATAAAAGGAGGAGAAGGAGGAGAAGGAGAAGGAGGAGGATAGATAGACGGAGAAGAAAAAACACAAGATGAATAATAAGAAAAAGGAGAAGAACAAAGATAGAGAGACGGGGACGAAGAAAAAAAAGATGAAGAAGAAGAAAGAGGAGGAGAAGAAAGATGATCAGAGACGGAAACGATGAAGATAAAGAAGATAAAGAAGAAAGAAGAGGAGGAGAGACACAAGAGACAGAGTACATAAACATTCTCAAAAACATGAACACTATTTTCCAAACACTAATCACTTTTTCCTTTTTCTTTTTGACTCAGCTTTTTTCCCGTTTTCTTTGAGCTGACAGGAGGAGCGGATCAGCCACGTACCCCCCCCTCTACTCTCTCCCCTCTCTCTCTCTCTCTCTCTCTCTCTCTCTCTCTCTCTCTCTCTCTCTCTCTCTCTTTCTGTACCCTTCCCTCAGAGGTCAAAGGTCAGGCAGGGAGTCGAGTCGCGGCGTCCAAGTCACGTGTACATTATGAAGTGATGAAGTACGAAGCCAGGCATCCCAAGCGTACAGAGGTGAGCTGCACAGGTAGTCAGGGTAATATGCTGCCTCGTGTAGTGCAGCATTTCCCCTCATTTCCCCTCCCTTTCTACTAATTTTCTCTTATTCTCGCTCCCCATTCCCTTTTTTCCCAATAATTTTTTTCCTATCATTGTTTGATTTTTTTAAATTATTACTTCGCCCTCTTTCTATATTGTTTTTCTCTTTTTTTTTTTTTTTTCTCTCTCTCTCTCTCTCTCTCTCTCTCTCTCTCTCTCTCTCTCTCTCTCTCTCTCTCTTCTCTCTCTCATCCCTTTTTTACTCTTTTTCCATTCCCTTCCCACTTAATTTCCTCCTTCCTTTTCTTTATCATCTCCACCTTATCTTCTCTCTCTCTCTCTCGTCTCTCTCTCTCTCTCATCTCTCTCTCTCCTCTCTCTCTCTCTCTCCTCTCTCTCCTCTCTCTTCTCTCTCTCTCCTCTCTCTCATCCCTTTTTACTCTTTTTCCATTCCCTTCCCCTTAATTTCTCCTTCCTTTCTTATTATCTCTCCTTATCTTCTCTCTCTCTCTCTCTCTCTCTCTCTCTCTCTCTCTCCTCTCTCCTCTCTTCTCTTCTCTCTCTCTCTCTCTCTCTCTCTCTCTCTCCTCTTCTCTCTCTCTCTCTCTCTCTCTCTCTCTCCTTTTGTATTATTCGTCTCCATCTCGTCCTCTCTCTTTCCTCCTCTCTTCTCCTCTCTTCTCCCCTCTACTCCCCCCTTCTCTGAATCTTCTTTTACCTCTTTTTCTTCTACATTTTCTGCCTCCGGAAAGCGATAAATATAGAAACTGACCGGTAGTGTATTTTTTTATTCAATTTTTTTTCTTTTTGCACTTAGCGTTTTGATATTTACCTGAAGCTCGACAATTTTGAAGCAAATCAGTAAATGTTTCTTGTGTAAAGGGGGAGGAATATTAGTCTTGTTGCTGCCGGTGGTGGTGGTGGTGGTGACGGTGTGGTGGTGGTGGTGACGGTGGTGGTGGTGGTGGTGGTGGTGGTGGTGGTGGTGGTGGTGGTGGTGGTGGTGGTGGTGGTGGTGACGGTGGTGGGGGTGGTGGTGGTGGTGGTGGTGGTGGTGGGGGTTGGTGGTGGTGGTGGTGGTGGTGTTGGGGGTTGGTGGTGGTGGTTATGGTGGTGGTGGTTATGGTGGTGGTGGTTATGGTGGTGGTGTTGGTGGTGGTGGTGGTGGTGTTGGTGGTGATGGTTATGGTGGTGGTGGTTATGGTGGTGGTGGTGGTGGTGGTGTTGGTGGTGGGTGGTGGTGGTGGTGGTGGTGGTAGTGATGGTGGTGGTGGTGGTGGTGTTGGTGATGATTGCTATGGTGTTAATGTAGTATTATCTCTTTTGTCACTATCAGTACTATTATACTACACTATTATATATATATATACACTATCATTATTATTACTATCTCATTTTTGTTTGGGGGCGAAGATTAATGCTGCGACTTTTTTTTCG
>JACEEZ010019278.1:147745-150245 GCA_016584305.1 Chionoecetes opilio | reverse complement strand
CAGCTGCATAATTTAGCCATTTTTTATCTATCTTCATGCAAACAATAATTTCCCCACAATTATGTAATCACATGAACTAATACTTTCTCTTTTCGTTACGCAGATGAGGTGGTGGTTGTGGTGGTGGTGGTGGTGGTGGTGGTGGAGGTGGGGGTGGTGGTGGTGGTGGTGGTGGTGGGGGTGGTGGTGGTGGTGGGGGTGGTGGTGGTGGTGGTGGTGGTGGTGGAGGTGGGGGTGGTGGTGGTGGTGGTGGTGGGTGGTGGTGGGGGTGGTGGTGGTGGTGGTGGTGGTGGTGGAGGTGGGGGTGGTGGTGGTGGTGGTGGTGTGTGGTGGTGGTGGTGGGGGTGGTGGTGGTGGTGGTGGTGGTGGTGGAGGTGGGGGGGTGGTGGGGTGTGGTGGGTGGTGGTGGTGGTGGTGGTGGTGGTGGTAGTGGTGGTGGGGGTGGTGGGTGGTGGTGGTGGTGGTGGTGATGGTGGGTGGTGGTGATGGTGGTGGTGGTGGTGATGGTGGTGGTGGTGGTGGTGGTGGTGGAGGTGGGGTGGTGGGGTGGTGGGATGGTGGTGGGGGGTGGGGTGGGGGTGGGGGTGGGGGGGGTGGTGGTGGTGGTGGTGGTGGTGGGGTGGTGGTGATGATGGTTTGGGGGTGGTGGGGGTGGTGGGGTGGTGGGGGTGGGGGTGGGGGTGGTGGTGGGGGTGGTGGTGGTGGGGTGGTGGTGTGGTGGTGGTGGGGGTGGGGGTGGGGGTGGGGGTGGTGGCGGTGGTAGTGGTGGTGGTGGTGGTGGTGGTGGGGGTGGTGGTGGGGTGGTGGTGGTGGTTGGTGGTGGTGGGTGGTGGAGGGGTGGTGGTGGTGGTGGTGGGGTTTTGGGGGTGGTGGGGTGGTGGGGTGTGGGGGTGGTGGGGGTGGTGGTGGTGGTGGTGGTGGGTGGTGGTGGTGGTGGTGGTGGTGGTGGTGGTAGTGGGGGTGGGGTTGGGGGTGGTGGTGAGGGTGGTGGTGGTGGTGGTGGTTAGTGGGGTGGTGGTGGTGGTGGTGGTGGTGGTGGTGGTGATGATGTGGTGGTGGTGGTGGTGGTGATGATGATGGTGGTGGTGGTGGTGGGGGTGGGGTGGGGGTGGTGGTGGGGGTGGTGGTGGTGGTGGTGGTGGGGGTGGTGGTGGTGGTGGTGGTGGTGGTGGGGGTGGGGGGGGTGGAGGTGGTGGTGGTGGTGGTGGTGGTGGGGGTGGTGGGGGTTTGGGGGTGGGGGTGGTGGTGGTGGTGGTGGTGGGGGTGGTGGTGGTGATGGTGGTGGGGGTGGTGGTGGTGGGGGTGGTGGTGGTGGGGGTGTGGGGTGGTTGGGGGTGGGGGTGGTGGGGGGTGGTGGAGGGGGTGGTGGTGGCGGTGGTGGGGGGTGGTGGTGTGTGGTGGTGGTGGTGGTGGTTTGGTGGTGGTGGTGGTGTGGTGGTGGGTGGTGGGGGGGTGGGGATGGTGGTGGGT
The DNA here is from genome assembly GCA_016584305.1 of Chionoecetes opilio. NCBI lineage: Eukaryota > Metazoa > Arthropoda > Malacostraca > Decapoda > Majidae > Chionoecetes > Chionoecetes opilio. Next base: position 148,775 of record JACEEZ010019278.1, on the reverse strand, counting down.
GGTGTGGTTGTGGTGGTGGTGGTGGTGGTTAGTGGTGGTGGTGGTGGTGGTGGTGGTGGACGGTGTTGATCAGGAAGGGATGGAAGGTGTTGTCTGTCTGTTCTATACTTTTTCTATTCTATTGTCTTTTCCTTTATTTTTTCTAAACTATTATACTTTTCTATACTTTCTATTGTCCATCACTTCACCTTGCCTTTCCTAATGTGATGTGACAATAGGGAAGAAGAAGATGACAAGCACAAGGATGACGAAAAAACCCATCAAAAAGGACAAACATAACAAAGAAAACATGAAAAAGGACGAAGATGACACAAAAAACATGAAAAAGGACGAGGATGACAAAAAAAACATGAAAAGGACGAGGATGACAACAAAAAAACTGAAAAAGGACGAGGATGACACAAAAAAAAATAAAAAAAAAAAGGACAAGGATGACGAAAAAAACATGAAAAAGAGACAAAAATGACACAAAAACATGAAAAAGGACGAGGATGACACAAAAAACATGAAAAAAAGGACAAGGATGACGAAAAAAACATGAAAAAGGACGAGGATGACAAAAAACATGAAAAAGGACGATGACACAAAAAACATTAAAAAGGACAAGGATGACACAAAAAAACATGAAAAAGGACGAAGATGACACAAAAAAACATGAAAAAGGACGAGGATGACACAAAAAAACATGAAAAAGGACGAAGATGACACAAAAAAACATGAAAAAGGACGAGAATGACACAAAAAAACATGAAACAGGACGAGGATGACACAAAAAAACATGAAAAAGGACGAGGATGACGAAAAAAACATGAAAAAGGACAAATATGACAAAAATAAATAAAAAGGACGATGATGACACAAAAAACATGAAAAAAGGACAAAAATGACAAAAAAAATATGAAAAAGGACAAAAATGACAAAAAAATATGGAAAAGGACAAGGATGATGAAAAAAACATGAAAAAGGACAAGGCTGACGAAAAAAAACTTGAAAAAGGAAAAAAATGACCTAAAAAAAATATAAAAAAGTA
>JACEEZ010019278.1:137745-142745 GCA_016584305.1 Chionoecetes opilio | reverse complement strand
ATGTTTATTTAACATTATCATGTTTTTAGAAAGGATAAGGCTATAATTGTGTGCAGGTTAAGGTAAACATTTACGTTTGTAGCTTTGTCTGGAGTGTTCAACTTGAGGACTATCGCGTTTGATGCTCCAACAATAGTCAGCCATCATATGCACATCCCATCTACCCTGGTAACGTTCTTCCATAACCTTCAAATCTTGGTGAAATCGTTCACCTTGCTCGTCGCTAGCAGCACCAAGATTTTCCGGAAAGTTGGCAAGATGGCTATGCAAAAAATGTACTTTAATACTCATGTTGCAACCAAGCGCTTTGTAGCTCTCCAATAGTTTCTGAACAATTTCTGTGTAATTACTTGCACGTGTATTTCCAAGAAAGTTCTTGACGACGTCTTTGAATGATAGCCAAGCATTCTTTTCAAGGTCTGACCATAGTACTGTTGAAATGTTCATCTTTGATGAGCTGTCGAATTTGTGGACCATCAAACACACCGGCCTTGATTTTTTCAATGACAGTCCAGGAAATGCCAAGATGATGTACTTCAAACAGTCGCCATCAGTTGACAATGCTTTTACAAATTGTTTCATGAGACCTAGTTTTATGTGCAGAGGTGGGAATATTATTTTCTTCCTGTCAACAAGTGGTTCATGTACAAGTTAGGATCTCCAGGTTTAAGATCAGATTCGGAGGCCAATTCGTCTGAACCCAATGCTTCTCTCGAGCTCTGCTATCCCACATACAGAGAAAGCAGGGATACTTTGTGTATCCACGTTGTTGACCAAGAAGGAAGGACACCATTTTAAGGTCAACACAGATGATCCAATTGTGTTTGTTATATTGCAATAACTCAATGACTCTCTTTACATCTCCATATTCTTCACGAAGACAGACCGAATGCCAATAGGGACTGCGCCAAACAAATTGCCAAAACAAAAAAAGTTTTACTACAGCTCACAAGTGGAATTTTGCTTATCTGGAGGGTAAGCTGTGGAGAAAAAACTTGACGTGCTAGAAAAAAACTGACTACAGATTTGGAATCAGCATGCCAATTTTAGTCTAAATAAGCTCAAAAATCTAACTCAACAATTTTTTTTTCTTCAAATTGTTCCCCAGTGTAATTGATAAAAATATTTAATCAAACCTAAGCTCACTCAAACTTTAGGAATTATCACTAATTTTGTTATACCCAAAAATTCACATTATAGCAGATACAGAGGAGAGAGAGCGAGAGAGAGAGAGGAGAGAGAGAGAGAGAGAGAGAGAAGAGAGAGAGAGAGAGAGAGAGAGAGATGAGAGAGAGAGAGAGAGAGAGGAGAGAGAGAGAGAGAGAGAGAGAGAGAGAACAAAGAGAGAAAAAAATGAAAAATATACATAAACTAACACACACTAACGTCACACAGTCTCCCTTAAAAAAATAAAATAAACTTCTATTCTTTCTTTCCTCTCCTTCAACAACAACATAAGTTACATAAACAACACACCCCTTTATCCCCCTCCCCTCATCACCCAAGGCCACAGGTCTAGCCAGTGGGGGGCGGGGCGTTGTTGGGGGTGGGAAGAGGTGTTGGGGTGGGAGGGGTGTTGGGGGATGTTGGGGGGGGATGAAAACACACACCTGAGCCTCACCTGTCCATCAGCCTTGAAACAATTATGCCTCTTGTCAAAACCGCTAATTAGATCCTCGTGCGTTTGTCTTCTAGTCCCGACGTAACAACAACAATAACAACTTTTACAATAACAACAACTTTTACTACAACAATAATAACAACTACAACTACAATAACAACTTTTACGATCACAACAACTTTTACTGCAACAATAATAACAACTACAATAATCTCAAATACACACAGTTTCAGACAGTTAATTTCTTGTTGTTTCTGTGTGTGTGTGTGTGTGTGTGTGTGTGTGTGTGTGTGTGTGTGTGTGTGTGTGTGTGTGTTTGTGTGTGTGTTTGAGTGTTTCCTCTCTCTCTCTCTCTCTCTCTCTCTCTCTCTCTCTCTCTCTCTCTCTCTCTCTCTCTCTCTCTCTCTCTCTCTCTCTCTCTCTCTCTCTCTCTCTCTCTCTCTCTCAGCCTCCTTGCCTCCCGCCGTACCAAGAATCAGGGAATTTCTCCCTCGCAGACTCTCCTTGAAATGCCAACATCAAAGGATCACTTTGACTCGGCGTTTCCAGCCAGGGAAAATAACACATTTTTGTGGCGGCTTCCATCCTGTCGCGGCCTTTTTACATAACTCGCGCACCTCACACTCGTCCTTCACGCACCCTTGAGTCGCCCTTGAGTCATATTTGAGTCACACTCGAGTTACACTTCTGAATTGCCTGAAGTCAGTCTCTTTATACGCAGGTTTCAGTCACCTTATAAGTCGCTTCGAGGCTTTGCAGATGTTGATTGGGTTGCACACACACACACACACACACACACACACACACACACACACACACACTGTGCGGCGGTGGTCGCCAGCGGGGAGGCGGTGTCCTGGAGGACGCTGCTCTACCCTGCAGACGGAGGTGGTGGTGATCCAGCACGCCCCGGAGCACGCCCGCCGCCGCCAGACACCAGTCCTTTCCTGGGCCTGCAGGTCCTGCAGCAGCCAGGGACACCGGGGCACCCCGGGCGGCTCACCACCGCCACTCTGGGCAACACCCAGAAGCCTGCACCGCTTCTGCACCGTCGTGGCGTCATCGTGCAAATGGCCTTCAGTGTGCATCGCCCTGCGTCAGTTGGAGCTGAGTGGCGGGGGCGAGGAAGCTTGGAACACAAGAAGGGCTCAATGCAATAATGCTATTGGTGGATGGAGTTACTACATTATTGTGTAGATCCTCTTGGAACCAATGACTGTGCCGCGTGCAGGTGGTGACACATTGGAGTTAAGTGCAGGTTGGAGTTAAGAAGAATAGAACTTCAAGAAAATACTCCTTATAAGGTTCTTCGCCCAGCGTCTTAACTCCAACCTGACGCGCTAACTCCTACCTCCTTATCCCATCTTCATATTTTATTTTTATTATCTGAACCTTGCCTGCCATCGCGCATCGTGTGTTAGGTAACCCAGCCAAGGGGGATGCCCTGTATGGGGCAGTCCCTTGCCGGTCCCCAGCCCGGATAAATGGGGAGGGTTGAGGTCGGGCCAACCCCCCGACCTCGTAAAAACTATCCAGTTACTACAACTACAGCCCAGCCTCGGATCATGGACGGACCTTCTGATGACGACTTGGTGACCATCGTCAGAGATGGTCACGCTACTCCCCTGGACACTCCCCTGGACACTCTTAAGCTTAAGGACTTGTTGGTGCTCAATGAGAACCGACTGATGAGTCAGACCCGGCTGCTGAGGGGCGAGGACCTCCTGCAGATCCTAGCAGGGACACCACGTCCTTTTGGCAGACGGGTTGTTTTCATCAAGGGCGGGCATCTCCTGGTGCAGCTGCCTGCGATGTGCCGCGGCGGTGGCATGCTGCTGGGCCTGCTGTATGGCACAGTGGGCCACCTGGTCAGCGTGTACCGCTGCCGCGACGGCCACTACCTATACTATGACTCCGAGGACTCGCCGCCCCACCCGTGCTTCCTGGAGTACTGCCGCCGGAACAACATCCCCGAGAGCTAGGTGAAGGTGGTGTGTGTTAGGCTGCAGCATCAAACACTCAGTACTTGCGCATACCACTGCCTCACTTTTGTGGACTTCATGACGCGGAGCCGCGACACCAATGTCTACACTCTCATCATGAAGTTCCGGCGATACATGCGACACAGACCAGACGTGAAGGCGGTGCTGACGGTGGAGCGAATCCTGCGGGAGTTCAGAAACACCATCAATATTTCACTGTTTGGTGCCCCTAATGCCTTAAGCACCTTGGGCTGATTCTGAGGCCATAGAGTATGACTGTAGACTAGAGGGGGTAATCACCTTGTTCACTGTTTGTCTTGGCAAATGTTTAATGTTCACTTTCACTAATGTTGCAAAATCAGCAAGGGTAAAAAATATTATTATGATGAAATGGACTCCTGGACTCAATGATTGAAAAACTGTTTCACGATGAACTAGGAGCACAACACAGGACGGATTTTAACCCAGCCAAGGGGGATGCCCTGTATGGAGCAGTCCCTTGCCGGTCCCCAGCCCGGAAAAATGGAGAGGGTTGAGGTCGGGCTAACTCCCTCAACCTCGTAAAAACTACCCAGTTACTAAGATTCTTGCCCAGCTTCGGAATACGGACTGATGACGACTTAGTGATCACTGTCAGAGATGATCACGCGACCCCTCTGGACACTCCTATGAACACCCTTATGACTCTTAAGGACATCCCAGAGATACAGACTGAGGGTTGCACAGCCACACAGGTGGAAGGCCAGACTAAACCCTCGGGTGACAGCAGACTTATGGCCAAGGCCGGAGTCCCCAGCCTCAGGTGCGAGCGCTTCATCTCGTACCTGCATTACCAAGAGGAGTGTCTTCCCAAGTTGACACGCCAGCAGGTGAAGGAGATACACACGCTCACCACTCAGGGCAAAGAAGAGCGACCTGCAGCGAGGAAGGAGCGTGTCGAGGCTCTGAACACCGAGCACCAGGCAGAGAAGCAGGCCAGCGTCGCCGAGCCTCAGTGGTCTCGCAAGGTTGTCTTGAAGCTGGACGACTTGCCACAGTCCATTAAAGACAGGCAATTTCTCCACGAACATTTCGGAGAGTGCAACATGGGCATGCAGGATCAGTGGACTATCTGCTCAACAAGATGAAGGGAGACGAGGCGCGCTTCAAGGCTTATCTGACTACAATGGCAACCCGACGCGGCTACAGCACTACACCTGAGGAGACACGTGCCCGCCACGAGGCTGTGAAGACCTCAAGATTTAGCTGAGCAGTTCTTCCCTCAGTTCAAATCTGTATCACTATCATTATTACTATTACCATCATTATTATCATTACTTTTATTATAATCATTATAACTTCACTTCCCTATCCCCGCACTTCATTCCTACTTCCATCTCTACTACCACACACACACA
>JACEEZ010019278.1:112745-127745 GCA_016584305.1 Chionoecetes opilio | reverse complement strand
TTTGGTGATGCATTGGGTGTTGGTGTTATTTGATGTATTGGAGTGTTGGTGTTATTTGGTGATGTATTGGCGTGTTGGTGTTATGTGGTGATGTATTGGGTGTTGGTGTTATTTGGTGATGTATTGGGGTGTTGGTGTTATTTGATGTATTGGAGTGTTGGTGTTATTTGGTGATGTATTGGGTGTTGGTGTTATGTGGTGATGTATTGAGTGTTGGTGTTATTTGGTGATGTATTGGGGTGTTGGTGTTATTTGATGTATTGGGTGTTGGTGTTATTTGGTGATGCATTGGGTGTGGTGTTATTTGATGTATTGGAGTGTTGGTGTTATTTGGTGATGTATTGGCGTGTTGGTGTTATGTGGTGATGTATTGGGTGTTGGTGTTATGTGGTGATGTATTGGGTGTTGGTGTTATTGGTGATGTATTGGGGTGTTGGTGTTTTGTGGTGATGTATTGTAGTTGTTGGTGTTATGTGGTGATGTATGTTGGTGTTATGTGGTGATGTATTGGGTGTTGGTGTTATGTGGTGATGTATGTTGGTGTTATGTGGTGATGTATTGGGTGTTGGTGTTATGCGGTGATGTATTGGGTGTTGGTGTTATGTGGTGATGTATTGGGTGTTGGTGTTATGTGGTGATGTATTGGGTGTTGGTGTTATGTGGTGATGTATTGGGTGTTGGTGTTATGTGGTGATGTATTGGGTGTTGGTGTTATTGGTGATGTATGTTTGGTGTTATGTGGTGATGTATTGGTGTTGGTGTTATGCGGTGATGTATTGGAGTGTTGGTGTTATGTGGTGATGTATTGGGTGTTAGTGTTGTGGTGATGTATTGGGTGTTGGTGTTATGTGGTGATGTATTGGGTGTTGGTGTTATTTGGTGATGTATTGGGTGATGGTGTTATTTGGTGATGTATTGGCGTGTTGGTGTTATGTGGTGATGTATTGGGTACTGGTGTTATGTGGTGGTGTATTGGGTGCTGGTGTTATGTGGTGATGTATTGGGTGTTGGTGTTATTTGGTGATGCATTGGGTGTTGGTGTTATTTGGTGATGTATTGGCGTGTTGGTGTTATGTGGTGATGTATTGGGTGTTGGTGTTATTTGGTGATGTATTGGCGTATTGGTGTTATGTGGTGATGTATTGGGTGTTGGTGTTATTTGATGTATTGGAGTGTTGGTGTTATTTGGTGATGTATTAGTGTGATGGTGTTATTTGGTGATGTATTGGGTGATGGTGTTATTTGGTGATGTATTGGGTGATGGTGTTATTTGGTGATGTATTGGGTGATGGTGTTATTTGGTGATGTATTGGGTGTTGGTGTTATTTGGTGATGTATTGGAGTGTTGGTGTTATTTGGTGATGTATTGGGTGTTGTGTTATTTGGTGATGTATTGGAGTGTTTGGGGTTATTGGTGATGTATTGGAGTGTTGGTGTTATTTGGTGATGTATTGAGTGTTGGTGTTATTTGGTGATGTATTGGGTGATGGTGTTATGTGGTGATGTATTGGGTGATGGTGTTATTTGGTGATGTATTGGGTGTTGGTGTTATTTGGTGATGTATTGGGTGATGGTGTTATGTGGTGATGTATTGGGTGTTGGTGTTATGCGGTGATGTATTGGAGTGTTGGTGTTATGTGGTGATGTATTGGGTGTTGGTGTTATGTGGTGATGTATTGGGTGTTGGTGTTATTTGGTGATTTATTGGAGTGTTGGTGTTATGTGGTGATGTATTGGGTGTTGGTGTTATGTGGTGATGTATTGGGTGTTGGTGTTATGTGGTGATGTATTGGGTGTTGGTGTTATTTGGTGATGTATTGGGTGATAGTGTTATTTGGTGATGTATTGGCGTGTTGGTGTTATGTGGTGATGTATTGGGTACTGGTGTTATTTGGTGGTGTATTGGGTGCTGGTGTTATGTGGTGATGCATTGGGTGTTGGTGTTATTTGGTGATGCATTGGGTGATGGTGTTTTTTGGTGATGTGTGGAGTGTTGGGTTTTTTTGGTGATGTATTGAGTGTTGGTGTTATTTGGTGATGTATTGGATGATGGTGTTATTTGGTGATGTGTTGGGGTGTTGGTGCTATTTGGTGATGTATTGGCGTGTTGGTGTTATTAGGTGATGTATTGGGTGTTGGTGTTATGTGGTGATGTATTGGGTGTTGGTGTTATGTGGTGATGTATTGGGTGTTGGTGTTATTTGGTGATGTATTGGGTGATGGTGTTATTTGGTGATGTATTGGGTGTTGATGCTATTTGATGTATTGGGTGTTGGTGTTATTTGGTGGTGTATTGGAGTGTTGGTGTTATTTGGTGATGTATTGGCGTGTTGGTGTTATTTGGTGATGTATTGGGTGTTGGTGTTATTTGGTGATGTATTGGAGTGTTGGTGTTATTTGGTGATGTATTGAGTGTTGGTGTTATTTGGTGATGTATTGGCGTGTTGGTGTTATTTGGTGATGTATTGGAGTGTTGGTGTTATTTGGTGATGTATTGGCGTGTTGGTGTTATTTGGTGATGTATTGGGGTGTTGGTGTTATTTGGTGATGTATTGGCGTGTTGGTGTTATTTGGTGATGTATTGGGGTGTTGGTGTTATTTGGTGATGTATTGGCGTGTTGGTGTTATTTGGTGATGTATTGGGGTGTTGGTGTTGTTTGATGTATTGGATTGGTGTTGTTTGGTGATGTGTTGGAGTATTGAGGCAAGGCAAGGTGTGATAAGGAGGGAGTCACGTACGTAATGACATAGGGAAGGGATACGTGGAGCCAAACACAAAGGAAGGAAATGTAGCTATTCATATACATATTCCTCTTCTTACCACATTTCACTATTTTTTAAAGCATGCAACACTGGAAGAGAGAGAGAGAGAGAGAGAGAGAGAGAGAGAGAGAGAGAGAGAGAGAGAGAGAGAGAGAGAGAGAGAGAGAGAGAGAGAGAGAGAGGGGAGAGAGAGAGAGAGAGAGAGAGAGAGAGAGAGAGAGAGATAAAATAAAAGAAATGAAGAAAAAAAAGAAAAAAAAGCCGAGGCAAGAGAAAAGCATCAACAATAACAACAACAACAACAACAAGGACACACAATAAGTAAAAAGATAAGGAGTAAAAGGCAAGAAAAGCCACCAAACTCCCGCCATCTCGCCCACTCTGACCCGGCTCGCATTTCCTAATCAATGTAAACATGCTAAAACTTTGGCTGCGGATTTTTTTCTTTCTGGACAAATTTTTAAGGAAGTTTGTAAATATTTCATGCCTCGGGAGAAAAGACGAAGCAAGTTTCCCGAAGTGGTATGAATGAGGGAGTGTGTGTGTGTGTGTGTGTGTGTGTGTGTGTGTGTGTGTGTGTGTGTGTGTGTGTGTGTGTGTGTGTGTGTGTGTGTGTGTGTGTGTGTGTAATTTTTTGTGTGTGTATGTTCGTATTTTTTTGTGTGCGTCTATTTTCTTTTTTATTATTATTTTTTTGGTGTGTGTGTGTGTGTGTGTGTGTGTGTGTGTGTGTGTGTGTGTGTGTGTGTGTGTGTGTGTGTGTGTGTGTGTGTGTGTGTGTGTGTGTGTGTGTGGTGTGTGTGTGTGTGTGTGTGTGTGTGTGTGTGTGACTGTGTGTGTGTGTATATTTATGTGTGTGTATCTCTGTCTGTGCGTGTGTGTGTGTGTATGTGTGCGTGTGCGTGTGCGTGTGCGTGTGCGCGTGTGTGTGTGTGTGTGTGTGTGCGTGTGTGTGTATTCATCTAGTTGTATTTTACAGGGCCAGAGCATCGCTCGTATGGCCCCGTCTCCATATCAACATTTTTATCATTCATCCTTAGTGGTTAGTGTAGGCCGAAGCCACCACCCCGGGAGGGGGGTCACAAACCCCCGGCTGACACCTGGTACCCATTTACTGCTGGGTGGACAGGGGCTGGGGTTTTAAGGAAACAGCCCATCTGTTTCCGCTCCGCCCGGGATCGAGCCCGGGACTTCTCGGTTGTGAACCGAGCGTGCTAACCACTACACTACGGAGTACCCCTCCGTGTGTGTGTGTGTGTGTGTGTGTGTGTGTGTGTGTGTGTGTGTGTGTGTGTGTGTGTGTGTGTGTGTGTGTGTGTGTCTGAAATTTTGCGTGCGTGCCAACACAAAACACGTAAGGTAAATGAATAAGTGAAAAATGTGGATGAATATTTATACATGGTTAAACACGCATTCAACAACGGAACGTATATTGAAAAAAAATCGCAATGATGAACTCGATAAATGAAATTGTAATTAATATCAAAAATATTTCCCCCAACTACTCACGACATATTTTCTAAATGTTTGCAAGCTTTTTGACATATTAATAATCATGTAACGTGTATTTTGTTTTGTTTTTGTTATGAGTGTGATGTGTTTGTTTTCCTTGTTTTTGTTATGAGTGTGATGTGCTTGTTTTCCTTGTTTTTGTTATGAGTGTGATGTGTTTATTTCCTTGTTTTTATTATGAGTGTGATGTGTTTGTTTTCCTTGTTTTTGTTATGAGTGTGATGTGTTTATTTCCTTGTTTTTATTATGAGTGTGATGTGTTTGTTTTCCTTGTTTTTGTTATGAGTGTGATGTGTTTATTTCCTTGTTTTTGTTATGAGTGTAATGTGTTTGTTTTCCTTGTTTTTGTTATGAGTGTGATGTGTTTGTTTCCTTGTTTTTGTTATGAGTGTGATGAGGTTTTTTTCCTTGTTTTTGTTATGAGTGTGATGTGTTTGTTTTCCTTGTTTTTGTTATGAGTGTGATGTGTTTGTTTTCCTTGTTTTTGTTATGAGTGTGATGTGCTTGTTTCCTTGTTTTTGTTATGAGTGTGATGTGTTTATTTCCTTGTTTTTATTATGAGTGTGATGTGTTTGTTTTCCTTGTTTTTGTTATGAGTGTGATGTGTTTGTTTTCCTTGTTTTTGTTATGAGTGTGATGTGTTTGTTTTCCTTGTTTTTGTTATGAGTGTGATGTGCTTATTTCCTTGTTTTTGTTATGAGTGTGATGTGTTTATTTCCTTGTTTTTGTTATGAGTGTGATGTGTTTGTTTTCCTTGTTTTTGTTATGAGTGTGATGTGTTTGTTTTCCTTGTTTTTGTTATGAGTGTGATGTGTTTGTTTCTTGTTTTTGTTATGAGTGTGATGAGGTTTTTTTCCTTGTTTTTGTTATGAGTGTGATGTGTTTGTTTTCCTTGTTTTTGTTATGAGTATGATGTGTTTGTTTTCCTTGTTTTTGTTATGAGTGTAATGTGTTTGTTTTCCTTGTTTTTGTTATGAGTGTGATGTGTTTGTTTTCCTTGTTTTTGTTATGAGTGTGATGAGGTTTTTTCCCTTGTTTTTGTTATGAGTGTGATGAGGTTTATTTCCTTGTTTTTGTTATGAGTGTGATGTGTTTGTTTTCCTTGTTTTTGTTATGAGTGTGATGTTTGTTTTCCTTGTTTTTGTTATGAGTGTGATGAGGTTTTTTTTCCTTGTTTCTGTTATGAGTGTGATGTGTTTGTTTTCCTTGTTTTTGTTATGAGTGTGATGTGTTTGTTTTCCTTGTTTTTGTTATGAATGTGATGTGTTTGTTTTTCCTTGTTTTTGTTATGAGTGTGATGTGTTTGTTTTCCTTGTTTTTGTTATGAGTGTGATGTGTTTGTTTTCTTTGTTTTTGTTATGAGTGTGATGTGTTTGTTTTCCTTGTTTTTGTTATGAGTGTGATGTGTTTGTTTTCCTTGTTTTTGTTATGAGTGTGATGTGCTTGTTTTCTTTGTTTTTGTTATGAGTGTGATGTGTTTGTTTTTCCTTGTTTTTGTTATGAGCGTGATGTGTTTGTTTTCCTTGTTTTTGTTATGAGTGTGATGTGTTTGTTTTCCTAGTTTTTGTTATGAGTGTGATGTGTTTGCTTTCCTAGTTTTTGTTATGAGTGTGATGAGGTTTTTTCCTTGTTTTTGTTATGAGTGCGATGTGTTTGTTTTCCTTGTTTTTGTTATGAGTGTGATGAGGTTTTTTTCCTTATTTTTGTTATGAGTGTGATGAGTTTTTTTCCTTGTTTTTGTTATGAGTGTGATGAGGTTTTTTTCCTTGTTTTTGTTATGAGTGTGATGAGGTTTTTTTCCTTGTTTATTTATTGTTTGTTGTTACTTGGTTTTTTTTCAGAGCTGGAGATGTTGCTTGTTCTATTGTCTATTTGAAGATCTTGATTTGCTTGCCTTAATTCTTTCTATATATCTTTTGCAGATTCGTTTGTATAATGCAACAGAAGTCAATGAGTTATTTCATGATATTTTACCTTGTTTTTGTTTTTTTTCTCTCTCTCTCTCTCTCTCTCTCTCTCTCTCTCTCTCTCTCTCTCTCTCTCTCTCTCTCTCTCTCTCTCTCTCTCTCTCTATCTATCTCTCTCTCTCATCCTACGAGAGTATAAGGTATCAGGTGAGAGGAAATGCAATATAAAGGGACAAGGGTGATGGCAGAGGAAAGGGGACGAGGAAGGGGGGAGGAAGGGAGGGGAAGGTAACGAAGGGAGGAAGGGTATGAGGAGGAAGGGAGGGAAGCGTAAGGAAGGGAGGAAGGGTAGCTGGAGGAAGGGAGGGGGAGGGAAGGAAAGGAGAAAGGGAGGATGGGAGGAAGGGGGGAATAGAAGGGAAGGGAGGAAGGGAAGGAAGGGAGGAAGGGAGAGGAAAAATATCTCGTTATCGCCTAAGAAGAGAGAGAGAGAAGTGGCAGATATCTCACAGGCCGTTTGTCATCTCCCGAAGCCAAGATTTAGAGTCCCTTTGTTTCTCTCTCTCTCTCTCTCTCTCTCTCTCTCTCTCTCTCTCTCTGTGTGTCCTCATCCAGTATATCATAATTTTCTTTTCATTCTTTCTTGTTTATGTGTTGTTCTTCATTTTCCTCGTGTCTTGTTTATCATAATGACGTTTATTTCTATCGTCTTTTCTTCCTGTTCTCTTTTCTTTTATCTTAATTCTTCTTCTTTATTCTCATTGCCTCTATTTTATCTATGTGCGTCAATTCCTAGTGTTCCCCATTGTTTTTATTTCCTCTTATTTGGCAGTTCCCCATTGTTTTTATTTCATCTTATTTGGCAGTGTTGTTCTTTTGTCTCTTTCTTTTATTGGTACCATTACGAGCTCATGATTCCCTAGTGATGTCAAGAGACTGGAGGATGATTGGGAGGAGGAGGAAGGAGGAGGAGGAGGAGGAGGAGGAGAGAGGAGGAGGAGGAGGAGGAGGAGGAGGAGGAGGAGGAGGAGATGAGAAATGACAATGACAACGATGAGGAAAAGAAAGAAAGTGGAGGATTTAGAAGATGAAGACAAGGAGGAGGAGGAGGAGAAGAGGAGGAGGAGGATGAGGAGGAGGAGGAGGAGGAGGAGGAGGAGAGGGAGGAGGAGGAGGAGGAGAGGAGGGAGGAGGAGGAGGGTGAGGAGGAGGAGGAGGAGTCGGAGGAGGAGGAGGATGAGGAGGGGAGGATGGAGGAGGAGAGGAGGAGGAGGAGGAGGAGGAGAGGAAAACATCTAAAGGGACGTCCAAACAACACACACACCACCCACACACACACCACACAACACACCACACACAACAACACACACCCCCACACACAACACACAACCACCACACACACACACAAACACCCACACAAACACACACACACACACCAAACCACAAACACACCACCACACACCACACAAACACACACACACACACACAACAACACACACACACACACACACACACACACACAGCACAGGCCACACATTTCCATTAATTTCTTCAATCTATATAACAATCCTAATCCCTATACCCAGAAGTCGGTAAATTTTTTCTCTCTCTCCTGTTTAGTAGATATAATCCTGTAATTGGATTTTGTTAATTTTCTCTTTCTTTTAGGAGACGAGTTATTAACATTTTTGTGACCGTGTCTTGCCGAGAGTTGAGATTAATTAACATTAACATTAACATTACGTTATTCATTGTTTCTTTTTTTTTCATTTCTGGTTATTAATGGAGTTGTTAAAAGAGGTAAATAGTGTTTGTTAAATTTATTCTTTTTTTTTAAATTCAGTTTCGTTCGTAAATTAGTGTATAAAATTGGGGTAGAGGACACACACACAGACACAGACAAACAAACAAACACACACACACACAGACATACACACACACACACAGACAAACAAACAAACAAACACACACACACACACACATACACACACACACACACACACAGACACAGACAAACAAACAAACACACACACACATACACACACACACACACACACACACTCATACACACACACACTCATACACACACACATACGCACACACACACACACACACACACACACACACACATACGCACACACGCACACACACATATACGCACACACGCACACACACACATACACACACACATACAGACACGCATACACACACACACACACACACACACACACACACACACACACACACACACACACACACACACACACACACATACACACAGACGCGCGTGTCATATCGCTTCACTTGCTACACTAAAGCATTTCTCATAATTTTTCAGTCTTTTCTTCCTTCTGAGACTGTTTACTTTTCGACCCCAAACATGGAAAAGCAATTCGTTCCGTGGTAAAGTTTTCATCCTCTAAGACAGAGAAAGTTTTTTTTCATTATTTTTTTTCACTTTCGTCCTTTTGAGTTCGCAGCAGAGCGGGACGATAAAAATAAATGGGTTATTTGATAGTCACGTTATTATTTTTATTATTGTAGTCTCGCCTTATTTTTGGTCTGTGAGAGGCAATGGTTTCTTTTACTTAACACAAAAAATTTAAATAGAAAATGAAGTGAATCCAATATTCTGAGGTAATTGTCAAAGAGTTGTCTCAGTGATAAAATGTGATCTTTCTGGAGGCAAAGGGCGAGTTTTACCTGGTCTTAAAGGTTTATTGGGGGCACTATATCACACACACACACACACACACACACACACACACACACACACACACACACACACACACACACACACACACACACACACACACACACAAAAGGACACGTACGTGTGGCTCAGTTGGTTAGGGCGCCCGGCATCATTCTGTGGTCCGGCGTTCGATCCCCGACCCCGCTCATTCCCGGGGATTTTTCCACTGTGAAATTTGGGTGGTACTGTCCCCCTTGAGCAAGGGGATGGGGGTGTGTGGTGTGTGAGGTCCCAGCATTGCCCAAAGAGCGGTAATAATGAACTCCAAGCTCGCACTGATTGGAATGGGAAAGGAGCCTGTATGGGGACTCGCGCGTGGTGACCCCCGGGAGTGGCGTCGAGGCGACGCGCCCCGCGGTGTATGCCCCCAATGATTGATTGAAGCTCGCACTGAGAGGGTGAAACTGGCGATTGCGACCCAGCTCGCGTGGACAAGACCATGGGTGAATAACACACACACACACACACACACACACACACACACACACACACACACACACACACACACACACACAGGGCGTCCCAATACAGCCATGTCACGTTTGGTATATTTAAAGTTATTTTAGTTTTCAATCTAAAAAGAAATCACCAAATCTCAACCTTTTACAGAGTTATAACATGACCCTCCTCCCTCACTCCCTCGCTCCCTCTTACTCACCCAACACTTACCCTAAAACCCTTTTGACTATGCTTTATGGGCGAGCTACATCATCATTACCATTATGTTTCAAAGATAACTAACTCACCCTACCTATGGGGCATGTATGGCAGGGTCCGGGGGGGGATAAGGGGGGGCTGTTATTAGGGGTAGCCCGTCAGGGTGGCAAGGTTGGTAGCGACGTGAGTTCGCAATGTGCAGCGTCCCTGTGCATTCGGTCAGCGGTTCGAGTCCGCCTAGTTCGTGCTGACGTGGCGGCGCTTTGTATAGTCAATAACCTTGTAGTTGGTACTTGCAAAGTGTCTAGATAGGATGAAAATCTTATCTTATCTTATTAGGGGTAGTAGTGGGTGAATCCATTGTTGTAAAGTGGGGGAGGACGGTTAATGCGTAATGACATTGTAACAGATGAAATGCTGAGTGCCTTTTTTTCTATCAGAGTAAAATCATTGGTTGAAATAATGTCGCTTTTTTATATCTAGACTTTTTCACACTGAACTCACTTTTTTTTTCTTTGTATTCATAACATTATTGTGTTTTAATGTGTGTGTGTGTGTGTGTGTGTGTGTGTGTGTGTGTGTGTGTGTGTGTGTGTGTGTGTGTGTGTGTGTGTGTGTTTGTGTGTGTGTGTGTGTGTCTGGCGTATTAGGATCGACAACAGTATATGCTGCAACACACACACACACAACACACACACCACACACACACACACAAGATAGAAAAGAAAAAAAGCTTCACAAGTTCGAAACACACAGTGCTCCATTTCCAATATGAAGCCTCGAATCCCCGCGTATTGCTGGCTGGTCGGCACATTTTTGGCTGGCAAGATCAAATTATGACTCCTCGACTAACGTAATTAGGTGGCTGCAAAGTGTGTTCGGTGCTTCATTAAATCTCGAATTACCCGAATCTGGTTCAGGTTTACTTTCCGGCTAAACGTGAATTCATTTTCGAACCTCCAACGCATCGGATTTGTATCTCGCTTTTGTCATCCTGAATATATGACATACTATTACGAGCAGCCAATCTCGCTTTAGTAAGTTCAGAATACAAAATAGGACTTGTTCGCCGTTGATTTAAGGGGTTGGTGGTGCAGTGGTTGAAATAGATTCGGTGCATGCGTGACCTGGGTTCGAATCTCATTTTTTTTTTTTACATCACAAAGGACTGGCCAAGGGAAAAAAACGGTAGCAAAGAGTCCGCTTACTAGTCAGTCCCTATAAAGAAGGCAGTATAGAGAATAATATAACAATACGATAAGAATAAGATAATATATTGACTAGAGGTTCGACAAGCCACTGACTTATCAAGATCAAAATATAATACGCACAATAAGAGACAACATCAATAACATTAAGTTAAAACATGTTAAAATGAGAGATAATCCACTCTTGAGCCACCATTAGTAGGTGATAGGAAAGCGACTTATTTCTGTCCTCAACACATTACGTAACACAGCAACTCTTGATATTTTCAGGCGGCAACATGAAAGAAGACAGTATTAGATAAATGCAACAATATCAATAACAATAATGATAATAATAACAATTTAGATAGCCTTGACTCACTAAGGAAATAGGAGAAAGACAAATCATTTACTTGAATTAATTCCTTCACTCATTACACAACACAACAACTATCGATTCTTTCAGACAGCAACATAAAACAATAAAGTATTAGATAACTTACAAAACATCAAGTCACTAAGCAAAACTATAGGCAATTTAGATAACCCTTGACTCACACTAAGAAGGGAATGAGAAAACAACCTCATTTCTTACCTTCACTAATTACACAACACAATAACTATCGGGTTTCTGCGGCAACAAGAAGGAACAAAGTATAGCAAAGGAACACGGTGTAGCAAAGGAACACAGTATAGCAAAGGAACAGTGTAGCAAAGGAACACAGTGCAGCAAAGGAACACAGTGTAGCAAAGGAACACAGTGTAGCAAAGGAACACGGTGTAGCAAAGGAACACAGTATAGCAAAGGAACAGTGTAGCAAAGGAACACAGTGCAGCAAAGGAACACAGTGTAGCAAAGGAACACAGTATAGCAAAGGAACACGGTGTAGCAAAGGAACACATTATAGCAAAGGAACAGTGTAGCAAAGGAACACAGTGCAGCAAAGGAACACAGTGTAGCAAAGGAACACAGTGTAGCAAAGGAACACAGTATAGCAAAGGAACACAGTATAGCAAAGGAACACAGTGTAGCAAA
The DNA here is from genome assembly GCA_016584305.1 of Chionoecetes opilio. Classification (NCBI taxonomy): domain Eukaryota; kingdom Metazoa; phylum Arthropoda; class Malacostraca; order Decapoda; family Majidae; genus Chionoecetes; species Chionoecetes opilio. The sequence goes on along the minus strand of JACEEZ010019278.1, from coordinate 115,928 downwards.
GGAACACAGTGTAGCAAAGGAACACAGTGTAGCAAAGGAACACAGTATAGCAAAGGAGCACAGTGTAGCAAAGGAACACAGTGTAGCAAAGGAACACAGTATAGCAAAGGAACACAGTGTAGCAAAGGAACACAGTATAGCAAAGGAACACAGTGTAGCAAAGGAACACAGTGTAGCAAAGGAACACAGTGTAGCAAAGGAACAGTGTAGCAAAGGAACAGTGTAGCTAAGGAACATAGTGCAGCAAAGGAACACAGTGTAGCAAAGGAACACAGTGTAGCAAAGGAACAGTGTAGCAAAGGAACACAGTATATCAAAGGAACACAGTATAGCAAAGGACCAGTGTAGCATAGGAACACAGTGTAGCAAAGCACAGTGTAGCAAAGGAACACAGTATAGCAAAGGAACACCGTGTAGCAAAGGAACACAGTATAGCAAAGGAAGTGTAGCAAAGGAACACAGTATATCAAAGGAACACAGTATAGCAAAGGAACACAGTGTAGCATAGGAACACAGTGTAGCAAAGCAGTGTAGCAAAGGAACACAGTATAGCAAAGGAACACAGTGTAGCAAAGGAACACAGTATAGCAAAGGAACAGTGTAGCAAAGGAACACAGTGTAGCAAAGGAACACAGTGTAGCAAAGGAACAAAGTATAGCAACGGAACACAGTATAGCAAGGGAACACAGTGTAGCAAAGGAACACAGTATAGCAAAGGAACAGTGTAGCAAAGGAACACAGTGTAGCAAAGGAACACAGTGTAGCAAAGGAACACGGTGTAGCAAAGGAACACAGTATAGCAAAGGAACAGTGTAGCAAAGGAACAGTGTAGCAAAGGAACACAATGTAGCAAAGGAACACAGTATAGCAAAGGAACAGTGTAGCAAAGGAACACAGCATAGCAAAGGAACACAGTGTAGCAAAGGAACACAGTGTAGCAAAGGAACAAAGTATAGCGAAGGAACACGGTGTAACAAAGGAACACAGTATAGCAAAGGAACACAGTGTAGCAAAGGAACACAGTATAGCAAAGGAACACAGTGTAGCAAAGGAACACAGTGTAGCAAAGGAACAGTATAGCAAAGGAACACAGTATATCAAAGGAACACAGTATAGCAAAGGACCACAGTGTAGCAAAGGAACACAGTATAACAAAGGAAATTGTAGCATAGGAACACAGTGTAGCAAAGGAACACAGTGTAGCAAAAGACCACAGTATAGCAAAGGAACAAAGTATAGCAAAGGAACACAGTGTAGCAAAGGAACACAGTATAGCAAAGGAACAAAGTATACCAAAGGAACACAGTGTAGCAAAGGAACACAGTGTAGCAAAGGAACAAAGTATAGCAAAGGAACAAAGTATACCAAAGGAACACAGTGTAGCAAAGGAACACAGTATAGCAAAGGAACACAGTGTAGCAAAGGAACACAGTGTAGCAAAGGAACACAGTATAGCAAAGGAACACAGTGTAGCAAAGGAACAAAGTGTAGCAAAGGAACAAAGTATAGCAAAGGAACACAGTATAGCAAAGGAACACAGTGTAGCAAAGGAACACAGTATAGCAAAGGAACACAGTATAGCAAAGGAACACAGTGTAGCAAAGGAACACAGTGTAGCAAAGGAACAAAGTATAGCAAAGGAACACAGTATAGCAAAGGAACAGTGTAGCAAAGGAACACAGTATAGCAAAGGAACACAGTATAGCAAAGGAACACAGTGTAGTAAAGGAACACAGTGCAGCAAAGGAACACAGTATAGCAAAGGAACACAGTATAGCAAAGGAACACAGTGTAGCAAAGGAACACAGTATAGCAAAGGAACACAGTGTAGTAAAGGAACACAGTGCAGCAAAGGAACACAGTATAGCAAAGGAACACAGTATAGCAAAGGAACACAGTATAGCAAAGGAACACAGTGCAGCAAAGGCACAAGTGTATCAAAGGAACACAGTGTAGCATAGGAACACAGTATAGCAAAGGAACACAGTATAGCAAAGGAACACAGTATAGCAAAGGAACACAGTATAGCAAAGGAACACAGTATAGCAAAGGAACACAGTATAGCAAAGGAACACAGTATAGCAAAGGAACACAGTATAGCAAAGGAACACATTATAGCAAAGGAACACAGTATAGCAAAGGAACACAGTGTAGCAAAGGAACAAAACCATCCGTCCAGTATAGAGAGAGGTGGTCTGGTGAGTTACGGTCCAGCTAATAACAGGCTATTGTAGTAAAGAAGTGGATAATTGAGAACGTAAATCCACCCCTAAAAATGACCAGGCCATTAGAGAGACGGGGGGTAGAGGGGGGAGGGTAGGAGGAAGGGGAAGGGGGAGGGGGGGTAATACCTGGCTTATCATCTACCTGGTGGTTTTCCTTCATCATTCCCGACATGTGAGTCTCGTGAATGGCTGTGTGATACCCGACAACTTTATCATTTATGTCCCTTGGGGTTTTTTTGTCTTGTGATTTCTTTTTTTTTACCCGTAAGAATAAGACAGAATGATTGATGAATATGTTATGATGATACTTTTTTCTTTTTTTCAACAAGATGAGGTGGTCAAATATATCTTCCTGGTGATGATTATGATTCCTTACATTATTTTGCTGTGATACCCGACAACTATATCATTTATGTCCCTGCAGTTTTTTGTATGTCTTTTTTTCCCCTTGTGATTTTTTTTTTTACCCGCAAGAATATGACAGATTGTTTGATGAATATATGTTAAGATGATTATGATTCCTTACATTACTTTGATCTAGATAATCTGTTTTGTAGATAAATTGTTTTCTAGATAATCAGTTTTCTAGATAATTTGTTTTCTAGATAATCTGTTATCTAGATAATTTGTTTTCTAGATAATCTGTTATCTAGATAATTTGTTTTCTAGATAATCTGGTTTCTAGATCAATTTTCTAGATAATATGTTTTCTAGATCATGTTTTCTAATTAAACTAACTCAATTTTGTAGGGACAGTTTCTTCCCTTTTTTGTGTAAGTGTATGTGTGTGTGTGTGTGTGTGTGTGTGTGTGTGTGTGTGTGTGTGTGTGTGTGTGTGTGTGTGTGTGTGTGTGTGTGTGTGAAAAAACGTACATAATTTTCATTCCTTGCAGTATTCACGAGTTTCAGTTTATTTCTACTGTGCATTTCGTAACCTTCCCTTCAATCATTATTCTGA
>JACEEZ010019278.1:102745-105245 GCA_016584305.1 Chionoecetes opilio | reverse complement strand
CTTACGGGTCGATAATTTGACTTTAGTCCTCTGTCTCCCTTCTTAAATATGGGAACAACATTTCCTTTCCTCCACAATAATGGCACATCGCCTATCTCAACCGATTTCTAAAAATGTGCACTAACGACTCACTAACAACCTCCTTGCATTCCTTTAATACCCTGGGATACACTTCATCTGGTCCTGGCGATTTAAATCGCCAGTTCTCGAGCTGGTGTGCAAGAAGGCAATCCTGCGTCTGGAACGCGACTTCCTCCGCAATGACCCTAAAACATGGTCCCAGGACCCCAACTACAGTTGTTACAGTGTTAGTTTGGAAGCGGCGCGCAGAGTGAGGGCCCTGGCTGTAACGAACGATTTCGCTGAACGGGGTGTGGCGCTTATGCATGCAGCAGTTCAACCTGGCCCTCACGAAAGGTGAGGAACAGAGGCAATACTTGCTTCAAGTTGTCGAAAGTCACCGCCGTGGCCATCCTGACGCCCGCAAGTCTTCAGTGACCTCTGCGACCTAAGCGACAATGAGTGGGAGATGGGCGCCCATAAGACCCCTCCTTGAGGGGCTAATACTCGGAACGAGGGGGACCTAAAACCAAAAGTATGTAAAGCAATTATGTTATTTAGCATGTATTTGGTAATAATCGAGCAAAATATGTCCTAATTTCCAATTACATACACATCTGTAACATTGTAAAATACCACATCTTTTTCAAAAATTTCCGAACTTTGACCTCGTTGAGCGACCTCTAAATATTAATTTATTTCAAAAATATTTTACACACGTAGTTTTTTATTGGATTCAAACCAGAAAACTGCCCGTCCCGATAAATATTTAAATTTTCGAAAAATAAGGGCAACCCTAAATTGTATGTATTATATAATTATTATGTCTTGGAAAATAATGATTCTGTGACAATTTTCATACTTTTATACTTTCATGGAGACCACTGTCATACTTTTAGATCTTAATCCCTTCCCGCCCAGATCTTTCCTATGCTATATACATTTGTCTATTGCTAGCCATAAAATTACGAAAAGTAAGTAAATATACCAAATTAGTTAGTGGTAAGGATATTAAACAGGTCATATCTATAAAATATTGCTTATATTCACTAAAAATCGTCTAATGGTACCCAAATTACAATGGATATTACGCTCTGGGTCTCAAGGGTTAAGCATGTTTAGATTAAGCTTTAAATATTATCTTTCCTCTTATATACATCAATAACCTAAGCTATTGAAGTGTCTTAAGGTCGAAATTCCTCATATTTCTCTGTATAATATGTCCATTGTTAAGTATAAGAGTGGATACGTCCCCCTCTCCCTCCCCTCTCAACCCCCTCCTTACCTCCCTCCCTTCTTCCCCTCTCAACCCCTTCCTTCCCTCCCTCCCTCCCTTTCCCTCTCAACCCCTTCCAAACCTCTCTCCCTACTGATCCCCTCTCAACCCCTTCCTTACCTACACCCCTTTCCCTCTCAACCCCTTCCTTCCCTTTCAACCCCTTCCTTACCTCCCTCCCTCTTCATTCCTGTCTTATTGATTAAATTCACACATAAGTCCCCTTCGTCTCTCCTTCCCCCTTCCCCCTCCCCCTCCCTTCCTCTTCCCTTCCCCCTCCTTCACCTGTTGCCTTGATAAACCCACCTGTCCCCACCTTGCCCCTTCATTGCTTAATTCATCCCTTAATGCATATCTCCCTCCCGCATTCCCCTCCTTTCATTATTCATTCACTGGATGGTTGGATGAATAATTGACTCCTTTCTCTTGTCTTGCATTGGTGGTCATGTTGATCTATTATTCCTCCCGTAATATTCCCTATTCATTGGTCAATTCATTCTCTCTCTCTCTCTCTCTCTCTCTCTCTCTCTCTCTCTCTCTCTCTCTCTCTCTCTCTCTCTCTCTCTCTCTCTCTCTCTCTCTCTCTCTCTCTCTCTCTCTCTCTTTGCTTGTCTCATTCTCACTCACACTCTCTCTCTCTCTCTCTCTTCTCTCTCTCTCTCTCTCTCTCTCTCTCTCTCTCTCTCTCTCTCTCTCTCTCTCTCTCTCTCTCTCTCTCTCTCTCTCTCTCTCTCTCTCTCTAATCCTCGAGGTCAGGATGCTAACTAAGGTTTATCCATCAAAGCACATCCAGAATAGATGGAATAAACACATGATGTATAGATAGGAGGTAATAGACTATACATCACCACCCTAAAACCCAGGCAATGCGTGTACACAAAACGACGTTAAGCGAGTCACGTAAATCGGAAATGACGTAAATCGAATCATGTGTATGTGTGAGAGAGAGAGAGAGAGAGAGAGAGAGAGAGAGAGAGAGAAGAGAGAGAGAGAGAGAGAGAGAGAGAGAGAGAAGAGAGAGAGAGAGAGAGAGAGAGAGAGAGAGAGAGAGATGGAGACAGAGACAGAGAGAAACAGAGAGAGAGAGGCAGTGAGGAAGAGAGAGAGAGACAGAGACAGAGAGAGAGAGAGAGAGAGAGAGAGAGAGAGAGAGAGAGAGAGAGA
>JACEEZ010019278.1:77500-90000 GCA_016584305.1 Chionoecetes opilio | reverse complement strand
TCTTTTCGCCTCAACAACATGACACGCTTCGCCTTCATGTCTTTTTTTCATGTCTTTTCGCCTCAACAACATGACACCCTTCGCCTTCATGTCTTTTTTTCATGTCTTTTCAACTCAACAACATGACACGCTTCGCCTTCATGTCTTTTTTTTCATGTCTTTTCAAACTCAACAACATGACACGCTTCGCCTTTAAGTCTTTTTTTTTCATGTCTTTTCGGCCTCAACAACATGACCACGCTCGCCTTTAGTCTTTTTTTCATGTCTTTTCACCTCAACAACAAGACACTTCGCCTTTAAGTCTTTTTTCATGTCTTTTCGCCTCACAACATGACACGCCTCGCCTTTAAGTCTTTTTTTCATGTCTTTTCACCTCACAACAAGACACTTCGCCTTTAAGTCTTTTTTCATGTCTTTTCGCCTCAACAACATGACACGCTTCGCCTTTAAGTCTTTTTTTTCATGTCTTTTTTCGCCGGGTCTCTCTAATATCACGCCCAACTTCACGCCAAAGCTAAAATTGGGTCCACACGGAGCACGGGCCAGAGACTGTTGTGGCAGGAAACAGAGAGCCGCGAACCACACCAAACGGCTAATTATCAGCTTACCTTGCCTTCTAATTACCGGATTACAGGTAAATATACACGCGGGGCTTCAAAAGGAACAAGTCTGTGAGAACCAAAGACAAATATAATCATGGGTTCCAAGTGGCGAAAAAAAAATATTGCTTTGTAAAATTGGAATTCCGCGATGAAAAAAAAAAAAAAAAACACATGTAAAAAACTGAATTACAGACTGCAATACAGAACTATATTTGCTTAAAAATGAGAAACCTGTGAAATAAAACCAAGTGAAACAAGTAAAAAAAATGGTATTGAATTGTTTGACATAATCTGTGAAAAAAGTGAAAATTGTATATATGAAAATAAGGAAAATACTTCAGATGTCAAAGAATAATTGTAGCCTAATCGTACAAATAGTTCAGATTTATGATAAGAAATGTCTAGTAATCGTATACATTTATATTCGAAGGATTACATAAAGGAAAATAGAACAGATTTCAAAGATCAATAGTTATCGTATAAAAAGTTAAAATGTATGAGAAATGTCAGGTACTCGTATATATTTATTTTAGCAAGACTACACTTAGCAAAAGACATTGAGAATAAAACGAATAAGGCTTCAACAATATTATATAAAAAAACAAGGGATCACAGTTGACAGTGAAGTGCAGAAAAAGGGGAGCAGAGAGGGACGGAAAAAAATACGAGGTTTCAAAAGAGTAAGAGAAAAGCGGGGAAACCGGATCCTGAAATTGTAAAAGAGCAGAGAAAAGTAAGAACAGATTACCGGGGCAGAGTAATGACAGCATTTCCCTGACTAGATATTTCTTTGTAGCATTAGAGAGACACAGAGAGAGAGAGAGAGAGAGAGAGAGAGAGAGAGAGAGAGAGAGAGAGAGAGAGAGAGAGAGGAGAGAGAGAGAGAGAGAGAGAGAGAGAGAGAGAGAGAGAGAGAGAGAGAATGAGAAAGAGAGAGGGGGTGAAGAGAGAAAGAGGGGTAGAGAGAGAGAAAAAGATGTAGAGAGAGAGAAATGGGTAGAGAGAGAGACAGAGAGCGAGAGAGACAGAGAGAGAGAGACAGGGAGAGAGAGATAGAGAGAGGGACAGAGAGACAGAGATAAAAAGAGGTGGAAAGATAGGTAGATAGATAGATTGAATAGATAATAGAAAGACAAAAAGAAAGGACAATATTACATGTAAACGAAAAACGATACAAACGAAAGAAAAAATAGTCTTGAATAATTGAGAAGTGCTAACTCTCTCTCTCTCTCTCTCTCTTTTCTCCTCTCTCTTCTCTCCTCTCTCTCTCTCTCTCTCTCTCTTTCCCCTCTCTTTCCCTCTCTTTTTCCCTTTTCTCCCCTTCCCTCTCCTCTCTCCTTTTCTCTTTTTCCCCTCTAACTGAGGGAGTGGCAGCTCAGAGGACTCATTTATTTTTCCATGGTCGTCTCTGGAGGCATGACCTCGACAGTGGCTAATTCCTGTGTGTGTGTGTGTGTGTGTGTGTGTGTGTGTGGGGTGTGTTGTGTGTGTGTGTGGTGTGTGTGTGTGTGGTGTGTGTGTGTGTGTGTGGTGTGTGTGTGTTGACCTTATATGCATTTAAAACCCTTTCCTTTTGGATTAATTTCTCTCTCTCTTCTTCTCTCTCTCCTCTCTCTTCTCATCCTCTCTCTATTTTCTCTCTCTCTCTCTCTTCCTCTCTCTCTCTCCCCCTTCCTCCTCTCTTCGTCTTCCCCTCTCCTCTCTCTCTCTTTTCAGACCGTCTAATTCAATTCCACATCCCTTCATTCCTTTTTTCTGTCATAATTTGAAAGGGGAAATTCAAGAAAATTCCGCAAATGCTTCTCTGTGCGATGCTGACTCCCGAGGAATCTTGGTAATTGCGGACGATTACGAGGAAGGTAAAGCTCGCCAAGGGTATCATAAAGCCAAGCGTTTTTGACTTTAAAAGTTTTTTCTTCGCTGATTTTTCCCTTTTCTTTGAGTGGGTGTTAAAGGGGTTGACTGTGAAAAGTTTGGGGTTATTCTGTGGTCAGTGTGATTTGTGTATGTATGTGTGTGAGAGAAAAGAGAGAGAGAGGGGAAAAGAGAGAGAGAGAGAGAGAGGAGAGAGAAGAGAGGGGAGAAGAGAGAGAGGAGAGAGAGAGAGAGAGGGAAAGAGGAGAGAAGAGGAGAAGGGGAGAGAGAAGAGAGAGAGAGAGAAGTATAAGAGCAGATTACAAATAAAATACACCAAAAAAAACTATTATCTTAAAATGACAATGGCTACCCTGGCTTTTAAAAACCCGGGTAAACAAGAGTAACGGATTCAAAACTGGAAAAGCGTAGATTTAGAAAGGAAATAGGAAAAACTGGTTTTACAAATAGGGGGGTGAATGAGTGGAATGGTCTCAGTAGACAGGTAGTTAGTGCGGAGTCCCTTAGGAGCTTTAAAAGGGGGAGCTGATAAGTTCAATGATGGGGAGAAGGTTGGGTGTAGGTAGTGTTAGGGGAACAGGAACTACCACGTTGTAGGCCCCCGCGGCCTCTTGTAGCTTCCTTATTTTCTTATGTTCTTATGTACAAATATTACAATAACAATGATAAAGATAGGTCATATAGGAGAATGGAATTTAAAAGTTTGGTTTATGTAGTGGTCGGTGTGGTTTATGCATCAGAGAGAGAGAGAGAGAGAGAGAGAGAGAGAGAGAGAGAGAGAGAGAGAGAGAGAGAGAGAGAGAGAGAGAGAGAGAGAGAGAGAGAGAGAGAGAGAGAGAGAGAGAGAGAGAGAGAGAGAGAAAGTTAAAGAGAGAAAGAGAAAGTTAAAGAGAGAGAGAGAGAGAGAAAGAGAGAGAGAGAAAGAGAGAGAGAGAAAGAGAGAGAGAGTGAGAGAGAGACATGAGACCAAATTTACAATACACAAAAAACAAGCAGCTTAATGACAATAGCTACAAAAAAACATATAACAATAATGAAGATTAAAATAGTCATATATGTCATAGTCAAAATAGTCATAAATAGTCAAATATGTCATATATGTGTATGTTTGGGTTGGTTGGACCTGAAAATTCAATGTATTTTTGCTAAGTTTATGTGCATATTGTTGTGGTCCATAAAATATCTGTCTATCTATCTATGTATTCCCAATGATGAACTCAACTATTTCATTGACATCATCACATCGACAAGACAAAACAAAAAACAATCCAACCAAAAAAAAAATGAAAAACTAATCACTTTCACCAAAAAACAAACCAAATAATAATGAAAATATATCACCCCNGAGTTAAATTAAAAAAAAAAAATTATAATGCTGAAAATTGATAAAATTTTGTTTTTCCCAACTGCTGTGTCCACGCCTTTTTGAGTTGCATTATTGCGGGTGTTTACCTTTTTGGGCTTCGCACTGTTTGACCTTTGCTTTTTTGCATTGCTGCTGGCTGTGGTGGCCGTTGTCTCTTTCTCTTTTCAACGAGTTTCATGTTTAGGTTAGGATACAATTTTGTTCTGTGTGTGTGTGTGCTTGGGTGATGTGTTTGTGTGTGTGTGTGTGTGTGTGTGTGTGTGTTGTTGTTGTGTGTGTTGCGGTGTTGTGTCATTTGTGTGGTGTGTGGTGTGGCGGTGTGTGTGTGTGTGTGTGTTTGTGTGTGTAGTGTGATGTGTGTTTGTGTGTGTGTGTGTGTGTGTGTGTCTGTGTGTTTGTGTTGTTGTGTGTGTGCTCCTCGTGTGTATATATTGTGTTGCTTTAGTGCGATGTAGTGTGTTGTTAGGTTAGGTCGATTTTCTTGTTCAATGTGTGTGTGTGTGTGTGGTGTGTGTGTGTGTGTGTGTGTGTGTTGTGTGTGTGTGTGTGTGTGTGTGTGTGTTGTGTGTGGTGTGTGTGTGTGTGTTGTGTGTGTGTGTGTGTGTGTGTGTTGTTTGCAGAATAGTGTTGCTTTAAGTTGCGATGTAATGACGTTGTGTTGCTCTCTATATCTTCTTCTGCTCTTTAAATACATTGCATCGCGTCCTAATTATAAGTTTCAACATTGTATCCCTATTGTATGCGTGTGTTGCAATGCTAACCTCTATTTGTGTTGAGTCTTTGTATGTTATTCTTGCAAGGGACGTGTTCTGGCGTGTCCCGTCTGTGTTCTGGTTCATCTGTTCTCTTGTTTCGTGTTGTTGTTTTAACGAACGTTCTTTTCCCTTACCCTCAAAGTTTTATATTTCTTTCCCTTGAATCCTTTTCCACCTGTGTTTTTTTCGTGGACTTTTTTTTTTTTCAAGTGGGTTTAGTTATCCGTTAGATTTTTTTGCGTTGTAATCTTTTCTGCAGGTTTTCCAGTTATTCTATTCCTCTATTTTGAGTTTAGTATGGTGTTCTATGTTTCTTTTTATCCTTTACCTTTTCTATGTTCAATGCATTACCATCTCATTTAATCATTTCTGCAGGTTTCCAGGTATTTGATTTTTCTATTTCGAGTAGAGTCATGTGTTCTATCTTTCTTTTTGTCAACTAACTTTTTCTTATTTCAATGCATTACAATCACAGTGAGTTGTACCTTTTTTTTCATCTTGACACGTTCATTTCTGTAACTCAACCTTCAGCAACATGACACGACACGCTTAGCCTTTGTCTTTTTTCATGTCTTTTCGTCTCAACAACACGACATGCTTCGCCTTCATGTCTTTCTTTCATGTCTTTTCGCCTCAACAGCATGACACGCTTAGCCTTTGTCTTTTTTCATGTCTTTTCGTCTCAACAACATGACACACTTCGCCTTCATGTCTTTCTTTCATGTCTTTTCGCCTTAACAACATGACACGACACGCTTCGCCTTAATGTCTTTCTTTCATGTCTTTTCAAATCAACAACATGACACGCTTCGCCTTCATGTCTTTTTTTCATGTCTTTTCGCCTTAACAACATGACACGCTTCGCCCTTAAGTCTTTTTTTCATGTCTTTTCAAATCAACAACAAGACACACTTCGCCTTCATGTCTTTTTTTCATGTCTTTTCGCCTCAACAACATGACACGCTTCGCCTTTAAGTCTTTTTTTCATGTCTTTTCAACTCAACAACATGACACGCTTCGCCTTAATGTCTTTTTTTCATGTCTTTTCAACTCAACAACATGACACGCTTCGCCTTCATGTCTTTTTTTCATGTCTTTTCGCCTCAACAACATGACACGCTTCGCCTTCATGTCTTTTTTTCATGTCTTTTCGCCTCAACAACATGACACGCTTCGCCTTAATGTCTTTTTTTCATGTCTTTTCGCCTCAACAACATGACACGCTTCGCCTTAATGTCTTTTTTTCATGTCTTTTCGCCTCAACAACATGACACGCTTCGCCTTCATGTCTTTTTTTCATGTCTTTTCGCCTCAACAACATGACACCCTTCGCCTTCATGTCTTTTTTTCATGTCTTTTCAACTCAACAACATGACACGCTTCGCCTTCATGTCTTTTTTTCATGTCTTTTCAACTCAACAACATGACACGCTTCGCCTTTAAGTCTTTTTTTCATGTCTTTTCGCCTCAACAACATGGCACGCCTCGCCTTTAAGTCTTTTTTTTCATGTCTTTTCACCTCAACAACAAGACACTTCGCCTTTAAGTCTTTTTTCATGTCTTTTCGCCTCAACAACATGACACGCCTCGCCTTTAAGTCTTTTTTTCATGTCTTTTCACCTCAACAACAAGACACTTCGCCTTTAAGTCTTTTTTCATGTCTTTTCGCCTCAACAACATGACACGCTTCGCCTTTAAGTCTTTTTTTCATGTCTTTTCGCCGGGTCTCTCTAATATCACGCCCAACTTCACGCCAAAGCTAAAATTGGGTCCACACGGAGCACGGGCCAGAGACTGTTGTGGCAGGAAACAGAGAGCCGCGAACCACACCAAACGGCTAATTATCAGCTTACCTTGCCTTCTAATTACCGGATTACAGGTAAATATACACGCGGGGCTTCAAAAGGAACAAGTCTGTGAGAACCAAAGACAAATATAATCATGGGTTCCAAGTGGCGAAAAAAAAATATTGCTTTGTAAAATTGGAATTCCGCGATGAAAAAAAAAAAAAACACATGTAAAAAAAACTGAATTACAGACTGCAAATACGAGAACTATAATTTGCTTAAAAATGAGAAACCTGTGAAATAAAACCAAGTGAAACAAGTAAAAAAAATGGTATTGAATTGTTTGACATAATCTGTGAAAAAGTAGAAAATTAGTATATATGAAAATAAGAAATCTTCAGATTCAAAGATATTTGTAGCCTAATCGTACAAATATTTTCAGTTTTTATGAAAAGAAATGTTTTAGAAATTTTCGAAATACTTTTTATATTCGAAGGGATTCAAAAAGGGAAAAATTTAACGTTTTTCAAAGATAAATATTTATCGTAAAAAAGGTTAAAATGTATGAGAAATGTCATTTCCTCGTATTATTTATTTTGCAAGACAAACCCCCTTAGAAAAAGACATTGAGAATAAAACAAAAAAGGCTTCAAAAATTTTAAATGAAAAAAACGGGGATCACAGTTGACAGGGGAAATTTTCAAAAAAAAGGGGGAGCAAGGGGGAAAGGGAAAAAAATACGATTTTTTAAAAAGAGTAAGAAAAAAGGGGGAAACCGGATCCTGAAATTGTAAAAGAGCAGAGAAAAGAAAGACAGATTCCCGGGGGGGGCGAGAAATGCCCGCATTTCCCTGAATTTTTCTTTGTACCCATTAAAAAGACACAGAGGGGAGGGAGAGAGAGGGGAGAGAGAGAAGAGAGAGAGAGAGAGAAAGAGAGAGAGAGAGAAGGAGAGAGAGGAGAGGAGAAAAGAGAGAGAAAAGAGGCAGAGAGAGAAAAAAAGAAAGAGGGGGTAAAGAGAAAAAGGGGAAGGGGTAGAGAGAGAGAAAAAGATGTAGAGAGGGAAAAGGGGGAAAAGGAGAGAGACAGAGAGCGAAAAGAGACAGAGAGAGAGAGACAGGGAGAGAGAGATAGGGAAGGGACGAAAACAGGATAAAAAGGTGGAAAGATAGGTAGATAGATAGATTGAATAATAATAAAAGACAAAAAAAAAAGGAAAATTTCCCTTAAACGAAAAACATAAAAACGAAAGAAAAAAATATTTTTTAATAATTGAGAAGTGCTAACTCTCTCCCCCTTCTCTTTTTGCTTTTCTCTCTCTCTCTTTTCAATCTCTCTCTCTCTCTCCCCTTTTTTCCTCTTTCTCTCTTTCCTCCCCTTTTTTCCCTCTTTTCCCCCCTCTCTCTCTCTCTCAAACTGAGGAGTGGCAGCTCAAAAGGGACCCCTTTTTTTTTTCCATGGTCGTCTCTGGGCTGCCCCTCCCGGGGCAAATTTTCCTGTTTGGGGTTGTGTGTGTGGGTGTGGGGTGTTTGTGTGGGGTGTGTGTGTGTTTTTGTGGGTTTGTGTGTGTGTGTTGTGTGTGTGGGGGTGGGGTGTTTTGGGACCTTAATGCATTTGAATTTTTTCCCTTTTTGGGATTAATTTCTTTTCTTTTCTCTTTTCTCCTCTCTCTCTCGTTTTCTCCCCCCTTCTTTTCCCTCTCTTCTTCTCTCCTCCCCTTCTCTCCCCCTTTTCTCCTAACCCTTTTCTTTTCCCCTCCCCTCTCTCTCTCCCCGGGACCGTCTAATTAAATTCCCCACATCCCTTCATTCCATTTTCGGGCAAAATTTGAAAGGGGAAATTCAAAAAAATTTCCCCGCAAATTTTTCTCTGGCAAATGCTAAATTTCCGGGGAATCTTGAAATTTGGGGGACAAAAATTACGGGGGAAAAGGTAAAGCTCCCCAAAGGGTATAAATAAAAGGGCCGGCTTTTCTGATTTTAAAACCGTTTTTTTTTTTTCCGTTTGATTTCCGTTTTCTTTGAGGGGGTTTTAAAAGGGTTTTCTGTAAAATTTTGGGGGTTTAAATTCCCGGGGTCAGTTTTATTTTTTGTATGTATGTGTGTGAGGAAGAGAGAGAGAGAAGAGAGAGAGAGAAGAGAGGAGAGAAGAGGAGAGAGAGAAGAGAGAGAAAAGAGAGGGGAGAGAGAGAAAGAGAGAGAGAGAGGAGAGAGGAGAAAAGAGAGGAGAGAGAAGTATAAAGCAGTTTTACAATAAATACACAAAAACTATTATTTTTAAATGAAAATGGCTCCCTGGTTTTTAAACCCGGGGTAGAACAAAAAGAAACCCCGGATTAAAGTTTGAAAAGCGAAAGATTTAAAAGGGGGAAATGGGGAAAAACCCTGGTTCACAAATAGGGTGGGGAATGAGTGGAAGGGTCTCATAGACAGGTAGTTAGTGCGGAGTCATTGGGATTTTTAAAGGGGAGCGGGATAAGTTCGGGAGGGGATGAAGGGGGGAAATGTAGGTAGTGTTAGTAAAAGGAACTCCCCACGTTTAGGCCCCGGGGCCTCTTGTCTTCCTTTTTTCCCCCTTAGTTCTTATGTACAAATATTCAAAATAACAATGAAAATGATAGGTCATTAGGAAAGGGAATTTTAAAAAGGTTTGGTTTATGTGGGTCGTGGGGTTTTATGCATCAAAAGAGAGAGAGAGAGAGAGGAGAAGAGAAAGAGAAGAAAGGGGAAGAGAGAGAGAGAGAGAGGGGAGAGAGAGAGAAAAGGAGAGGGGAGAGAGAGAGAGAGAGAGGAAAAGAGGAGAAGAGAGAGAGAGAAAAAGGGGTTTAAAGAGAAAAAGAGAAGTTAAAGAGAGAGAGAGAGAAGAAAAGAGAAAAGAGAAAGAAGAGAGAGAAAGAGAGAGAGAGTGAGGAGAGACAGGGAGCCCAAAATTTTAAAATCCAAAAAACAAGCAGCTTAATGACAATAGCTACAAAAAAACCCTAAAAACAAAAATAAAATTTAAAAATAGTCATATATGTCATAGTCAAATAGTCATAAATTTCAATATGTTCTTTATATGTGTATTTTTTTGGGTTTTTTGGGGACCTGAAAATTCAATGTATTTTTGCAAATTTATGTGCAATTTTTTGTGGTCCAAAAAATTTCTTTTCTATCTATCTATGTTTCCCAATAAATGAACTAAACAAATTTCATTGACACCCATCACATCAACAAGCCCCAAAACAAAAACAATCCCCCCAAAAAAAAATGAAAAACTAATCACTTTCACCAAAAAACAAACCAAATAATAATGAAAATATATCACCCCAAAAAAGTAAAACGCCAAACCCACTTTTTCTCTTCACCCAAAAAAAATAATAAGTAAAAAAAATGAAACAAAACCATAGAGTCTCCTGTCTGTATATGATAAATGAATCTGGGAAAAGTCTACTCAACCGCGGAGGGGGCGGGAGAGAGCAAGAAAAACACAAAACCGACCGTCACGGGGTTGAAACCCCCGGCAAGAAAACGTTCGGAGGGGGGGAAAGGGAAAGGAAGGGGGAGGGAGGGGGGAGGGAGGGGGGGAGGGGGAAGGGAGGGAGGGAAGGAGGGAGGGAAAAAGGGGGGGAAAGGGAAAGGGAAAGGGGAGGGGGGAGGGGAGGGAGGGAGGGAGGGAAGGGAGGGGGGGAAAGGGAACGACAGGGGAAGGAAAGGAAAAGGCGAAAAAGGGAAGGGGGGAGGGGGGGGGGGAGGGAGGGAGGGAAGGGGGGAGGGAGAGGGGGGGAGGGAAGGAAAACGGCAGGGGAAAGGGAAAAGGAGAAGGAAGAAAGGGGAAAGGGGGGGGGAGGGAGGGAAGGGGGGGGGAGGGAGGGAAGGAACGGCAGAGGGGGAAAAGGAAAAGGGAAAAAAAAAGGGAAGGGAGGGGGGGAAAGGAGGGGGGTTGGGGGGGAAAGGGAGGGGGAGGGAGGGAGGGAGGGAAGAAGAGTGGGGGGGAAGGGAAAGGAAGGGAGGATCGCCAGGGGGAAAAAAAGGGAAAAAGGAAGAAGGAAAGGATATATGGATGTAAAGTTTTTGGAAAGAAATACGTTTTAAAAAATTGAAAGAGACTCGTTGGTAGATCGAGGGAAAATTTGGAAAGGAAAAAAAGAGGGGAAAAATGGTGTAATCTGTAAAAGGGGAGGAGGAGGACAGAAGAGGGGGAAAGGAGGGGGGAGATTTTGGGCACTTTCCTACTTCCCTTTTTTCTTTTATCCCCTTTCCTCCTCTTCCTCCTCCTTTTCCCTTCCTTCCTCCCCCCTCCCCCTCCTCCCCTCCTCCTCCTCCTCCTCCTCCCTCCCCCTCCTCCTCCTCCTCCTCCCCCAGTCCAAATTTGTTAGAAAAAAAGCCCCAAAACCCCAAAAGGCTAAGAGTTGGGAAAAAACCACTAAAAAAAAAATTTTATGATCAAAAATTAAAAACAAACAGAACTTATGTGTAAACTTAGTACTAAAAATAACTGATACAGAATACGAGACAATCTTCGAGCAGATGGGGAAAAATAGTCTTCATATAAAAATTCATCTTCATTTTTTATAACAATTTGAGATGACAGTTAGATAGGCAATAACCAATAGTGTATTTGCACAGTTCATTTTTAACATCCTCTGAGTATCTTTTTTTTTCTTTGTAATATTACGAAGAGTACATTTCCATATTGTGATAAAATGGTACAAGCTCTCGAAATAGTTATTCAATTTAAAGTTCTGTGAAAAATAAGATCACGTCATCAGTGATTGAACATTTGCTTTATATCATGTTTTAAACTTTCATTTGCATTTATTTTTCAGTGTTGTCGCATTGGAAGAAAAAGATTCAGCGCCCCTTTAACACCAAGCTCGTGTGTGTTTTGGTTGTGGTTTGTGGGGTGTGTGGGGTGTGTTTGTGTTTGGTGTGTGTGTTTGGGGTTGTGTGTTGTGTGTGTGTGTGTGTGTTTTTTCATATGAGTGAGTGTACATAACAGTCTGCCATGTGATTTTATGTATTTATGTATGTATATATGTATGTATACCTAACCTAACCTAATCTAACCTAACCTAATCTAACCTAACCTAACCTATACATATAAAAAATTTCATGTCCAAACTAAAGAAAAAAAACTAGAAATCACAACAAACACACCAAAACCACATGAAAACAAACACAACAGTGCATACAAAAAGTAAGACGAAAAGATATCACTACAAACACATAACATGAAAACAAACACGGTACATAATAAAGTTTAAAAAAAAAAAAAAAAAAATCAATACAAATACATAAAAACTAAATGAAAACCAACACAGTACATAAAACCACAACAACAAAAACAAAAATCACGACAAACACAATAATACGACATGAAAACAAAAACAACAGTACATAAAGAAAAGTAAAAAAAAAATAGAAATTACTACAAGCACAAAAAAACCACAACAGTACATAAAAAAGTAAGACAAAAAGATAAAAAACAAGAAACAGCAAGAAAAATTTGCGAAGGATCATGAAAAGCCGCTCCATGGCAGGGCGGGAGCGTCTTTTGTCCGTGGGATGGTCGCGGACATGAAGGAAACGGGATCCGACGCCCCCGCCGCCAATACCTCCACAGCCTCCTTTGCCGCCGCTCAGAGCCTGACTTTACGGGTTTCCCCCCCTGATCAGCCTTTTTTATTCATCCCACCCGAGCTTTTCCACCCGCTACCTAGTTTTGTGTGGGGTTTTTGGGGTGTGTGTTAAAGTTTCAAACGAATATTATTTTGTAAATAGTTTTTGTTGTAAGGGTAGAGTTTGTGGTGGTGGTGGTAGTTGGGTAGTAGCCCACTGGTGGGAGTGTAAATTTGTAGTAGTAGTAGTAGTAGTTGTATTTGTATAGTAGTACATAGTGGTAGTTTTGTAGTATAGTATAGTATTTGCCCGTAGTGGTATTAGTAGTGGGGTAAGTATATTTAAATGTTTTGATAAAAATTAGTATCCCCCCCAAATAGCAGTATTAAGTTAAATAAAAGTAATAGTAGAAGTAGTAGTAGGCTACAGTGTATAGTTTAGGGACAGTAGAAGTAAAAATATAGTAGTGCTAAATAGTCATAGCCCCCAAATAAAAACCCAAAAGGGAAAGAAAA
>JACEEZ010019278.1:62500-75000 GCA_016584305.1 Chionoecetes opilio | reverse complement strand
GCAGGATTTTTATAGGATTAGAGGCTCATGCCGCCCCTCTGTGTCCTCCGATGCACTCGCAATCGAAGGTAGAGTTGATGGGCAGGGCATGTGGGTGTTCTTAGGCCACTCGACGGTGCAGAAAGGTTTTGGTTTTCTTCGGGGATCGAACTCGGGTTACCGAGAACGCCAGTCGGAGACGCTAACCACTCCGCTACCGCATCCCCAAGATAGATTTTTTTTGTGCCCTTAACCAGTCCTTTGTGATGTAAAAAAAAACACCTGAGGACCGTATTCATAACCCGTCCGCCTGGGTTGTGCTCAATAATAATAATAAAATAATAATAATAATAAAGATGATAATAATAAGTGCGAGCGCCCATACCCTGCACGCTACACTGGGTCTCGGTAGCGCTTGAAAAATAGAATTAGTTGCACTTAGTTGAGCATAATATTAAGGGTGATGGATATTTTACTGGGAATTATGTTGATGTAGGAGGTGTGTGTGTGTGTATGCCTGTGTCTGTCTGTCTGTATCTATCTGTCTATCTGTTTGTCTGTATCTATCTGTCTATCTGTCTGTCTGTATCTATCTGTCTATCTGTCTGTCTGTATCTATCTGTTTGTCTGTCTATGTCTGTCTGTCTGTATATATATATGTCTATCTGTCTGTCTGCCTATCTGTGTCTATCTGTCTGTTTGTATGTCTGTGTCTATATGTCTGTATGTCTGTCTGTGTCTGTCTGTATGTCTGTCAGTGTGCGTATGTGTCTGTTTGTCTGTCTTTATATATGTGTCTGTGTCTATCTGTGTGTGTGTGTGTGTGTGTGTGTGTGTGTGTGTGTGTGTGTGTGTGTGTGTGTGTGTGTGTGTGTGTGTGTGTGTGTGTGTGTGTGTGTGTGTGTGTGTGTGTGTGTGTGTGTGTGTGTGTGTGTGTGTATGTGTGTGTGTGTTGTGAGAGGAGGAGATAAAATGTGGGGTATAAAAGAGAGAGATAGAGGGACAGACTTTATAGGACGGGAATAAATGTGCGCAATTAATGAAAAATGAGATCGGAGAGAAGTGTAAAAGCGCGATATGGATGAAAAATGAGACGACGAGAAAGTTTGTGGAAGGATGTGGATTGCTGTGAAGGATTATGAATAGCTTTTAAAATAGACGCTCGTAAATTAGAAAATCCGTGATAAAAATAAAAATAAATAAAAATAGAGAAAAAGAACAATCTAAGACATCACTCTATCCCTTAAATCACTATGCAATCCTCAAGACACTATTTACGAAGAGTATCTAAGCTTTTAATTAAGACCATCACTGTAAAATATAACAACCCTAATAACAACAATACTACCAACACTGTCATGAAAACCAACCACATCAAAATGCCACACAAAAACAATAACAACTGGGGGGGGGGGGGGGGGGGGGGGGGGGGGGGGGGGGGGGGGGGGGGGGGGGGGGGGGGGGGGGAAGTAGAGCCATACCTCCGCCCGAATATTTCTCAAAAAATCGTATATTTTATATATTTTATATTTTTTGCCTCAGTTGAGCGCAAAACCTCCGGCCGATTTTTTCCATCAAATTGGTTCCCATGGAAAAACATTTTTGTCATAATTTCACCCAAAAAAAAAATCAGTTTTTCCCTTATCCAAAATAGACTTGGTGGGGCCGATTTTGGCCCAAATCTTTTCGTAACTTTTCCGGAAATCCTGTACACTAACAGACAAAACAGACAGACAGAAAGCAGATCGGGTAAAAACATAACCCCTCCAACTTCTTTTTGGCCGGGGGTAAAAACAATAATCCCAAACAAAAATCATGGAAAAAAACTATTTAAATATGAGGGAAAAATAACTCTCCCTTTCCGGGGTGTAGGGGCTAGCGCGCCAAAGCTATAAACCCTTGCGGGCCCTAGTTCAAAAATCCGGGCCAGGGCAAGTGGGGCGCCCCAACCACTTTTCGTTTTTCCTTTTTTTGGGGTTTATAAATGGGTCCGGGGAAAACCGGGGGAAAAGGAAACTTTTGGAAACCCGGGGAATATCACACTACCCCTGTGTCCCGGGAAAAACCGGTTCTCACCCACCACAAACTAAAAAGGCTAATGCCCGGAGATGAGCCCCGGGGGGGGGGGGCGCCCCATAGCAAATCCCCCCCTTTTTAAACCTTAAAAAATTAAAATAAAAAAACCCGAAAAAAAATTTTTACCAACAATATCATGAAAACGAATAAAATTAATAATGACCACAAGTAATAACACTGCAAACAATGACAACAATACCAACAACAATATCATGAAAACCAACTAAATTAATAATGACCACAATTAAATATATATCTACAAAACCCCCTCTGGCTCCCCCTCTGGCTCCCCCTCTGGCTCCCCCTTTCTGGGCTCCCCCCGTGCTCCCCCTCTCCCCCCTCCGGGGGCTCCCCCGGGGGGCTCCTCAGCCGGGAAAACCGTAAATGTAGCGGCGCGGCGAGGCTCTCTACTGGCTTCCTGATAGGGTTTTTTTAAAATGGCCCTTGTGGGGCGACAGAGGCTTCCTATCATTTTAAAAAGAGGTATAGCAGGGGTATTTTCATTTACCTCCCCTACCCGTCACTCTGCCACCCCCCCACCACCCTCCCCTTTTCCCCCACCACCCTCCCCTTTCTTTCCCCCCACCACCCCCCAAACCCAAAAACCCCAACCACCCTCCCCTCTTCCCCCACCACCCTCCCCTCTTCCCCCATCACCCTTCCCTCTTCCCCTACCACCCTGCCTCCCAAACCCCACCCCCTTTCCCCTATCCCCCCCCCTCCCAAACCCCCAAAACCTCCCTCCCCCCTGCCCCCTTCCCTTTTTCCCCCCCCCCCTTTCCCCTTTTCCCCCTACCCCTTTTTCCTTTTAAACGTCTACCTTCTACTCATGTTTCCCTGGTCCCTATCTTACGCCCTTGTTCCCCTCGCCACTGTACACTTCCCTTAATCCACTTACTCCTACACTTCTGCCTTATACACTCTATCCCTTTGTATTTTATCTTATCCCTAATTCCCTATCAGTAGAGCGTGTCTGTTTGTTTCTTAAGTAAAGGGAAAAGGATCAATAATTCACTTTTTATTACTCTTTTTTTGCTACTTTTTCGGTTTTTTATTACCCCAATTTTTTTTTCCATTTTAAAAGCCCAAATTTATTAGTCCAGAGAAAACATTTTAAACAGAGTCAAAAGTTAAACTTTAAGGCCTAAACCTTTCTGTTAAATAAAATTTGGTATCTCAAAAACCCTTGGGGTTTTATTCGGAAACTTTTTTATTAAACACCATTTTTTTTCTTTTTCTAAAAGTAAAAAAAACCTTTCAGACTATAACGTAACCCTGAGCATCAATAATTCTTTCACTAATATACTATCTGGTCAAAATTTCAAAACTAATTTTATACCAAAAATAAATAGCTGCATTGAAAATTTCATTGAATTTAATTTTTCTCTCTCTCTCTCCTTCCGGGCTTTCGTCTCTTCTCTCTCTCCCTTCTCTTTTCCTCCTAACAATCCCCATCTCTTTTCTCCCTTCCCCTCCCCCTTTCTCTCTCTCTCTCTCTCCTTTTATAATTGTCTCCCCCCCCCCTTTACTCTTCACTGACAACCTTTTTTTCCCCCTTTCCCTTCCCCCCTCCCCTCTTCCCCCCTTTCCCCTCTCTCTCCCTTTCCCTCCCTCCATCCCCTTCCTCTCCCTCTCCCTCTCCCCTCTCCCTCTCTCCCTCCCCTCTCTTTCCCTCCTTCCCCTTCCTCTTTCTCTTCCCCTTTCCCTCCCTTTCCCCCCTTTTTCCTCTCCCCTTCCCCCCCTCCCCTTTCCCTCTTTTCTTTTCCCCCTTCCTTTTATCACCCTATTGCGCGACGTAAAAATCCTCAAAAGCAAACGACATTTCATATAATACATCGACGCAACGACGTAACTAGCTACAAAAAAGACTGAAAATTTTTATAAACTAATTTTCCTTTTTTTTGGGAACCCCTTTCCCCTTTGGGCCTTTTCACGAGTTTTTTTGCTTCGTTTTTTAATACCTTCATGTTGTCTCGGTCGATTGTTACAAGTGATACAGGGACAAAAATTCTACATTATTACGTTAAAAAAATGAAAAATTTTTACGAGGAAGGGGGAAATAAAAAGGGGTAATTTTGCCCCCTCTCCCTCTCTCTCTTCAACTCCCTCTCTCCGTCAGTTCTCTCCTCTCTCCCCTCTCCTCTTTTTCTCCTCTCCTCTCTCTCCTTTTCTTTTCTCTCTCTGGGGGGTTGGAAAGTCCCGTACCTAAACTTTTATTACATGCCTTTCAATAACATTATACAAAACTCTCAATTTTTTTCAAATTTATTTGGCCCCCAAAAAACAAATACTCCCCTTTTAAATTTGTGGGACGGGTATCCCCACTCCCAACCCCCGGGCACCCGCTCACCCCCCAGGAATAAGCGAGAGAAGCCAACTTATACAATCAAGATATTGAGTTTGGAAGTTATGGATTTCTTATGAAGTTTCGCTTTTGGGGGGAAGGGGTGAGGGTTGTGTTGAGTCAATTGTGTTAATAATGGAGCGAGTAAATTGTAGGGCCAAAAAAGAAAGTTGGGGTTTACTTTATTAACTAAGAGAATACCTTTTGGGTTTTGTTTTCTCTCTCTCTCTCTCCCCTCCATTTTCCCCCTCTCTCTTCCCCATCTCCCCTGGGGTTTTCTCGGCCTCTCTCTCTCCCCCTCTTTTTCTCTCTCTCCTCTCTTTTCTCTCTCGTAAATTAAGTTTTTTTCAGGTTTTTTGTTTTCCCCTCTTCTCATAGTTGGGTTTTTTTTTTCTCTCTCCTCTCTCTCTCTCTCTCTCTCCTTTCTCTCTTTTCCCCGCTTTTCTCCCCTCTCTCCCCTTTCTCTCTCTCTTCTCTCTCTCCTTCCCTTCCCCTCTCTTTTCTCTCTCTACTCTCTGCGGGGAACGTTTATCATTTTTTTGTTTTTTCTCTTTTCATAGTTTGGGTTTTTTCTCTCTCTCTCTCTCTTTTCCTTCTCCCTCATCTCCCCCTTTTCTCTTTCTTTTTCTCCTTCTCTCTCTTCCCCTCCCCGGGGGCCCCTCCCCTCCCCTCTCTCTTTTTTCTTTTCTTTTCTCTCTCTCTCTCTCTCTCCTCTCTCTCTCTCTCCGTAGTTAAGTTTTTCAGTTTTAGTTTCTCTCCCTTTTCAAAAGTTTGGGGTTTTTTTTTCTCTCTTCTCTCTCTCTCCTTCCTCTCTCCTTCTCCTCTTCTCCCCTCTCTCTCTCTCTCTCTGGTCTCCCCTCCTCTCTCTCCTCTCCCTCTCTCCTCTTTTCTCTCTCCTCTTTTCTCTCTCTTCTATCTTCATCTATCTATCTCTTTCTCGAATCTGCATTGATATAATTCAGTTTTCTCCAACTATATAAATTATCATTCCTTTACAAATATCATATCTTCACACACATCAAACATATAAGAACACAAGGAAGCTACATAAAAGCAAAATATTTTTATTCAAACAATGAAAACTATAATCGTCTCCATATATAGTTATCATTGCTTGAATAAAAGAAGGATGGTAAACTCTAATTTGTGGTATGTCTAAATACAAAACACATTACCTACAACCCCTTTTTTTATTTTCCTTCCAAAATAAGTCTTTGTTTTTTAAAATAAAAAATTCTAAATTTAATCAAAACCCAAACGGCTCTCCATTTTTCAACCTGATAACTAGGGCTTTTCCCTTTACCTACCAAAAATATTTTGATTTTTAAACCAAACTCCCTAAAAATCCGTTTATATTTCTGGTCTACTTTAAGACTATTAATTATATATAATTTATTTATCAAACAATCTACTCACCACTCCAGTATAAAAAGTGATACAAAGCAAGTATTCAAAGGGCGTATAGGAAAGGTTTGAAACATCGATGTTGGGTTTCCAAAAATAAAATTTTACTTTTAAAACCTTCCCCTTTAAAAACACTTTTTTTCTGGGGTTTGTTTAGGGCCCCAGTACCTACTTTTGTATCATAGCTTCTTTATCTCTTTCCCTTTAAAAACAGTGCTATTTCCCCCTGGGTGGAAAAGGTCCCCTCAAGGGGGACGAGACTGAGTGAGGGGTGGCGGCTGTCCTTGGGGGGGGACAGGTTGGGGGTAACAGATCTTTCCCACGTTTTCCCGGGGATGTTTGGGAAATATATGAAAATAAAACAGGCAAAAGTTGGGGAAAATTTTTTTCCCAAATATAGGGGAAAATAAATGGATTCAAAATTTAAGGCGAAACAACTTAAAAGCAAGTAGAAAAGAGATGTGTTATTATAAATTTAATTTTTTTGATACCTATATGAAGACATTGGGGTGGGCACATGGTTTTCAGACAGCAAGCAACACTGGGGGTAAAGAATGTCCCCCTGGGTTACCAGACCCTGACTTTGATGCAGGAAAACCTTGCTTCTATTTTTCCCAAATCCCTCAGACCTCCAACAGGGGGAACTTCTCCTTCTCAAATGATGGAACTATCATTCTGAGGCCCCATTGGGTTTTTCCAATGGGATTATTTTAAAAGCCCGCCCTTTTTAAAAAAATTTGGGGGGCCCTCCTATGCATTGCAAATTTCGGGGGTTTTCCTGCTTGAAAAGTCGGACTACAAGGGGTTAAACTTTAGAAGGGGAAGAGCCATGTTTGTCAATTCCCCCAAAATCATTTTTTGTGAGCAAGTTTCCCCAAACTTTTGTTTTTAAACAAAGGGTATTAAAGGAAGTCCCTTTTGAATTTTTTATCCTCTTTTGCGCGTTTTTCACTTGAAAATTTTCTGGGTGCCTCGATTTAAGCTGAAGCAGACCCAAAATTTCAACCCGCAGCAATTGATTTTTTTTCAAAAAAAAAGGCTTTGTTTTTTCCCGGATTACCAATATAACCCCATATTAGGTGGAAATTTTTCTTTTGTTTCGTGGGAAAAATAATGCATTTCTTTTTAGAAAATTTCCCTTTAAATATGTTTAATTTTTCCTTGAATTTTATAGTTTTTAGAAATGCCCGTGTTATTATTTCAGAAGGGAAAGGGAAACTTAATTTTAAAATGAGTGAAAATGGGCCTTTTCCTCCATAATATTTTTGTAAAAATGATATAGTTAGATTTTTTTTTTTTAGTTTAGATTTAGAGGGCCCTAAGTTTTTAAGGGAGAGAAAAAAATTTATGGGGGGGACAGCTCTTACCAAATCACTACTAGGGGTGGACGACATCAAAAAAGGTTGAAGAGCACTGCTTTAGAACATAAGACCTACTTCTATATCAAATAATGTGCTCACCACTTCACTATAAAAAATGAGATAAACAAATATTTCAAAGTGCGCAAAGGAAAGATTAGACCATCGGTTTTGTCTTATTTAAAAAAAAGACAAGACGAGACCTTCCTATCTCTATTTTATAATCTACATTTCTCTAGTTTAAAACCTTTTCTACTTTATCAATCAGTCTACTCACCGCTTCACTATATAAAAAAATGAGACTAAACAAGTATTCAAAGGTGCAAAGGCAAGGTTATTTCATCGGTTTTGCCTCATCTAAAAATAAAACGAAACTAAAAAAAAAAAAAAAATAGACCCCTAACTAAAATAAATGAATAAATAGACCCCTAACTAAAATAAATGAATAAATAACCCTAACTAAAATAAATAAATAGACCCCTAACTAAAATAAATGAATAAATAGACCCTAACTAAAATAAATGAATAAATAGACCCCTAAGCTATACAAACACCCATAACACTCAAACGAAACTATACAAAACAATAAAATAGACCCCCTAACCCATTCAAACATCCATTACACCTAAACAAAACTATAACAAAATGATATTAATAAGCCCCAAAATTAAATAAATAAATAAATAGACTCCTAACCTACATACAAACATCCACAGCACCCAAACGAAACTATAACAATAATAATAATAATATTCTAACAAAAATATATAAATAGATAGAGTCCTAACCTATACAGACAACCATAGCACCCAGGGGTCCCGTCACCACCCACTGGAACATTCCCTCTCCCCACGGGCCCATCACCTGCGTCAGGAGGATACCCGCCCCACCACCTACCCATTGGTTGCTAAATTGGTTGCTAAATTACTTCGGTGGTTGCTCCTGTCTTGGTTGCTCCCGTGAGGTCGTAAGTCAATTTTCTTCTTTATTTCATTATTTATTTTCCGAAATAGTTTTATCTATTGTGGTATTACGTGGAGGTACCTGGGGAGAAAGAACAAGAAGAAGAAGCAGAAGATGAAGAAGAAGGTCCCTAGGGAGTGATTCCATAGATACTTAGTGGCGAGGGAGGTACAGGGTGTGTGTGTGTATGTGTGTGTGTGTGCTGGAAAGATCACCAGATACACACAGACACACACACGCACACACACGACAGACAGACGACACAGCCACACAACACACACTGAGACACACAGCCCACACGCACACACACGACAGACAGACACACACACGCACACACAACTGACAGACAGACACAGCCACACACGCACACACACACTGACAGACAGACACAGCCACACACGCACACACACACTGACAGACAGACACAGCCACACACGCACACACACACTGACAGACAGACACAGCCACACACACACACTGACAGACAGACACAGCCACACACACACACACACACACACACACACACACACACACTGACAGACACAGACAGACACAGCCACACACACACACTGAGACAGACACAGCCACACACACACACTGACAGACAGACACAGCCACACACACACACACACTAACAGACAGACACAGCCACACACACACACACACACACTGACAGACAGACACAGCCACACACACACACTGACAGACAGACACAGCCACACACACACACACACACACACTAAACAGACAGACACAGCCACACACGCACACTGACAGACAGACACAGTCACACACACACACACACACACACTAACAGAAAGACACAGCCACACACACACACTGACAGACAGACCAGCACACACACACACACACACACACACTAACAGACAGACACAGCCACACACGCACACTAACAGACAGACACAGCCACACACACACACACACACTAACAGACAGACACAGCCACACACGCACACTGACAGACAGACACAGCCACACACGCACACTGACAGACAGACACAGCCACACGCACACTAACAGACAGACACAGCCACACACGCACACTAACAGACAGACACAGCCACACACGCACACTGACAGACAGACACAGCCACACACACACACACTGACAGACAGACACAGCCACACACACACACACTGACAGACAGACACAGCCACACACACACACTGACAGACAGACACAGCCACCCACACACACTGACAGACAGACACAGCCACACACACACACTGACAGACAGACACAGCCACACAAACACACTGACAGACAGACACAGCCACACACACACACTGACAGACAGACACAGCCACACAAACACACTGACAGACAGACACAGCCACACACACACACTGACAGACAGACACAGCCACACACACACACTGACAGACAGACACAGCCACACACACACACTGACAGACAGACACAGCCACACACACACACTGACAGACAGACACAGCCACACAAACACCTGACAGACAGACACAGCCACACCACACACTGACAGACAGACACAGCCACACACACACACTGACAGACAGACACAGCCACACACACACACTGACAGACAGACACAGCACCACACACACACACACACACCTGAAGGGGAACCAATGGAGGGGAAAACAGACCGTAATCTACATAATGGACTCTAGAAAACCTGTTGAATCATCCATCATTGTCTCCTCTCTCTCTCTCTCTCTCTCTCTCTCTCTCTCTCTCTCTCTCTCTCTCTCTCTCTCTCTCTCTCTCTCTCTCTCTCTCTCTCTCTCTCTCTCTCTCTCTCTCTCTCTCTCTCACACACTTTTCGCTACAAATTTCCTTCTTTCACTATCTTTGTATCTCTATTTTCTCATTCTCCTCTTCCTCCTTTTTCCTTTCTCCATGTTTCCCTTTAATTCACTGTCTCCCTCTTCCCTCTGTTGCCCTCATTCGCCTTGTTCAGTTTCTCCTCCTCCTCTTACGCTTCCCCTTATCTAATCTGTAGTTACTCTTATCTTTTTCTCTCTTCTATCTTCTCTCCTTTATTCCAGGTCATGACTTTCTTCACTATTGTACAGATGAACTTGTATATACGACACAAATATAAATAAATAAACAAATTATAGATAGACAAATAAACAAGTAAATATATAATTAATAAATTCTTCATATTTGCACTGATTTATTTCTGTTGATCTTTTTTCTATTAAATCATCAAAATAACACTTTACATTTTCATCATTCCTTTTACTATAGTTTCAGACTCCTTATATCATCTACTAGGAATTACTATCTTTACTATCTCTCTTCTCTTTTTTCTTTTTACTAGGAAATAGTTTTAGACTTCTTATCTCTTATTGCTAAAGAAACAGACACTTTTATACTTGGTATTTTATTTTCTTAGCGAGGGAGAAGAGAGAAAGGGAAAAGGGTAGTATAGACGATAGAAATATGGCACGAATAATATGCATAGAATGATAAGAAAGGAAGGAGGCAACAGGGAGAGAAGAATAACGAGAAAAATAATAGAAAGTATATAAAGATGCAAACGAAAATATAACTAAGTAATGGCAAGAGTATATAGTATAAAAAAAATAAAAAAAAAAAAAAAAAAAACAGGAACCCAGATAACAGCACGCAGATGAAAGTGGAACAAAATTGGAATGAACAAAGTATACAAGGAGGCGAGGAGGAAGCTAATCTTATCTTCCTTTCACCCAATGCGTCTGTGGGTAATACGCGGAAATAACAGACGCCAGGGATAACAACTACCACCACCACATCTTGGCTAAACATAAATTAATAATAATGATAATAATAATAGTAATAATAATAATGATAAAAGCAATAGTAATAATAATGATAATAATAATAGTAGTAGTAATAATGATAAAAGCAATAGTAATAATAATGATGGTAATATTGGTTAGTTCAGTACAAGTAAGAATGTGGTGTTCCATGGTCTGTGTATCCAGGCCCCTGGATATACGTGGAGATATTGGCCCATATTCAAGAAATTTTGTCGACCCGTTGCATCGCGAAACGGTAATCAAGGAAAACGCGACGAGTGGAGATTTGAGTCAGCTGACTGCCTTCACCATGCAGTGGCTGGCACATCCCACCTCCATCCCGCTCTCCACTTATTCCATCCTATTTCTTCCCAGACCATTACAGGTGAGTTTTCAACACAACCGAGAGTAACATGCATACCTTGTGAATGCACACGTGTCATAGTTAAGGTAAAATCAGGTCCAGGAGGCCTTATATAGGTGTGTGAAGTTGTGAGGAAGCCGGCGGCGGCGGGAGGATGGAGGTCGGCCATTGTGTGGAGCAGTGACGGCGGGCCGTTGAAATGTACTCGCAAGCATAATTCGGGCCCATTTTTTCTGCACCAACGCCTCAGACAAGTGGCGAACACTAACTAAGCTATTATTTTAATGTCAGAAATTATAAATTTCACTAGTAAAATGTATTAGATATGTATAAAACAGTCAAAATACTGATGCCGCTTTGGGCTCGCTTGTGTTGGTACGCCTGTCAAATATCCACCAGTCGGACAATTCTTGTAGATGTCACCAGTGGAGGTACGACGGTGGAGAATCTCCACCGGCCGGGATTTGACGAGCATTCCTGAATATAGCCCATAATGTCCATGTACTTACATATATAATCACGTATATATGTTAGCAGCTACCAGGAAGCCCTGATGTAGTGAGCGGGAAGGCTCGAAAAAAGGAAAGGAAAAGGAGGAAGGGAAAAAAGGAAAAGGAAGGAAAAAAAAGGAAGAATGAAAAGAGAAAATAAGAAAAATAGAATATAGAAAAAAGACGTAATCAAAAGATGAGTCAGACAGCAAGGCAGTGTCAAGTGTGCAGGTGTGTCAGGTGAAAAGATCAAGGGAGGAATGAAAAGAAGGAAGAAGGAAAAGTGAAAAAGAAAAAAAATAGAGGTAGGGTGTAATAGAAAAAAGAAGATAAATAGGTGAAAAGATAGGTGGAATTAAAAAATAGAAAAAAAGTGAAAAAATCAAGTCAATGAATGCAATGTAAAGTCACAAGTCAATGAATGCAATGTAAAGTCACAAGTCAATGAATGCAATGTAAAGTCACAAGTCAATGAATGCAATGTAAAGTCACAAGTCAATGGATGCAATGTAAAGTCACAAGTCAATGGATGCAATGTAAAGTCACAAGTCAATGGATGCAATGTAAAAGTCACAACGGTACCTGGATACACAAGCACTAATTATAACACAGTTGGAATCATTAACCCCAAAGTCAAGGTCATAAGTCACAAAATGATCATATAAGTACTAGTATGGATAATGAAGCAAAAATTCAAATTAACACTATAATTACAATCTAAAGTAATCCATTAT
>JACEEZ010019278.1:32500-57500 GCA_016584305.1 Chionoecetes opilio | reverse complement strand
AGGAGGAGAGAGAGAGAGAGAGAGAGAGAGAGAGAGAGAGAGAGAGAGAGAGAGAGAGAGAGAGAGTAGTCTGGGAAGGGCGTCCGACCGACTGCCATTGACACATTCGATTAAGCTCCCGTCTTGAATGTGTGTGTGTGTGTGTGTGTGTGTGTGTGTGTGATCTTTTCGAACACACACACACACACACACACACACACACACACACACACACACACACACACACACACACACACACACACACACACACACACACACACACGAATTGCCTATCGAACCTTATATTATCCTGTGTTTGAAGCAGAGAATTATGTTAAAATGTAGGATAGCAAAGCTAAAGGCTTCCTCCCCACCTATCCCACCCTTCAAACATTCAATAATGGATGAAAAATAGGTAAATAAACGATAGATAGAAATTGATTAGAGAGAGAGCGTGTGTGTGTTAGAGAGTGAGTGTTAGAGAGAGTGTTAGAGAGAGAAGGAGTGTTAGAGTGTGTTAGAGAGAGAGTGTTAGAGAGAGAGAAGGAGTGTTAGAGTGTGTTAGAGAGAGAGAAGGAGTGTTAGAGTGTGTTAGAGAGACTGTTAGAGAGAGCGTGTTAGATTAGAGAGAGAGTGTTAGAGTGTTAGAGAGAGTGTGTGTTAGATTAGAGAGAGAGAGCGTGTGTTAGATTAGAGAGAGAGAGAGAGAGAGAGAGAGAGAGAGAGAGAGAGAGAGAGAGAGAGAGAGAGAGAGAGAGAGAGAGAGAGAGAGAGAGAGAGAGAGAGAGAGAGAGAAGGGTTAATATTCATCGGTGGATCCATTTGTCAAACTCTAACCAAATTAACAGCAGGGTAAGTACAAAATTGAAATATACTGCGTCGCGCGCGTGTGTTTTGGAATAGCGGCAAACACTAACACACTCACGCCATCAATAAACACTGGAGTGGATAAATGAACAATATAAATACTACACAAACACAACGCTATATTTTCCGTCCCGGGAATGCATATCGGTGAAACACGATTCTTCACTCCTACACC
This sequence comes from Chionoecetes opilio, assembly GCA_016584305.1. Lineage (NCBI taxonomy): Eukaryota > Metazoa > Arthropoda > Malacostraca > Decapoda > Majidae > Chionoecetes > Chionoecetes opilio. The sequence goes on along the minus strand of JACEEZ010019278.1, from coordinate 56,479 downwards.
TAAATAATGAAATGATGCGAAATAATACACATTCTGTTAACCTTAATATTGAAAAAAGTAGAGTTGTGAAATTTCCTATAGAAAAAACTAACAATTTAAAAGAAAATAATTACCAGGTACAATAAATAAATAATACTTTTTTAGATAAGTAAAAAGTAAGTAAATAACTACACAATAAAAACGATAAATAAGTTAAAAATGTTAAACTTCTTATTCAAAAAACCTAAAATATTGATAAGAAAATTGATTACTAGATACAAGAAATAAATATATAATAAATGTATTGAAATAAGTGAAAGTAAATAAGAACAAAATACAAAATAAGGCAAATATGTGAAACTTCTTATTCAAAAACTTAAAAATCGACAAGAAAATTGATTACCAGATACAATAAATAAATAATAAATGTATTGAAATAAGTGCAAGTAAATATCTACAAAATAAATTTTTTAAATAAGTAAAAAATATGAAATTTCTTAATCAAAAAGCTAAAAAATCGATAAGAAATTATATCAGATACAAAAGTCAGTAAATATTGTATGCTATGTTTACTTCTATGACTCATTATCAGTCGGCAGCAAACAATGACGGTTCTTTATCTACAGTCTCCATGACACCGGGTAGCACAGCGCCTGAAAAGTGATCTCATTATCTCACTCTGCATTTGCTCAGAGTCAACGCGGCCCGGCTATTTACAGGACTCAAATAATTCAAGGCAGGTAATATATATGACTCAGGTGTCATTTTCACACATATAAAACTCAAATTAACCTTATTTTCTCCTAAAGAATAAGAAGAAGAACAAAAATTACCCTATTCAAAAAAGAATATATAAAAAAACATTCCTACACAAAAAACTTCAAACTAATCTCATTTTCTCTTTAAAAAAAAAATAAGAAGAAAATAAGAGAGAAAAAACTTTACCTATTCAAATCAAGGTGGGTAATATATATGACTCAGGTGTTTCAATGAGGTAATTAGAAAGGTAGGGTGGGAGGCGAGTCATTTTGTACATTTTTTTAGATAGAAATTAGAGTAAAGAGAGGTGTCAGTACACTCTAGACACACTCTTGTTAGTGTGACAAGAATAGGCTTGTTCTGCGAACATGTCTAAAATCACAAGATAAATCTTGTCACACTGACAAGATCTTTCCTTGTCAACCATGACAAGATTGTGTTCGTCAACATGAAAAGACTTGACTGTCTTCCATGACAAGAATGATCTTGTCATGGAAGACAAGTTAAATTTTGTCATGTTGACTAACACAATCTGGTCATAGGTGAAAGGCAAATTTTGTCAGTGAACAAGATTTATCTTGTGACACGTTCGCAGAACAGATGTTTATAGTCACACTAACAAGTTGTTTTTTGGAGAGCGGCACAGCGCACGGCGCGCCAGGGCGGCCGGGGGACAACGTTGGCGTCCGGGGGGGTACACACGAAACGAGCCGGGAGGGGCCAGGAAACGGGCAGTCAGGGTGGAGACACCGGAGGAAAAAGAAGGAAAGAGAGAGAGAGAGAGAACGAGAGAGAGAAACCGAGAGCGAGAAAAAAAGAGAGAGATGAAAACGAGGAGAGAGAAAACGAGAGAGAGAAAACGTAGAGAGAGAGATAAAAACGAGAGAGTAAAACAACGAGAGAGAGAGAACGAGGGAGAGAGAGAAACGAGAGAGAGAGAACGAGGAGAGAGAGAACAGAGGAGAGAGAAGAGAGAGAAAAGCGAGAACGAGATGATAGAGAGGAGACAGAGAGAGAGGAAGAGAGACGAGAGAGAGGAGAGAGAGGAAGAGAAGAGAGAGATAGGAAGAGAGAGAGAGAGAAGGAGAGGAAGAGAGAGAGAGAGAGGAAGAGAGAGAGAGAGATAGAGAGAGGGAGAGAGAGAGAGAAGAGAGAGAGAGAGAGAGAGGAGAGGGAGAGAGAAGAGAGAATGAGCGAGAGAGAGAGAGGAGAGAGAGAGGAGAGAGAGCTAGAGAGAGAGAATGAGAGAAGAAAAGAAGAGAGGAGAGAGAGGACGAGAGAGAGAGAGAGAGACTGAAGAGAGAGAGAGACGAGAGGAGAAGAGAGAGAGAGGACGAGAAGAGGATAGAGAGAGAAAGAGGACGGAGAAGAGAGAGGAGAGAGAGAGAGAGAGAGAGGAGAGAGAGAGAGAGATAGAGAGAAGAGATGAGAGAGATAGAGAGAGAGAGAGAGAGAGAGACGAAAGAGTAGGAGAGAGGGAGAGAGAGAGAGAGAGAAGGAGAGAGAGAGGACGAGAGAGAGAGAGAGAGAGAGAGAGAAGATAGAGAGGACGAGAGATAGAGAGACAGAGAGAGTAGAGAGGACGAGATAGAGAGAAGAGCCAGAGAGAGAGACGCGATTAGAGAGATGAGAGAGGAAGAGAGATAGAGATAGAGAGACGGAGAGAGAGAGACGGAGAGGAGAGAGAGAGAGGAGAGAGGGAAGGAGGAGAGAGCGATAGAGAGGGGACGAAGAGAGAGAGACTGAGAGAGAGAGAGAGAGAGAGAGAGATGAGAGAGACAGAGAGAGAGAGAGAGCACGAGAGAGAGAGAGAGAGAGGACGAGAGAGAGAGAGAGAAAGAGGACGATAGAGAGAGCGAGAGAGAGAAGAGGTACGAGGAGAGAGAGATATAGAGGAAGAGAGAGATAATAGAGAAGATTACGATTATAGATAGAGAGAGAGAGGTATAGGACGGAGAGAGAGAGAGAGAGGAAATAGAGAAGAGATGAGAGAGAATAGAGAGAGTAGAGATATAGAGAGAGAGAGAAGAATATTAAGAGATAGATAGAAGATAGATATAGAGGAGAGAGAGAGAGAGAGAGGAGAGAGAGAGAGATATAGTAGAGAGCTCGAGAGATATAGATAGAGAGAGAGAAGAGAGGAGAGAGATGAAAGAGCGAAGAACAGGAGAGATAGATAGAGAATATAGATAGATGAGGAGACAGATATAGATTACATAGTAGAGATATGAGAGACATTAGAGGAGAGAGAGAGAGAGGGACTGAGATAGAGATATAGAGGACGAGAGAGATTGAGAGAGGAGAGGACGAGCAGATATTAAGAGAGAGAGAGGAGAGAGGACTAGGAGATATATATGGAGAGAGAGAGGAGATGAGAGAGAATGAGAGAGATATATAGTAGAGAGAGATATAGGGATGACTAGATATATAGTAAGAGACGAGAGAGTAAGAATATATATAGAGATATAGAAGTATAGAAGAGAGTATAGTATATATAGATAGGATGGTTGAATAGATATAGATAGTAGAGAGTAGGATACTATGAGAGCGAGAGAGAGATAGTAATAGAGATATGATATATATTAATGTACTATTATATATAGATATGATATATAGATCGATGATATATAATAGAGAGAGAGATATAGTATAGTATATAGATAGAGTATATATATTATCTAGAGAGAAGAGAGAGAGAGATATATAATAGATATATAAGTATAGGAATAGAGATAGATATAATATGAGACTAGATAGAATATTAAGATAGATAATATGAGTAGATCTGAGTAATATATATATAATATATAGGAGACGAGATTTATAGTGATAGATAGGATATATAGAATATAGAGAGTCTAATATAGAGATTATATATATGATAATATATAGTATATATGATATATATAATATATATAGTAGATATATGATATATTGATGTGTTTATATATATATATTATATAATATATATATAGATACTATATATATATAGAAAAAATATTTTTATATATTATATTATACTATATATATATAGATATATATATATATTACTTTTTATATATATAGATAGCGTACTATATATATCTATATTACTGATATATTATGTAATATATACTTATATGTAGATATGAAGGTATAGTACTATAGTGTAGTATATATAATATATATATATAGGATAGATAAGATATAGATAGATATAGATAGAAATATATATATATATGATAGAGATAAGTGACGAGATATATTAATATATATGCTATATATAGTAATAGATCTGAGATAAGAGAGATGTGAGGAATATATATAAGATATAGTATAGATATATATACATTTAATATAGATATATATATATATATAGATATGAACTATAGAGATATAAGAGTTAGTATATGAGATAGGGACGTATTTATAGATATGTATATAGTAATATAGATATATATAATATATATGATAATAATATATATTAGATAGATATAGATTATATATAGATATATAATATATAGTACTTATATATATAGATATATAATAATATATAGATATATGACTATAGATATATATAGATATATATATGATTACTAGATATATAGATAGGATGACGATATATATAGGATACATATAGATATATCTAGATAGTACTATAGATATATAGGATAGATTATTACTATATAGATATATCTATAATAGAGATTACTATATATATATATATAATATATATATATATATTACTATATGAGATATATGATATATAGTATTACTATATATAGATTATATAGATATATATATCTATTACTATAATAGATATATATATTACGATATATATAAAAAAATATATATATATATATATTTATATATATATATGACTATATATATATATATCTATATATATTATATAATGATATATATAATTACTATATATATATATATAATATATATATATTACGTATATAGATAATATTACTATAGATGATATACGTAGAGACTATATAGCTAGATATAGTACTATATATATATATGATTATATAGATATATAGATAACATAGATATATATATTACTATATATAATATATATATAATATATATATAGTTACTTATACTAGATATATATAATAGACATATATATTACTAACTATATATGATATATTATAATATATATATTATATATATATATAGTATTATATATATATATATATATATATATATATATAGATATAGTAGAGAGTATTAATATATAAATATATTTATTATAACTACTAGTATAATAGATATATATATATATAATAGTAATATAGAATATATAGTATATATATATATAGATATAGATATAGATATATATATATATAGATACGATATAGATAATATATATATATATAGATTGACTACATATATAGGTAAGAGATATAGATTACTATAGATATATTATATATATCTAGTACGATATATGATATATAGTAAATTACTATATATATAGTATATATATAGATAATATTTATGATATATTATATATTATATATATATATATATTACTTATCTATATATATATATATAGAAATAGATATATAGATAGATATAGATAGAATATATATATATATAGATATATATAGAGTACGATATATATATATTAGATATATGATAGTCCTAGTATATATTACTATATATATATATTACGGTAGATATATTAGTACTTATATATTAGTAATAGTATTATGATATATATATGATAGAAGATATAGATATAGGACTAGATTATAATATATAGATAGTAATATAGATAGTTACATATATCTATATATATATATAGTAGATATATATATATACTATAGTTATATATATATATATATATATATATATATATATATATAGTATTAATATATATATATATATATATATAATTAGTATATATATATAGATATATATTAATCTATATATAGTATATATATATATATATATATATATATATTATTATAGTATATTATATATATACATATTTATTAGTATATGAATATATACATAGTATAATTATATATATATATATATATATATCCATATATAGATATATACTATAATATATACTTATAATATATATACCAATATATAATTCCTAGATATATATATATATACTAATTATATATATATAATATATATATATATATATATTACATATATATTATATATATATACAATATATATAATATATAATATTATATACATAATTATATATTAATATATTAGAAAATAATATACTATTATATATATATTATATATATATATATACTATATATCTATATATATACTATATATATCATATATACCTATATATATGATATATCTACTATATAAATATTATATATATATATACTATATATATATATATATAATATACTATATATATATATATATAATTATATATTTAATATAGATATCTACTATATTATATATATATATATTACGATTATATATATATATATATATATATACTATATATATATATATATATATATATATATATATATATATATTATATATATATATAGATATATATTACTATATATATATATATATTATATATAATATCATATATCATTATATATACTATATATTATGATATATATATATATATATATACTATCTATATATATATATATATATATATATAATATCTATTATATATATATATATATACTATATATATATATATTATATCTATACTTAAGATATCTATATATATATATATATAATATTTTAACTATATATATATATATATATATATATATATAATAAGTTTACTATAATATAATATACTATCTAATATAATTATATTATAAGTATTATATATATATATATCTAGTATATTAGTTAATGGAATATAATACTTGACATTCTCCAATTTCACTGTAATAAGATGTACTAAGATGCATGAATAAACTTTTCATTATTCTTCATTTCATCTTCAATAATGTTGTTTAATAAACTGAAAATATTCAATCAAGTTTGCCACAAAGTAAATTATTTATTATGAAACAGTATCGTGAAAAAAATATTTCACGAGTCGTTGAATTTCGTGTGACAAGATTAAAACTTGTCATGTGCCAGAAGAAAAATGAGGAAAAGATCTGTGAGTAGTGTTAGTGTGACGAGTTTTTTGTCAGACTATTAATGTACGAGGCGGCCCGCGATCTTGTCAGAGTGAACAAAGGGTTTTAAGCAATTCTGTGTTTTACAGCGCTAATGAGGGACCAGATGAGGGCGCGTGATGCGTGTGGCGTTGATGACGGAGGGAATTAAATAAGGGTAAGGGAAGGGAAGGGAAGGGCGTGGCGATGGTTTTGTACTGAACGCTGATGGTCATGTGGGGGGGGGTGTGGGGGGAGGAGGGGGTATATCAAAAATAATAATAATAATAACAACAATAATAACAATAACTTACTCTAACAAAACCACAATCTCAACAAACACTGACTCTCTCGTCTCGCTGCTCTCTCTCGCTCGTCTCTGTCTCTCCCTCTCTCTCGCGCTCTCCTCGCTCTCTCTCTCTCTCTCTCTCTCGCTCTCTCTCTCTTTCACTCTTTTTCTCCTTTTTACTCCTTACTCATCTCTTCCTCCCTCTCTCCCTAATTCTGTCCCTCCCACTTCCTCCTTCCCTCTCTCTCCCTGCCTGCTGCCCTGGAAAGCAGGCAAGCAGGGAGAGGGAGGAAAGCAGGCAAGACTAGAGGTCGAGAAAAATAAAAAAAACAGCAACAACACACACAATTAGCACACACACACATGCACACGCACACGCACCCCACCACACGCACACACACACCTACTCTCCACAAGACACAATACAACCAACACTACAGTTTCCTGCAAGGCAGTGCTGGCGTATGATCAACACAGAGCCACCACCAAAGGCTGGGCTCCACGCCGCTCCGTCTCCTGCCTTGGCTCTGCAATACGACTTTTCTGCCGCACCCTAATCTTCGTGACTATATTCACCTATACATTGCAATTACCAACAAAATACATGGAAGCAGTACATGTGTCGTCCATTATTAGCCAGTAAAGCGAAGGCTCTCGGGTGGCCTATAGGTGCGACCCGCCGACCATCAACCAACCCTCACACGTGTTAGCATGACATTATGTATTCGTAATTTTATTCACCTCATAAGCATTATGTAAGCATGTTATGTATATATATATATCCTTTAATCTCTTTCTTGGTGTGAGTTAGTAGCTTAATACCCTCACTACACTGCCATCTTACATTTTCCTGGAGGGGAAAGGGTTAATAAAAAGAAGTAAATAAAAAATAAATAATAACATTAAACATCAATAAGCATCAATTTATTATTTATAAACTTTATTTTTATATATAAAAACCAACCATCCAAGTTATAACCAACCTTCTTACGACAGGAATATTATATATAATATATGTTATATATAAAGATATACAATATCGTGATTGATATATATTTATGTGTATGTGTGTGGTGTGTGTGTGTGTGTGCGCATGATTGAGGGAGCATGCGGTGAGCACACCACACCACCGCACCACACCACAAGTGGAAGAGTGTTGAGCATATAAACAATCTTATTGCATATAGATTAAGATTGACAGATATAGATGATATTGACAGATATATAGTTAGATAGATTGATGGATAGAGAGATGGAGAGAGACTCTTTGATTTAAAAAAAAATATATTAACTGAAAATATTTCAATCAAGTTTGCACAAAGTAAATTATTGAATTACATGAAAAAATATTTTACGAGTACGTTGAATTTCATGACAAGATTTCATGACAAGATTAGAACTTGTCATGTGAAGAAAATGAGGAAGAGATCTTGTCAGTGTGACGAGTTTTCTTGTCAAACTATAATGACGAAGGCCGATCTTGTCAGTGACAAGATTTCGGCAATTCTGTGTTTACAGTGTAGTAGTAGTAGTAATGTAGTACCTATTTATGTAGGTTGGGATTGTTTATATTTTGTACTTATTTACTTATTTTTTATCATCTAATTTGATTTATTATATATTTATTGTATCTGGTAATCTACTTTCTTATGGATTTTTAGGGTTTTCTATAGGAAATTTCACAAATCTGTACTTTTTTCAATATAAGGTTAACAAAATGTGTATTATTTGTGTAGTATGTATGTGTATGTGCTATTTTTTTCTTCATTTTTGTATTTCCATATTAAGTTCTATGTATTTTCTTTCTAGTGTAGCTGTATTTTTCAGTTAACTTTTTTTTACCTAAATTGTGTTTTTTTGTAGATTGGGATTGTTTAGTGTGTGTATGTGTGTGCTATTTTTTTCCCCTTATTGTTAAGTCTATGTATTTTATTTTCTCGAGCAGCTGTATTTTTCTGCTCACTTTTCTTTTTAGCTAAATTGTGTTTTTCATCCGGCTTTCTCCTATCTTTTTTTAGACGTGTTTTTTACGCACTTCGTTCTCCCTTTACTGTGCTCTCTCCCTCTCTCTCTTTGTCTCTTTCCTATTACCTTTTTGTGAGGTGTGTTTTTCTGTGTAATTCTTTGCCTATCTGTTTTTTTGAGTGCGTGTGTGTATAAGTGTACATCCTAGTCTGTCTTGTCTGTCTACCTGTATGTTTCTGTCTATCTGTATGTTTCTCTGTTTACCTATATCTATTTGCATACCTGTCATTTTCTGTCTTTTTAATTGTTTGTCTATCTGTCTATTTCTGTCTATCTATATGTGTCTACCAGCCTGTTTCTCTGTCTATCTAAATATCTGTCTACCTGTCTGTTTCTGTCTATCTATGTCTGTCTACCTGTCTGTTTCTCTGTCTATCTAAATATCTGTCTACCTGTCTGTTTCTGTATCTAAATGTTTGTCTACCTGTCTGTTTCTCTCTCTATCTAAATGTCTGCCTCTCTCTCTCTATCTCTTTTATTTTTATTTTTTAACACAAATAACATACTCGCTTAAGTTCACGCTCGTTTTACATATCCATACATAGATATCAATAATCATCGTCTATACAATAGTCTCTCCTCTCTCTCTCTCTTCTCTCCCCTCTCCCTTCTCTCTCTCTCTCTCTCTCTCTCTCTCTCTCTCTCTCTCTCTCTCTCTCTCACAAGTCACCTGGCGGACGATCCTGCGACACACGTTCGCTTCCCGAATTTCCTGAGTGTCAAAACTTTTAAGGGACCCGTCATGACCGCACGACCCCAGGAGAAGGACCGATAGTTCACCTTTTCATAATTCTTTTCATTTTTTCTTTTTATTTGTACTCCTACTTTTCCTTTACAGGGAGTCTTTTTTCGTCTATATTTCAATTTTGCATTATAATTCAAATTTTCATATTGTATTTTTTTGCATTTCTCCTTTTTATTTATATTTTGATTAATTTTTTCGTCTATATTTTCATTTTACAGCATATAATAATCATAATTTTCATTTTTTTTTTAGTTTCTCATTTTTGTCGTACTTTTATTCTTCCTTTACAGCGTTTTTTCGTCTATATTTTCATTTCATATTATAATCATTCTTTTTTTTTCATTTTTCCTTTATTTGTACTTGTATTCTTCCTTTACAGCGAGTCTTTTTTCGTCTATATTTTCATTTTATATTATAATTATCATTTTCATGTTAACATTTTTATTCATTTTGCCATTTTATTTGTATTTATTTATTCTTCCTTTACAGTCATTTTTAATGTTTAGTTTCCCTTGCTCATATATTTTTTGTTTTCCTTTTCTTTATTTTCCTCGTATGCTTATGTAGCTTATGTATATTTATGTAACTTATGTATATTTATGTAACTTTATGTATATTATGTAACTTTATGTATATTATGTAACTTTATGTATATTATGTAACTTTATGTATATTATGTAACTTTATGTATATTATGTAACTTTATGTATATTATGTAACTTTATGTATATTATGTAACTTTATGTATATTATGTAACTTTATGTATATTATGTAACTTTATGTATATTATGTAACTTTATGTAACTTATGTAACTTTGTATATTATGTAACTTTGTATATTATGTAGCTTTATGTATATTATGTATCTATGTATATTATGTAACTTATGTATGTATATTTTTTGTTGTTGGTTTTTTTTAAAGTTCAAAAAGCAGTAGCAATTGTATTTTTCTTATTTAGTGATAGTTTATTTTTTTGGTCCTAAATGTCTTTTTTTTATTTGTATTATGTACTATTATTTCTTCCCGCAATGAAAAGAACTCAATATATTTTGTACATTACAGCTTTTTTCACTTCTTTTACATTTTCCTATATTTTCTTTAACGACCTCTTTCATATTTGTCTATGCATGTAAAGATCAGCATTCCTTTTTAACATTATCATCCCAAATCAACTTTGTATGATTTAATATGCAGTTTTTCTTCATTCATCTGTGTTTTTGTTTTCCTGGCTAGTATTGTGGATCGGATACGAAACCTAAAGAAAGGCAGATAATAATTGTTTGATGTTTTTCTGTACAATATTTCTTATTTTCTGTGTAATTATTTCTATGAATGAGTATTACGAACCTCTAAATAAATTTTATTTTTCTCTCAAAACCCAATCATATATTTTTTTAATCTCAAACTCCACGAAAATCGTGTTATATTTTACAGTTAGTTACTTTTAGGATTTCATTTTCATGCGAATCTTTTACATATATATTTTTCCATCATTACCTGCAAACACGCGCAAGTTATCCCTACTCTCCCGCCGCGGCCAAAATGGGGATAAAACAGATGGATCCAATTATTACGTTCCCCGTCATTAAAATATAAATACCGCGGGCTTTGTGTAAAATGGATGACAAAAACTTGCTCGTTTGGATATTAAGATAAATACACTTAAATGTATATTGTTATTTGTTTTGGTGCGGACAGTGTTGCCAGTACAGGGGTTATGCACCGAGGCCCCGCCGGCAGTGTTACCAACTCGGCCTAGCTGATTCATTAATCTAATTAATTGTAACGTCGTACGATCAACTCCAAATTTATGCCTTAATTAAAATTTACCATATGACGCCCTTCCATCGGGTGTAATTATTTCCTTTTTTCCTATCGAATCGTAGCAGCCATAGCATATTTATTTATCTCTTCTCTATGCACGTTTAAATAAAGAGTTTCATTCTTTAAAAACTCAGCCACATTCCAATGTTTATGAGGCGAAAACAAAAATGCGGCGATAGAGCAAAATATGAGGTAAGAAAAATTGTGCAGAGTTGAATGGTTTCCTTTTTTTCTATTTCGATTATTTGGTATTTATGATTGTTAGCGTAATGGGAGAAAAGTGTGTGCGTGTGCGTGTGCGTGCGTGCGTGCGTGCGTGCGTGTGTGTTTGGTATTTCTATCCTGTATTTGTACTTTATTGGGTTAATGGGATGACATATTTGCTATAGTAAAAAAAATGTAAGTGCAATTTGGTGTGTGTGTGTGTGTGTGTGTGTGTGTGTGTGTGTTGTGTGTGTGTGTGTGTGTGTGTGTGTGTGCATACCCTATGTGCACATACAATTTTGTGCAAAACTCACGTAACAACTAATTATTTGTTAGACTTTCTTTTTATATATATATAGTAGTTTATTCCTTTGTGTTTTCAATCTTATTATTTTAATTACCTATCAAACTTCCACTTGTTTATTTTTTAACATTGCAAATTACTAATAGCAATTTTATTCTTATTTCGTTTGGGTTCAAAAGGACGATGATGACTATGATATGAATATAATTATAATGATAAGGATAATAAAAATGATGATAAAGGTAATGATAACAAGATTAAGAAAAATAAGAAGAAAAGGGAAAAAAGAAAAAAAAAAAAAAAAAGACACCAACACCAACAACAACAACACCAACAACAGCAGTATACGTACATAACTAGACCTTACAAACACACGTCAACTAGCATATAAGAAAGTACATAACAAATAAAACAAAGCTGTAACCATGAACATCAAAGGCTCAAGAGAATAATAGAGTGAAGGCAATTAAAGGTCTTTGCTCTTTCTTTTCAGTTTTGTGGGAAGGAAAAATTCTTGACGCGAGGGTTGTCAGTACTAAGCCTTGTACTGCTCCCTTTCAGGCACCTTTTACAGCCTTCAGGGAATACTGGTGGTGCATATATATGTGTAGCCTGAATATATGGTTATAGAGGTAGAAAACAGTAATGGTGGTTGTATAGTAGTAGTAGTAGTAGTAGTGGGAGTAGTAGAAGTAGTAGTGGCAATGGTGGTGTTCTTAGTGATATGATAATGATTTTGATAAAAATTACAATGCTATGAGAAGAATAATGATAAAATAATAACAATAATAATAGTTGTGGGAATAACAATGATAAAATAATAATAATAGTAACAATTATGATAAAAATACTAATATTAATAAAGAATATAAATAATAACAATAGCAATAATAGTAACACTGATGATAATAATAATAATAATAGTAATAATATAAATAATGATGACAATGATAACTCAGCAAACTCGTTAACATTCTTGAGACACACACACACACACACACACACACACACACACACCACACACACACACACACACGTATCTTAAGAGAAAATTATGTTGTGGGAAGTAATTAAAAGAGATGAATGATAACAGGAGTAATTAATGGGCGCGGAGTATGAGCAGGAGTGAATCATTTTAAAGAGAAGTTGTGAAGGAGGAGGAGGAAGAGGAGGTTAGGAGGAGGAGGAGTCAGGAGGAGGAGGAGGTCAGGAGAGGAGGAGGAGGTTAGGAGGAGGAGGTCATGAGGAGGAGGAGGAGGTTGAGGTCAGGAGAAGGATATAAATTATACTTATACTGTAATCACACGAAGCATCAGAATAATTAAGTATGCATTTAAGGATCTAGAATTGTCTATTTTCTAATGTACGTATTTATTGTAAAAGTTTTCCTTAGTAAATTTTCTTCTTTTTTCTATTACGTATATCTACTCCGATAAGCAATGGGTAAATCGAACTTTTCAAACAGACGACACTTTCTGACGACACTTTTTGATTTCGCACTTTCTTTTGATTTAATTTCTTCACATTTTTCTTTATATATGTAACATTTATGTATATGACAACTAACGTGGTGACGGTGGCGAGTCCTCAAAAACATAAAAAACTATTTACTAACACATCTGCGTCAATATATTTAGTAAGCAGATGAATATGGTTTCAATGGTGACTAAATGGAAAAATTTGACGAATGGTAACTAGATAGTTTTTATTAATCCTTGATATCACTTTGTAACCCGAATCGCTCAGCAGCATGACAAGGGGATGTGCGAACCCTTGTAGCAACAAACAGTGTGGCAATACATAATAACAGGGATATACGTGAAGCACTATGTTGTAGTTAGTGTACAAATTCACGCCAGGGGCACGAAACATACATAAGGAGCAAAGATATCTACAAATACATGAGGCAAAATACATGTTACTTGGATTTTATTACGGCTGAGGACATCCCTTCGTGGGGGCCTTTTGGGGTTACCATTATAGGGGGCTTGGTTACTATCAAGTTGGGAGGTTATAATGAAAGGCTAGGTTTAGTTTTTAAATTACCTTGACTCTTACGTTTCGAGAGAAGGTCCCTTCATTTGTGCCTTCATAATATAGTTGACTGCAAATCGTGGGATGCCCTAACCGAAAAGTTACCGTTAGTTAGTGAGGCTGCTTTCAACACCACCACTACTATTACGATGTTACTCATTTACAAGGTCAAGGTATTAGTTATATTTCCTTCATTTGTGCCTTAATAATATAGTTGACTGCAAATCGCGGGATGCCCTAAACCGAAAAACTACCGTTAGTTAGTGAGGCTGCTTTCACCACCACTACTATTACTATATTTCTCCTTACAAGGTCATTATTAGTTATCTGTTAGTGAGGCTGCTTTCAACACCTCTATAATTACGATATTTCTCAATACAAGGTCATTATTACTTATCTTTATATACTTATCTGTTATTAGTTACTGTTAGTGAGGCTGATTTCACCACCACTACTACGAATGTTTCTTCCTACAAGGTCATTACTAGTTAACTGTTATTAGTTACTGTTAGTGAGGCTGATTTCACCACCACTATTACAATGTTTCTCCATACAAGGTCATTACTAGTTAACTGTTATTAGTTACTGTTAGTGAGGCTGATTGTTATATTAGTTACTGTTAGTGAGGCTGATTGCACCATCACTACTATTACGATATTTCTCTTTATAAGGCCACTTTCTTTATTAGTAGTTATACGTTGTGCCTCTCGCTCAGTCACACGCCACGTATAATAAATATTAAACTGCCATTTTCCACTTGAGCAATGAAGCCCCTCACACACTTACACTTCTGAATATAATTTGTTTATTGCGAACTTATTTCATTTCATCCCCGTTGCATTGAAGGATTTGAAAGCATAATCTCTTTGATATGTATTCCTGGTGAGCCTTGTAATATTGAGTGATGTGTTCATGTTTAATCCTTACAGATGTTGTTCAGGGGTATTTGATTAACATTGATAGATATTCTTGGTTGTTCACTCTATAACGGCGGGGAAGCGATCGCCTAACCTGCCACAAAAAATTTGTATTTGAGTATTTTACATGTTTTTACACTAGGTTGAAATATCATTAACTACACCGTGAACTAAGCTATCAAGTAGACACCCACACCCCATTATTCAAACCAAGGAATAAAAATACCAACTCCAAAACAATGTGATTAAGGGTAAACTCTCATAACACCAAGTAGTGACGATAGGCTGCGCTAAATTCATTATTGTTCACGAAGCTTGTTTATATCTAGATGCTAGTTTTACTAGGATCATAGCATAATATATATTTACTAAATCTAACACACATGTATATATAAAAAAAATACTGATACTTTGCTGAATTGTACCAACTAGATTCGTTCATACCATAAGTACAGGGCAAGCAAGTACTAAGCCTCTCACTGCTACATCCTACTACATCACTACACTGCTACATTATTCAATACATTTGTACCCACTATATACACGAGTGGATAATATAGTGTATGAATGTATGTGTATAACTAAAACAACCCACCCTGCCTGCACCTGCCAGCAAGCACGGCAGCCTGCAGCCTCAGCCTACCCCGAGACAGGCCGTCACGCAGGTTGTCTACTTGTCTTACTTTACTTAATCTCTTTTGATAACAAAGGTGATGAACACTCACGTCAAGATGGACTTCACACTCCTAAGGATGTACCCCTAAAGGCAGTTAATGATCGCCAGCCGCGTCTGTTCACTAAATAGTATCACTGCGCACCATCACAACACGCACACACAAGCACACCTCCCCGCGTCGCCACTAGCCACCAACCCGCCGCCTGACTGACTGACTGACGCCTCGCGCCCCAAGGCAACGCTAGCACATCGCTGACAACCTTCATGGCCAACACATCAACTCCTGAAATTTGCACGGTCAAATCTGGACAAACTGGCCCGAACAATTTTCGAAAGGAATTAGTCAGGGATACAAAAGTGACATTTTCATCACTTATATATCATTGAATGAGAATTTTTTTTCAAGTTGGTTTATAATGTTTCTAGCAATAATAAAAATTGATAC
Source organism: Chionoecetes opilio (assembly GCA_016584305.1). Taxonomy (NCBI): domain Eukaryota; kingdom Metazoa; phylum Arthropoda; class Malacostraca; order Decapoda; family Majidae; genus Chionoecetes; species Chionoecetes opilio. The sequence continues at coordinate 40,165 of JACEEZ010019278.1, read as the reverse complement.
TGTAGGAGTAGGCATACAAACACGAACAGAAGCGAGTGGTTAGAACGGATGCAGTAACAAGTTAACAATGCTGCCAGGAACGGGTCATCTCGAGCGTACATCTCGTTTGAAGAGTCGAATAAAACATGATTAGAGCTGTTCGAGAAGCCCTAACAATAGGTTCATCCTAAATGGCTATTACATACATTAGTCCTCTTCCGGCGGTCACCTGTAACAAAGGCGACATGTCGGAACCGATCAGGGGAACGCACGTCACGGCCGGCCCTCGCACGCACGCAGGCAGGCCCGGGGTGGCGAGGCAGCTGGGGCGGCAGGTGCGCGGGCCCACGCCTGGCTTCTCCTCCTCCTGCTTCTGTTCGTGATCGTCTACCTTCTCCTACTGGTCACTCCGGGGTCACCAATGTGGGTGCAGGCACACAAACTCGAACACCAGCAGGAGTGTGTTATCCAGCAGTGGACAGAACGGGTGCAGTAAAAACACTGCCAGGAACGCGTCGTCTCGAACTTACTTCGAGTTTGATGAATCGAGTGAAACATGGTTCGAGCTGTTCGAGACGCCTTAACAATAAGCTCATCCTAAATGGTTATTCACTGTAATACTCATAGGAAATTAACATAAGGATTAGTCAAGACTTTACTAGTGGCAGTCAGTTTTTCAGGGCCATGTCAACTATTTCTATATCGATCTAATTTCTCTGATTTGGCCAAGACAACGGGCACCTGGCAACCCTGCACCAAGGCCCTCCCCACCCCTCCCCACCTGCACCGAGGCCCTCCCCACCCCTCCCCACCTGCACCGAGGCCCTCCCCACCCCTCCCCACCTGCACCGAGGCCTTCCCCACCCCTCCCCACCTGCACCGAGGCCTTCCCCACCCCTCCCCACCTGCACCGAGGCCCTCCCCACCCCTCCCCACCTGCACCGAGGCCTTCCCCACCCCTCCCCACCGGCACCGAGGCCTTCCCCACCCCTCCCCACCTGCACCGAGGCCTTCCCCACCCCTCCCCACCTGCACCGAGGCCTTCCCACCCCTCCCCACCTGCACCGAGGCCTTCCCCACCCCTCCCCACCTGCACCGAGGCCCTCCCCACCCCTCCCCACCTGCACCGAGGCCCTCCCCACCCCTCCCCACCTGCACCGAGGCCCTCCTCACCCCTCCCCACCTGCACCAAGGCCCTCCCCACCCCTCCCCACCTGCACCAAGGCCCTCCTCACCCCTCCCCACCTGCACCAAGGCCCTCCCCACCCCTCCTCACTTGCACCAAGCCTCCATCCCCTCCCCACCTGCACCGAAGGCCCTCCCCACCCCTCCCCACCTGCACCAAGGCCCTCCCACCCCTCCTCACTTGCACAAAGGCCTCCTCCATCCCCTCCCCACCTGCCGAAGGCCTCCCACCCCTCCCACCTGCACCAAGGCCCTCCCCATCCCTCCCACCTGCACCAAGGCCCTCCTCACCCCTCCCTCACCGCCTCTTCTATTCACGCAAGAACAACACCAACAACAGCAGCAACAGCAGTAACAATTACATCAACTATTACTACTACTACTACTACTACTACTACTACTACTACTACTACTATACTACTACTACTACTACTACTATTATTATTATTACTAACACGTCTTACATACTACTACTACTGCTAATTCAATAGAAAAAAAGATAACATTTCTAAATACACGCTTCATCGACATCCTAAACCTTCATTATAACCACAATAATCACCACCACCACCACTATCATCATCATCATCATGAGATCTAAGAACGTTCCAACACTTCATCGGGAGCACAAAGCCTCGACATCTGCCGCGCAAACAGATTCCCTCTTCCTTGACTTTCATTTCCTGCGAAGCGACATTCCTCTTCACTCTGATTAATGCTCGAATTTCAGACTGGGATTAATTTTACTCCCCACATCATTATTCCTCCGGCTGGGGCGACAAAAGAGCGTAATTCCCGGACGAGAGATGAAGATGGGAAGAGGACGAAGAGCAGGAGGAAAGGTAGGATGAGGACGAGGTAATGAATAAAGATATAGGAGGCAAGGTAAAGGTAATGAAGGAAGGTTTAGGGATTGAGGAGGGAAGAATAAAGGTAGGAGATAGATAAGATACTTTGATCCTATCTAGACACTTTACAAGTACCAACTAGGTTATTGACTATACAAAGCGCCACCACGCCAGGACGAACTTGGTGGGCTTGAAAAAGTAGGAGGTAAGGTGAAGGTAATGAAGGAGGGTTGAGGGGTTGAGGAAGGTTGCCGGGGTAGGAGGGATGGAGGGAAGCAGACGGAGTAACAAAGACATTATGAAGCTTGGATAGGTACGGTAATTGGAAAGGTGAGAGGCAGTTAGTGGCGGAAGGAAATAATAACAAGCGGGCGAACAAACCACGAGTCTGTATTCATATAACAATGGGCAAGCTATTATTTTGAGGCACGCGCACACAACACACACACACACACACACACACAGACAGAGACACACACATACACACTCACACACACACGAAGACAGGACCACACAAGTATAGCTCAGACCTTACGTGTATATGCTACAACTAGGTAAACACACACAACACACACACACACACACAGACACACACACACGCACACACACACACGGTGACCCAAACAAACATTCATTCAGTCTTGCAACATTACCTCATGGCCGTTTTCCTTCGCAGCGTTGCCTGAAATATTGCCTGTGCGATAAACGAGTCGTGAATTTAATTTTCCCCTTGGATGGAGCCACGGCCTCGCACGCTGCAGAACACCATGTACATTTTCTCCCCTCCTCCCTTAATACCTCTCAGCACTTGTATCTTCTTCCTCGCCTCAGTAGCACAGTGGTTAACGCATGTACTTCAACAGCTTATAGACCTGGGTTCGATTCTAGATCAAGGTAGTCAGCCGGGTACACCATATACATTTTCTCCCCTCCTCCCTTAATATCTTTCACCACTTGTATCCTCGTCCTAGCTTCAGCAGCACAGTGGTTAACGCATGCACTTCAGTAACTTATAGACCATGGTTCGATTTTGCATCATTATTGCTTCTTTTTCTTTTTTTCAGTGTTAGCGATTGAGAACATCTATATTAATAAAAGCGAAAGTGTGTGTGTGTGTATGTTTGTGTGTGTGGGTGGGTGTGTGTCTGGTATAGGTTCCGCCCCCCGTGGCGGAATCCCATCATATACCACATTTTTGGAACCAGGTTGACCAGGGGAAGGTTTTAAGCCCACTTATGAGATGATCCGATCACTTTTTTTCTCTTTTTTTTAGCAGCCTATTAGCGAGAATTGTGAAAAAAGTGGGTTGCGAGAATTGAGGAAGCCTTGATGTAGGGTGATGGGTAATGGGTGAGTGAATGGGTGGGGTGATGGGTAATGGGTGTGGGGTGGTGGGTGAGTGAATGGGTGGGGGGTGATGGGTGAAGGGTGAGGGAATAGATGGGGGGTGATGGGTAATGGGTGAGTGAATGGGTGTGTGGTGATGGGTAATGGGTGAGTGAATGGGTTGGGGGTGATGGGTAATGGGTGAGTGAATGGGTGAGGGGTGAGGGGTAATGGGTGAGTGAATGGGTTGGGGGTGATGTGAATGGGTTGGCGTTAATACATACATTTCTACATCCATGATTTCAGGAAAGTTAGAAGGGGCTATCTGGAGAGTCTGTGTTTGGTGGGCCTTCGGCCCACCAAACACAGGTGGTGGGTCGAAGGCTCACCAATAGCCCTCCGCAGGAGCTAGCCAAAAAGTCCGCCCGGAGGGCGGCTTTGCGGCTAGTATACACATAAATATCGAACAACTCTTAATTGTTACCTCTTTTTCACTCTCCTATGTGCTCCTATGTGCTTCTCAATACTGTTTCTCTCTCTCTCTCTCTCTCTCTCTCTCTCTCTCTCTCTCTCTCTCTCTCTCTCTCTCTCTCTCTCTCTCTCTCTCTCTCTGATCAAGGTAGACAGCTGGGTACTCATCATACAACTGTTTGTCTCACTTCACGAGATGTTTGATAAGTGAGTCCCTTTTGAAAACTGCAGAAGGTGGACTATGGTATTCCAAGTGGTCTTTCTTCAGTCTTTTTTTTCTTCCTCTTCCTTTTGCTATTCTTCTTTTTGTTCTTCCTCTTCCTTTTACTATTCTCCTTTTTGTTCTCCCTCTTCCTCCTATTCTAAGTGCCGTGTTCGTGTCCCGTCCTTGGCTGAGTGTTCCTGTCCCGCGCCAGCCTTAAGGTCGATACGCAGATAAGGCCGCTGGGATAGGGCACTTAGGTGATTGGCTCTTAACTTTACGTGCTTTATTATGATGTTGTCTGTTTCTGTATTACCTTATCATCAGTGTATTTTCTTTTGATATTTTGGGGTCGTTATTGTATATTTTCCTTTTTTCAAGTGTTAGCGAATGAGAGCATATTATATACTTAAATATCTAACTCTTATTACCTCTACCTTATTATTACCTTATTATTACCTTATTATTACCTTATTATTACCTTATTATTACCTTATTATTACCTTATTATTACCTTGTTATTACCTTATTATTACCTTATTATTACCTTATTATTACCTTATTATTACCTTACTATTACCTTATTATTACCTTATTATTACCTTGTTATTACCTTATTATTACCTTATTATTACCTTGTTATTACCTTATTATTACCTTATTATTACCTTATTATTACCTCATTATTACCTTATTATACCTTATATACCTATTATTACCTTTATTATTACCTTATTTACCTTTATTACTTATTATTACCTTATTATTACCTATTATTACTTTATATACCTTATTATTACCTTATTAATTACCTTATTACCTTATTATTACCTTATTATTACCTTATTATTACCTTATTATTACCTTATTATTACCTTATTATTACCTTATTATTACCTTATTATTACCTTATTATTACCTTATTATTACCTTATTATTACCTTATTATTACCTTATTACCTTATTATTACCTTATTATTACCTTATTATTACCTTATTATTACCTTATTATTACCTTATTATTACCTTATTATTACCTTATTATTACCTTATTATTACCTTATTATTACCTTATTATTACCTTATTATTACCTTATTACCTTATTATTACCTTATTATTACCTTATTATTACCTTATTATTACCTTATTATTACCTTATTATTACCTTATTACTTTATATATATTACCTTATTATTACCTTTTATTACCTATTAATTACCTTATTATTACCTTATTACCTTATTATTACCTTATTATTACCTTATTATTACCTTATTATTACCTTATTATTACCTTATTATTACCTTATTACCTTGTTATTACCTTATTATTACCTTATTATTACCTTTACCTTATTACCTTTTTTCATCCTCTCCCTCTATTTTCAGTTGTGCTTCTCAATACTCTCTCTCTCTCTCTTCTCTTCTCTCTCTCTCTCTCTCTCTCTCTCTCTCTCTCTCTCTCTCTCTCTCTCTCTCTCTCTCTCTCTCTCTCTCTCTCTCTCTCTCTCTCTCTCTCTCTCTCTCTCTCTTGCCTTATAACATCTGAAAAGTTTGGATCGTGGAACTATACATTGTGACCATTTAGTCTAAATTGTAGCGCATTGAACAACAAAAGTATAGGTCTCTCTCTCTCTCTCTCTCTCTCTCTCTCTCTCTACTAACGTTTTTTTCGGCCCTTTATCCTCCTCCAACTACTTCCCTTTCCCTCCTTCGCGGCGCCTAATCCCGTTCTTCCCTCTCCTCAAGTACCGCCACGAAAAGTAAGTCCTCCCTCCCCCCTTAACCTCCCTCCCTCCCTCCCACCTTCTTTCCCTCCCCCTTCCTTACCTCCCCCTTCCTTCCCTCCCCCTTAGCTCCCTCCCCCTTGCTTCCCTCTCCCTTACTTCCCTCCCTCCCACCCTCTACCAGTACTTTCTCCAGTAGCCTAAAATCACAACAGAGTAGATACTGGGTACAAACCATGTTCCATTTTGTTTCAATTTTTCTTGAATTTCTTTTTCAATGTAAACGTCCTTTTTTTTTTTACATAATCAGAAGACAAGATTTCCTATTGATATTTTCGGATATTTAGTTAGTTGATTTTAGTATCTTTTTTTTCTTACGTAGCCCCTACTTCAAACTTGTGATCCCTTCCTTTACATGATTTGTATATTTTTACATTTTTGTCCTATTTAGCAACTTACGCCGTTTTATGTATAACTAGCCGCAAAGCCGCCCTCCGGGCGGACTTTTTGGCTAGCTCCTGCGGAGGGCTATTGGTAGGCCTTTGGCCCACCACCTGTGTTTGGTGGGCCTTCGGCCCACCAAACACAGACTCTCCAGATAGCCCCTTCTAACTTTCCTGAAATCATGGATGTAGAAATGTATGTATTAACGCTAACCCATTCACATCACCCCCAACCCATTCACTCACCCATTACCCATCACCCCCACCCATTATCCACCTCACCACACTCACCCATTACCCATCACACCACCCATTCACTCACCCGTTACCCATCACCCCCCATCTATTCCCTCACCCATCACCCATCACCCCCCACCCATTCACTCACCCATCACCCCACACCCATTACCCCACCCATTCACTCACCCATCACCCTACATCAAGGCTTCCTCAATTCTCGCAACCCACTTTTTTCACAATTATCGCTAATAGGCTGGTAAAAAATAAAAATAATAAAAAAAGTGATCGGATCATCTCATAACTGGGCTTATGACCTTCCCCTGGTCAACCTGGTTCCAAAAATGTGGTATATGATGGGATTCCGCCACGGGGGGCGGAACCTATACCACACACACACACACACAGACACACACACTTTCGCTTTTATTAATATAGATAAAAAAGCGATTACGTACTTAACAGTTTTGTCCTCTGCCTTTACAGTATTCCTATTTTTCCTTATTTTTTCCATATTTAACAACGTACGCCATTCTCTTTATAATAAAAAAGCGATTACATACTATAAAAATGTATCTTCTTCCTATACATTATTTCTATTTTTTAACATTTTTTTTCATTATATAGCAACTAACGCAGTTTTCTTTATAATAAAAAAGCGATTACGTACTTAAAATATGTGTCCTCTTCTTTTACATCACTTCTATTTTTTCCTTAGTTTTCATATTTAACAACATACGCCATTCTCTTTATAACGAAAAAGCGTAAAGGGGTAAAAGGTGAACGCTATACTGTATATATCGCACAACAACACCCACTTTACGACAGGGAAACAGCGTAAGTGCATCTGCCAAATCACCTTACACGGGCGTAACCTCACACAATAGGTACTCCAGCCTGCGTACCTGAGCAGAGAGTGATGGACAGGTGCTCGGGGCTCTCAACAGGTAGCGAAACAGTGGTGAGATTACACGTGTACCAACGAGAGGCATTACGCCACTCCCTATTGTATTTTCTATTGCTAATTAATGGGCGTAAGTAAAGCAAGTAAATAAGTATGTAAGTAAAGTAAGTAAGTAAGTAATGTAAGGAGCAAGTAAGTGAGTGTGAACATTTATCTTTAAATTTTGGGCTCATTATATATTTTCCATTTTTTTATTGTCAGTTGTGGATATATACACGTAAATATTCATCTATTACTTATCAACCCCCCTCTCTCTCTCTCTCTCTCTCTCTCTCTCTCTCTC
>JACEEZ010019278.1:17500-27500 GCA_016584305.1 Chionoecetes opilio | reverse complement strand
TCGGAAAATGGCTAAACCTGTGATCTCCTTTATCCATACATGTTTTTATTTTCTATATACAATTTGCTTTTACACGTATGGATATGCCTTGATCCTACACCACCATCGTCACCTAGCCCAGCCAAATGGCAATGTTGTCGTTTGGGAAGGTTCAATTTCCATATAGTATTATTAAACCGTCTAATATTTCCTGTTTTATTCTAGTGTTCTTTTGTATTAGTATTATCAAACCGTCGTATTATTATTAAGTATTATTAAATTCTCTGTTTTGTTCTAGTGTTCTTTTGTATTAGTATTATCAAACCGTCGTATTATTATTATGTATTATTAAATTCTCTGTTTTGTTCTAGTGTTCTTTTGTTCTTCGCTCCTCCCTCAGCAGATGGTCTTCTCTCTTCTCTTCTCTGTCTGTTCTCTCCTTCCAGTTCCCATATCCCCTTAAACATTATGATTAAGTCTCCCCTTCACTCTTTCTTCCCACAACGTAGGCAACTTTCGCTTCTCTTCTCCCACCTCTTAGGGCAACTCACTTCATAATTTGTTTAATTTTAGCAATCTCTCTTTGTGCTCTCATCTATTTATTCATGTGTTGTCAAGTATCGCGTGTGTGTGTTTGTGTGTGTGTGTGAGTGTGTGTGTGTGTGCGTGTGTATGTGTGTGTGTGTGTGTGTGTGTGTGTGTGTGGAGAGAGAGAGAGAGAGAGAGAGAGAGAGAGAGAGAGAGAGAGAGAGAGAGAGAGAGAGAGAGTGTGTGTGTGTGTGTTTCTTGGTCCATCATGAATTTAATTAACACCCGACGTATCGTGTTCATTATATCACGGAATAGTTATGAGCCAAAAACAAGTAGCAATTAACTGGGCAAAGAATAACATGTTACGGGCACAACCAGAACAACCACCCTGTCGTTAAGTAACAAGCGGGAAATTTTACACTCGGATGAACTGATACCGAAAATATAACGAGGACGAACTAAATACATAATCATAATGAAACACAATTTACCCAGACGGGACGTGTAATTAGCCATGAGCCTTTATAATTATTAATAAACAAACCGGTAATTAATACGCGACTGGTTCTAACAGGAAAAAAATTCATACATATAAATTCGGTTTAATATATAGATTAATATATTTTTACGGTATTACCATTATTGATTTCCCTTTATCAATCAAAAAACCTTAATTATATTTAGCTATCAAATTATAGAATCCAGAATACACTACACAAACAGTTCATAATATCAGCAATATATATAAGATAAAATTACATTGATTTTAAGCGATAAAGTATTGATATAATGATAAAAAAATCTTCAAAACTCCCGTATTCTGCTACATACCTTGTTATTTTTCTACGTTTGTTACTTGCATATGCGTGATTTTTCTTTCTTTTCAATGACAACTATTTGATGTGATATTTTTTTCTCAGTATCTATTTGCTTGTTTCTCTGGTTCTTCATATCATCACTCTTAGGCGGGTATAATGAGGTTGATTTTCTATCTGTATCGCTGTCTACAAACCAATGGAAGTGGATTCAAAGCGTTCTCTCTCTCTCTCTCTCTCTCTCTCTCTCTCTCTCTCTCTCTCTCTCTCTCTCTCTCTCTCTCTCTCTCTCTCTCCTTCCTCTTGTGAAGGAAGGTTGGGCTTTGTTATGAAGGTGATGTTAAAGGGACAGAGATGGGGTCTTTGTGTGTTCTCTCTCTCTCTCTCTCTCTCTCTCTCTCTCTCTCTCTCTCTCTCTCTCTCTCTCTCTCTCTCTCTCTCTCAGGCGCTGAAAGAACTGCAACATTGAAATCCTCTTCCTCCAACAATTTTTCTTCCTAGTATCTGCTATCCGTCTCTCTCTCTCTCTCTCTCTCTCTCTCTCTCTCTCTCTCTCTCTCTCTCTTGTGTAGGCCCGCGCGCGTACTTTAAAACACTGTAATATCCCTTTTTATCAACACGTAGGAAATACATTAGCAATAAGGAAGGGTTTATAGCGTAGAGTCTATAACAATATCCCAAGCAATAATAACCTTCCCAGCAACGCATATTACCCTAGTATATTTGTTTTGTTATGCAAATTGGAGGGAAACGCGTGGCAGACCTCCTCCGAAACCCATTATTTCCCCCTCAAGATGAATGAATTGAGTTCCATCTTGTTTCTTCCCTGCGTGTGTGTGTGTGTGTGTGTGTTGTGTGTGTACGGCTCCATACACACACACACACACACATACACGCACATACACACTTCTCATTTCCATAACTCCACTGCGCGCTCATTTAACCATAAATAAACAAGCCAAATAAATAATCCAGGTATAGATAGTGAAAGAGGAGGTGAAAGGAGGGTGAAGGGAATGACAGAGAGGGAGGGAGGGAGGTGGATGGTTAGTAGTAGATGGATAGGTAGGTAGGGAGTGTTAGATCAAAATTACATGGAGTATATTACTAATTGGCAACGTTACACCGCCATTGCCACCTTCTACTGCAAAAATCAACCGGTAACTGATCGCGCACACACACATATACACACACATACACACATACACACACACTGAACGTAGGCGACATGATGCAATAAATAAAAACAAACTTAAAAGGTAACAAGAAAACATTGTGTAGCACAGGGAAAAAGACATTAGCAGTTTGAATAGGAAATTACTACAGAAAGTCAAGATTGACTCATCACACACACACACACACTAAGAGTAAGTGACGTGATGCAAAAAATAAAAACACATTTAAACAGTACCAAAAAACAAGCGTAGCACAGCGAAAAAGACATTAGCAGTTTGAAAAGGAAATTACTACAGAAAGTCAAGATTGTCTATTTCCTTCATGTGCGAGCGTTGCCAAACATCGCCAGATAGATAAATAGATCAGTTGATATTCCGCGTGGGTAGAAAACTCGTGTTGTGACGAAAAATAACGTGATTTACGGACATATCAATACATCCTCGTACACACAGATACACTTACATGAGGAAACACACACACAAACACTCAGAGATTCATGTAAAGACACGCCTAACTATATATACATACACATAAACACATAAACATATGGTCTATCATAGCCAGACGCCATAAGACAAATCCCATTGACCACTACACACACACACACACACATCCACGTACACACAGATATACTTACATGAGGAAACACACAAACACCAAGAGATTCATGTAAAGACACGCATAGCTATATATACATACAAACACGATCTTTCATAGCCTGACGCCATAAGACAAATCATATTGACCACCACACACACACACACACACACACACATAGACACACACACACACACACACACACACACCACTCACACAAGTCACACACACACACACACACAACCACTCACACAAGTCCACACACACACAGTCACACACACACACACACATAACAAGCTCACCGACAGACGTAGTGTTGTGAAAGAGGGCGAACGCGTGCGGGAAAGAACGCCTCCCTCCTGCTCGCTAGTGATGTTTACCACCCAAGGACGTGACCGGCGAGGCTGCTTCCAAGGGCACCGTGGCGACCCGTCCACGTATGTCTGTCTGTTCACCGCGGTCCGCCTGCCTTGCCACGCGTAAACATAACATAAGAAAATAAGGAAGCTACAAGAGGCCGCGAGACCTGTAAATAAGGTGTGTATAATGTATTTATATTATTTTATTCATATAGTAGATGGTAGTTCCTGTACATAAGGTGTGTATAATGTATTTATTTTATTTTATTCATATAGTGATAACGAAGGGAGGATTATAAGGAACGTAAGGGAAGATTATAATGAACGAAAGGGAGGATTATAAGTTGCAAATGTTGGTTATTGAATGGGTAAACAGAAAATGTAGGTGAGATAAAGGTGAAAAATAACTTATTGGCTTAAATAGTAGAATGTCTGATAAAGGGAAAGAAAGATAAAGAAGAATGAAAGATAAAATTATAAGTTGCAAGTGTTGATTATTAAATAGGAAAAAAATATATATATAGATGAGATAAAGGGTGTAAAATAGAGGAATTAGCTACCCTGAATGGAAAGATATGGAAGAGTATAAGGTGAATAACCAAGGATAAAAGGGAGAATTATAGGTTGCTAATGTGATTATTGAATAGGAAAAATAGAATTTAGATGAGGTTAAGGGTGAAAAATTACATTGGTTTCAATAGATGAGTTACTAAGTGGAAAGAAAGGAAGAAGATTGGGTGAATAACGAAAGATTGATATATATTTGTAGCTAGTGTTGATTTGAATTGGAAAACAGAGAATGTAGGTTAGGTAAAGGTTGAAAAATAACTTATTGGGTTAAATAGTAGAATGTCTGATAAATGGAAAGAAAGGTGGAAGAGGATAGGGGTGAATAATGAAAGATTGAGATATATTTACAGGTTGCAAGTGATTATTATTGAACTTGAAAAAATAATATATAGTCTAGATGATATATAGGGTGCAAAATGACATTGGTTTAAATAGAGGAATTACGAAATATGGAAGAAGATAGGGGTGAATAACGAAGGGTAAAGATATAATTATAGATAGCAATTGTTGATAGCCTTATATAACAGGAAACAGAAGAGAGATGAGATGTTTGAAGGAAAAATAGATCAACGACTGATAAATGGAATGAAAGATGCAAGAGGAAAATGGTAAATAACGAAGGATAGAGATAGAAGTATAGGTGCACGTACTAATGCTTATCGAATAGAAAATAAAAGAGATGAGTTAATAGCATGATAAATACATAAACAAATGATAAATGGAATAGATAGAATATGAAAAGGTGAATAGCCGTAACGATGACCGAATGGAGGAAAGAGAAACCAGGAGGAAGAGGAAGAGGAAGAGGAGGAAAGATGAAAAGGTGAAGAGGAGTAACGATAAACGAGTAGAGGAAAAGGAAAACAGGAAAAGGAGGAGAGAGAAAGAGGAAGAGGAAAGAGGAAAAGGTGAAGAGGCTTAACGATAAGCGAATAGAGGAAAAGGGAAACCAGGAGGAAGAGGAAGAGGAGAAGGAAAGAGGGAGAGGAGGCAGGTGGCGTAACGATAACCGAACAGAGGGAAAGCGAAAACAGGAAGAGGAAGAGGAGGAGGAAAGAGGAAGAGGAAGAGGAGGAGGAAAGAGAGGTAGGTAGGCTAGGTGGCGTTACAGCACATCATAGCTAGCAAGGCGAAGTTGTGTTTACCGAGTTGGCGCAGATCAATACTCTGTTATGTCTCACCTGCCTAAGTTAATTATACCTCTTGCCTCGCATCTCAAGTCACTTACACCTTTTTACAAACTCGTTTTCTTCTTCCTTTCTGGTCGCAAGGGGAGAGGGGGAGAGAAAGGGAGCGAGGGAGGAAAGGAGAGAGGGAGGAAGGGAGGGAGGAAAAATACATAGGGGAGAGGAGGGTGTGGAGGGAGGGAGGAAGAGGTAGATAGGTGTAGATAGATACTAATATGTGAGAGGAAAGACGTCAAGAGGTAGAAGAGGGAAAGAAAGAGGTATTGAAAAGTTATGAGTGTTTGCTAGAGAGAGAGAGAGAGAGAGAGAGAGAGAGAGAGAGAGAGAGAGAGAGAGAGAGAGAGAGAGAGAGAGAGAGAGACTGTAAATATCGGTTAAAATAAGACTGAAAAGGCAAAGACACACGGTGCAGTAGACATGATATTAAACATTTCCTAAAGGGAGAAGAAAGCACATGAAATACAATGCCATCAAAATGAAAAATAGGAAGAAAGTGAAAGGAAAGTAAAACAAAGGAGACGGGAGTAATTTTCTTTAGAATGAGTACTATTGAACGACCGACGAAGCGTTTTGTGTCTTCTCTTATTGTCTTGTTTCTCATCAATTATCATCATCGTAGTCATCAGCATAGTCATTATCTCCCTCCTCTTCTATGTATTCTTCCTCCTCGTCGTCTTTTTCGTAAACAAGAACCGAAAATATAAAAAATATAGAAAATTTACAAATCGAAAGAAAAAATAAGAGGAATTAACATGATAAAAAGAGGAAATATAACACAGATAAGAAAGGAAAACAATAATAAGACCACTAAATGTAAAGAATAAACAAGCAAACTTACAAATCGATTAAAAAAGCAAGAAAAAAACATGAATAATATTAAGAAAGAGGTAACGCAGCACAACAAACAGAAGAAAACAATACTACTAATAACAAAAAAATGTAAAAAAATAAAGAAACAAACTTACAAATCCATTACAAAAACAGAAAATAAAATAGAACATATGAAAAATGAATAAATACCATAAAAAAGAGTCAATAAAACACATATAACAAAAGAAAACAATAATAATGCTAATAAATAAAAAATATATACAAAAAAACTTACAACTCTATTATAAAAACAAGAAAATATGAAAAAAATGAATAGATTGAATGAAAAAAGAAAAAAAAACATAACTAGATAATAAAAGAAAGCAATGATAATAGCCAACGAAGAGTAACAAAGACTAGCTTAGCCTTTGTCCGGCCATCGAGACCTCCTTGTGGCCGAGGGAAAGAGTAAAAGAAAAGTCAGGCGTGCTTGGCTCCACTCCTCTTTGTATCTCTGAAAAGTATGAAGTCAAGTGTCTGAAGTGGAAGGAGCGAGAGCCGAAGTGGAGGTGTAGCTTGTTGAAGGGGCGAGGAGGGGGTGGTGGTGGAGGGGGAGGATGGTTGAGGGCGGAGGGGGGGAGGTGGAGGGGGGAAGGAGATTATGTGGAGGAAGGGTAAGAGGGGAAGGAAGAGGAAGCGAAGAGGAAGGATAAAGAAGAAGAGGAGGTGAAGAGAGCATAGATACAGTTTTGTCGTAGATTGCCGAACTAAATTGGCTCAACCCTCTTTTTTATATTATTCTCTTACTGTCTTCTTTATAGGGACTGGCAACTAAGCGGGCTTTGTGTTACCCATTTTTTTTGTGCCCTTGGCCAGTCCTTTGTGATGTAAAAAAAAAAAATGTATGAAGATGGAAAGGGTTAGAGACTTTGTGATTAGAAATAGAAGAGGATAGAAAAAGAGGAAGAAAAGGAATAGAAAGCGAAATAAATAAGAAAGAAGAAGAGGAGGTGAAGAAAAGAGCAAGGAGGGAGTTATGCAGTAAGTAGAAAGGGTTTAAGAATTTGTGATTAGAAAAGGAAGAGAAGGATAGTAAAATAGAGGAGATGGAAATAGAAAGCGAAGAAAGAGGATGAGAGAAGAAGAGGAGATAACAAAAAGAGCAAAGAGGGAATTATGATGTAAGTAGAAAGGGTCTAAGAATTTGTGATTAGAAAAGGAAGAGAAGGATAGTAAAATAGAGGAGATGGAAATAGAAAGCGAAGAAAGAGGATGAGAGAAGAAGAGGAGGTAAAGAAGAGAGCAAAGAGGGAGTTATGATGGAAGTAGAAAGAGTCAGAAAGAAAGTTTATGATGAGAAAAGGCAGATAATGATATAAAAAGAGGAAGAGATAGAAGAGAAAGCAAAGAAAGAGGGTGAGAAAGAAGAAGAGGACGTTAGGAAGAGAGCAAAGATAGAGTTATGTCACAAGTGGAAAGGGTTATAGAGAGTTTGTGATTAGAAAAGGAAGAGAAGGAGAGTAATAAAATAGAGGAAGAGGAGGAGGGTAAGAATTAATAGTAGAAACTGAATACTTGAAAGTGGAAAAGATACATAGAGGTGATGAAGAAAGTGTGTAGGAGAAGGGTGAATAGTGAAGAATAGAGTGGAGAAGGGAGATGGTGGAGGAGAATGTTAGAGTAAAAGGTAAATAAGGAAGAGGAGGAGGAGGAGGAAGAGGAGGAGGAGGAGGAAGAGGAAGAAGAGGAGGAGGAGGAGGAGGAAGAGGAGGAGGAGGAGGAAGAGGAGGAGGAGTGGGAAGGAAGGTAGGAAGAAGCAAAGGAAAGCACAGAGACATATTTTTATCATATTTTCTTTTCCTTTTGCTAATGAAGTGTAGTAAGCTGGGTTGAGGTTGTTTGAAGGAGGAGGAGGAGGAGGAGGAGGAGGAGGAGGAGGAGGAGGAGGAGGAGGAGGGGAGGAGGGGACATGAGAGGATTGTGAAGAGGTTAAGTGGGATGAAAAGTTTGTTCTGACCTCCTTGCATTCCCTTTTACTCTTCTTATTTTCTGCTTCTTTTCAACTCTTCGTCTTTTCTTCATATACACATTTTTATTCCTTGTCTTCGTTAGGTATACTCTTCGCTTTGTTATCCTTCATCTTTTTGTTATGCCTCCTTTTCCACTTCCTCTTTTTTGTTTCCTTCTATCTCCTCCCCTTTCTTCCCTTTCCTCTTACTCCTCTTCCTCTTCCTTCTCCTTCTCTTCCTCCTCTGTCTTCTCCCAACTCCCATTCCACTTTTTCTTCATCTAGTTCCTCCCCCTCCTCCTCCTCCTCCTCCTCTTCTTCATCCTCCTCCTCTTCATCCTCCTCCTCCTCCCCCTCCTCCCCTCCTCCTCCCCCTCCTCCTCCTCCTCCTCCTCCTCCTCCTCCTCCTCCTCCTCCTCCTCCTCCTCCTCCTCCTCCTCCTCCCCCCTCTTAGGTAGTGGCTGCAGGCAAATCCATAAATCAAGCGACAAAGTTTCCTCCATATTTAATAATTCTTTTTGAGTTATGGCTGCAGGGAGAGAATGGTTGGGAGGGAAAAAGCAGCCGTGTTTTGTTTTCATTCATATTTTTCCGTCCAGGGACTTAACGAGCGTGGAAGTGATTGTTTGTAGCAAGTCAAGCGACGAGAGACCAATGCATCACGGAAATTTAATTGAATAATTGCAAAAAAATGTAAGAATTGTAGACTTTTTTTGCAAGATTTCCTGTACAGTGAATTTTATTTGGGAATTTTTATGGCAAGTTGGCAACTATTTTTGTTTTTAATAATTGGTCCGAAAATTTTGCTCCTTCTTATCTATTCATCGACTTATCAGTTTATATATTTCCTATAAACGATAAAATGTTTTGTAAAGGAACAGTCAATTTTATCATGTTATTAGGTGGTTCTTGTTCCCACGTGTGTGAATTGCCAGCTACAATGTCACTCTGGAGGCTGTGTACCTCAAATGTTCCTCATAAATTTCTCATTTGCATCGTTTTAGCAATGTTACTGGCAGATTTACTGTTTTTGAAGCATTTTTCGCCGCATAACATAAACTGAATCCACTCAGTCAATATTTCATGAATCAAGGAACGTTTTTTCTTCACAACATAAAGACACACACGCCCTTCCCTAGCTAACCCCACGGAAATAAGAAATAAAGACAAAATAGGAGAAAATAATGCACAAAAAAAATAGGATTCGCGAACGATTCATTATATAAACAATCATTTATAACCTCATGTTTTCAAGATTGCACCGTGATAATTTATGCTTCACAGTGACAAATATTTCGAAAACTGAACCTAACGTCAAGGACCTATTAGTGGCGACACAGTGGGTTGTTTGGAACTTAATTGGGCAGTTGTGTGGAGAGGATGGAAGGGAGGGGAGAAATGGATGATGTGAGATAGGGAGAAAGGAGGAAGAGGGGAAATGTGGGAGAGGGAGAAAAGAGGAAGAAGGGAAATTAACTGGAGGACGAGGAAGAGGGTAGGAATGACTGCAAGAGGAGCAAGAGGAAGAGATGGAGATGGAGGAGGTGTAAGGGTTTGGAGGGTTAGTTATGAAGAGATGATGATGTTTGGTGTGATGAATAGGGCGAAATGATGAGGATGAGGAGGTGATGGGATAGATAGGATGGACTTTAGTAGGAAAGGGAAACAGTAGGAAGATGTGTGACTCAAGAGGGATAGGAAACAAATAGAAAAACGTGAGATAAAGATTAAATAAAGAAGAAATATAGAAAGTTGAAATTATAAGATGAAGGATTAGCAGGCGAGAATAGAAAATAAGACAAAAGTATGGACAAAATAATGCAAATAAATTGGAAAATGAAACCAGGGTGTAAAAATGGAGAAAATAGAAAGAAAAAAATAGATATAAAATAAAGGAATGATCAATTAAATGGGAAGAAAATAGTAATGGAAATATATGGGTAAATAAAACCAGGGTGTGAAAATGAA
>JACEEZ010019278.1:0-15000 GCA_016584305.1 Chionoecetes opilio | reverse complement strand
AGATTCATGAGACACAAATAGACAGAAAAAAGACAGATTCAAGACACAAATAGACAGAAAAAAAGACAGATTCAAGACACAAATAGACTGAAAAAAGACAGATTCATAAGACACAAATAGACAGAAAAAAGACAGATTCATAAGACACAAATAGACTTAAAAAAGACAGATTAATAAGACACAAATAGACAGAAAAAAAGACAGATTCAAGATACAAATAGACAGAAAAAAGACAGATTCATAAGACACAAATAGACAGAAAAAAGACAGATTCATAAGACACAAATAGACAGAAAAAAGACAGATTAATAAGACACAAATAGACAGGAAAAAGGCAGATTCAAGACACAAATAGACAGAAAAAAGACAGATTCATAAGACACAAGTAGGCAGAAAAAAAGACAGATTCATGAGACACAAATAGACAGAAAAAAGACAGATTCAAGACACAATAGACAGAAAAAAAGACAGATTCAAGACAAATAGACAGAAAAAAGACAGATTCAAGACACAAATAGACAGAAAAAAGACAGATTCAAGACACAAATAGGCAGAAAAAAAGACAGATTCAAGACACAAATAGACAGAAAAAGACAGATTCAAGACACAAATAGACAGAAAAAAAGACAGGTTCATGAGACACAAATAGACAGAAACAAGACAGATTCATGAGACACAAATAGACAGAAACAAGACAGATTCATAAGACACAAATAGACAGAAACAAGACAGATTCAAGACACAAATAGACAGAAACAAGACAGATTCAAGACACAAATAGACAAAAAAGACAGATTCAAGACACAAATAGTCAGAAAAAAGACAGATTCATAAGACACAAATAGACAGAAAAAAGACAGATTCATAAGACACAAATAGACAGAAACAAGACAGATTCATGAGACACAAATAGACAGAAACAAGACAGATTCATGAGACACAAATAGACAGTAAAAAAGACAGATTCATAAGACACAAATAGACAGAAACAAGACAGATTCATAAGACACAAATAGACAGAAAAAAGACAGATTCAAGACACAAATAGACAGAAAAAAGACAGATTCATGAGACACAAATAGACAGAAAAAAGACAGATTCATAAGACACAAATAGACAGAAAAAAGACAGATTCAAGACACAAATGGACAAAAAAGACAGATTCAAGACACAAATAGTCAGAAAAAAGACAGATTCATAAGACACAAATAGACAGAAAAAAGACAGAATTAAGACACAAAAAGACAGATTCATAAGACACAAATAGACAGAAAAAAGACAGATTCAAGACACAAATGGACAGAAAAAAGACAGATTCAAGACACAAATAGACAGAAAGAAAGACAGATTCATAAGACACAAATAGACAGAAAAAAGACAGATTCATAAGACTCAAATAGACAGAAAAAAGACAGATTCAAGACACAAATAGACAGAAAAAAGACAGATTCAAGACACAAATAGACAGAAAAAAAGACAGATTCATAAGACATAAATAGACAGAAAAAAAGACAGATTCATAAGACACAAATAGACAGAGAAAAAGACAGATTCATAAGACATAAATAGACAGAAAAAAAGACAGATTCATAAGACAAATAGACAGAAAAAAGACAGATTCATAAAACACAAATAGACAGAAAAAAGACAGAAATAAGACACAAATAGACAGATTCATAAGACAAATACACAGTAACAAGACAGATTCATAAAACTGACAGAAATGAGACGGAAAAGGACGAAGAGTGTAAGTAAAAGTTTCATATGTAGGCGATCGTAGAAAAATAAATAAAGAATACTATAAGAACAGCAGGATAGATGGAGTAGGCATGTGACGTTAGCAGGGAGAGCAGTAGGATTTATTTAGGTCAGCAGAAATTAAAGTGATCATATAATTAAACAAGTAAAGGACAGCAGGAGAGATGGAATAGGTGTGTTGTGTTAGCAGGGAGGTCAGCAGAAATTAAGGCGATCATATAATTGAAAAAATACAAGAAAGCAGGATAGCAGGAATAGGCATGTGGTGTTAGCAGGAAAGGCAGCAGGATCGTTTTAGGTTAGCAGTGGAGGCTATCATATAATTGAAAAACACAAGAACAGCAGGAGAGCAGGAATAGGTATGTGGTGTTAACAGGGAGGGCAGCAGGATTGTTTTAGGTCAGCAGTGGAAGTAGAAGTGTAGGCAGGACTATATGTGAGGTTGATTGATTGAATGCCAAAAGAGGGGGAAATGTGCCAGACATCAGAGGTCATATGGCTCTATGACAAAGCATAAAAAGGGGAGGGGCTATAAAGAAAGAGTGAAACGGTGAGGGAAGGGGAAAGAAACGGAATGTAACAGCAGGACGGTTAGATCAGATGAAGGATGTGGATTTGTTGGAAGAAGGAGATATTATTCAGGGAGAAGGAGGGGGATTCCTGATAATAGTAATACAAACTTATAGGAAGATGTAGATGGTTGTAGTAGTGAAGTTACAGGTAGTCAATAGATAGGAAAGACAGAAAGGCAATAGTACAGCTCGAGTTTATAGATAGGAATTGGAGGCAGTAAGGGGTTTGTTAGCCATAGGGAGGGTGATGGGTACTATGTAGAGACACAAGATGATGGGAGAGGTGATTGTAGGAGGGATAGGATGACAGGAGATTATTATAGTGTGGTTAGTTATATATAAGCAGTCGTTAGTATAAGTGTAATATAATAGTGTAAGTTATATTGTGAAGGAAAGTAGGGCAAAGTAGCAGAAATATAAAAAAAGTGGAATTACATATGAACATAGGAACTTAAGTCTGGGAAATGACAGTCAGTTTACACAAGGCAGTCCCTGTTTAAACCACGACCATCTTTCATCCCCGTCCATAAATTTACATTGTCTAATAGTGTATAATAGAATGCGTACTATAAATAACAAAGTCGACTGGGCACCCCTACCGCTATCTTTTTCCCCAGCAGGAAAAACATCCCCACGGGTTTACCAAAGGCCACATTTTTTACCCTAGTTAGAAAAATTCGTAGCGCCTCCGTCTGTCCTCCTCCCTCCCTCCACACACACTCTCTCTCTCTCTCTCTCTCTCTCTCTCTCTCTCTCTCTCTCTCTCTCTCTCTCTCTCTCTCTCTCTCTCTCTCTCTCTCTCTGACAAACACGTAATATTGGAAATTTATTATATTCGTAAATATATAGATATTATTTCAGCAAGATTAGAGAGAGAGAGAGAGAGAGAGAGAGAGAGAGAGAGAGAGAGAGAGAGAGAGAGAGAGAGAGAGAGAGAGAGAGAGAGAGGAGAGAGAGAGGAGGTCGCAGCTGATCTGATCTGACCCTCAAATCCTTATCTCGTCTCGTCCTCGTCCTCCTCTCACTCATCTTACTCCTCTCTCTCTCTCTCTCTCTCTCTCCTCTCTCTCTCTCTCCTCTCTCTCTCCTCTCTCTCTCTCTCTCTCTCTCTCTCTCTAATCTTGCTGAAATAATATCTATATATTTACGAATATAATAATTTCCAATATTACGTGTTTGTGAGAGAGAGAGAGAGAGAGAGAGAGAGAGAGAGAGAGAGAGAGAGAGAGAGAGAGAGAGAGAGAGAGAGAGAGAGAGTAGAGGGAGGGAGGGATGACAGACGGAGACGCTACGAATTTTTCTAACTAGGTTAAAAAATGTGGCCTTTGGTAAACCCGTGGGGATGTTTTTCCTGCTGGGGAAAAAGATAGCGGTAGGGGTGCCCAGTCGGCTTTGCTGTTTATAGTACAAGTAAAGGAGAGAGGAGAGAGAGAGAGAGAGAGAGAGAGAGAGAGAGAGAGAGAGAGAGAGAGAGAGAGAGAGAGAGAGAGAGAGAGAGAGAGAGAGAGAGAGAGTATTTTTTCGGTGATTATACAATTTGGTCTTAGTTTACATGATCGTTTTCAAAATAATAAGTGACCAGCATTTTCGTTCAATTTTTTCCACTACACATCTGTCAATTTTTTCCACTACACATCTGTCAATTTTTTCAACTACACATCTGTCAATTTTTTCCACTACACATCTGTCAATTTTTTCCACTACACATCTGTCAATTTTTTCCACTACACATCTGTCAATTTTTTCAACTACACATCTGTCAATTTTTTTCAACTACACATCTGTCAATTTTTATATGCACTGAAATTGTGAAAAAAGGTAAATACAGTATGAAATGCAAGTAGATTGGGGTAGAGAGAGAGGCGTTATAGTATTTTTTGAATTTTTTTTTTTCTTTCTTTCGGTTTAAGTATATTCAAATGGAAAACGTAGCTAGAAAATAATTGGTGATGATACCATATAGTGGAGAGAGAGAGAGAGAGAGAGAGAGAGAGAGAGAGAGAGAGAGAGAGAGAGAGAGAGAGAGAGAGAGAGAGAGAGAGAGAGAGAGAGAGAGAGAGAGAGAGAGAGAGAGTGTTCTGGGGCAGGATCCACTAAACATTACTACGTGCATGGATTTAGTAACTCCCAATTACGCATCCACAACGCGGGTAGGTATAATAGTAGTTATAATAAAGGTTATATATATATAGTTAATAGTTATAATATATAATATTAGTTATATTAGGTATTATAGTAGATTTGGTAGTAAACCTGCACGCTCGCCCACGACTGCTCGGGACTGGTAGTAGGAGAGGTAGTAAGTCTTCAGGCTCGCTCATTATTGCTTGGTATGCTATGAAATATATTTTTATAGATGAAAACAGACATAATCGCATTTGAATGGCTATTATTCACATATAAAGAGATGAATTCGTAAAGAGATGAAAATGCAAGAAACTCCTGTGAAACGTACGTCTGGCAGTGGCACATGGCAGCAGCGTCATAACGGAGATGATATTGTACATAAGAACATAAGAAAATAACGAAGCAACAAGAGGCCGTGAGACCTACACGTGGTAGTTCCTGTTACTTAATTAACACTACCTACATCCACCTTTCATCCCCATCCATGAAAATGATCTAGCCTCCTTTTAAAAGTCCCTATTGACTCCACACTAACTATATTGACACTATATTGGCACTATTACTCGACGAGGATTTACTAAGGAAACGTCGTTGCCTTGACTATTACCGTAGATAACACTAAAGTCGCCAGGACAACGTTTCTTTTCGATGTACAGACGTGTGGTGGCGTTAATACTTTCATTTCTACATCTATGATATCAGGAAAGTTAGAAGGGGCTATCTAGAGAGTCTGTGTCATTTTGTGTCTTCATCTGTGTCAAATTATGGCTATAAATGAACAAATTCCAAAAATAAAACCGAGTGGCGACGTTGATAACGGGCTACATTAAGGTCGTCATCTAGTGTTTATGTTCTGAGTGTCCTCCGGCCGTCGTCGTCGCCCGAAAAAATAACGAGTAGTAAAATTTGAAACGGTATATACTTGCAGATACAAAGCATAAAACAACGCTGAAACAGGGTAGATTATACAGTCATGATATAAATTACTATGCATCATCTTCAGTGGCGAATAAAAATCAGTAGTGATGCTATAATTCGTAATATATGGCACCTGGCGACGTTAGGGCAGGTGGCGACTAAAGTGTTATCTACGGTAGGCACTGAGCGATCAAGAGCTCATTCGGCGCTACAGGTTTCCCCAGCATGAGTTGATTCAGCTCATAGATGAGGTGGATCCGTGTGTGAGGAGGAGGAAGAGGCGATCTCATGCCATTCTTGCCCGCAAATAAGTCTTGCTGGCTTGTGATTGATCGAGAAGTTAAAGACATTTTGTCATTGGCTGGTGGCATTGGATCCTGTCCCAGTAGTCATGATATGGACAACCAAGGTGATCGTCTTAACTCCAAGTAGTCTCGGGTTCCAAGACGAAGGGAACAATAGCAAGGCGATCACGCCACCTCCATGCGTCCTAACTCCAAGCTCCTTATTAGGTCATGTTGAATCATCCTTAATATTGCTCCCCTAGGTGTAGCGAAGGCTGTTCTGCAGGAGCATATTCTGTGAGGACTCGCGATGGAGAGAAAGACAATGTTCTGGCTTCTCGTCACCGTGAACCTGATGATGATGATGATGATGGGAGTGTGGTTTTCTGCCAAGTTATGGAGCCACGAAGCCCACGTGAAGGCTCTCAGGATGCGCGACCTTCAGCGTGAGGCAGAAGCGCTGTTCACCACGCCACACGTCAGGCTGTACAACGCCGTGGCTGGCGTGCGGTGGCTGGGTGGTGTGAGGCTGGGCGCCGTGTTGCCGCACAGCGAGACCTGCACGCCGCCATCCGCCAGGCTCAGGTTCATGCCGCTCTGGGGGGAAAGTCTTTACGAAAGGCGTTTCCTCCGCTACGATGCCTGCATGGCGCATCTACTGGAAAGGATGCGGCTTATTCGTAGCATCCTAAGGTGCATCGTGGCGCTGGCGGCATGGCGGATAGCGGTCTCCGCGTGGCGTGTGTGGCGATCGAATCACCGAGTAAAGAACAGCTATCCTGCGATTACTGAAGACGCATGGGACAAAACCCGTGGTGGAGGTGCAGAAACAGACCAACACTTCCTTCGCAGGCACGTGGCGTTCCTCAGCATGGAGGAGCTGCGCGGTCTGGGCGCCGGACGCCTCGTAGGCCGTGGATACTTCGGCTGGGTCAGGCGGGTGGTTTATAAAGACACCGAGGCGGTTGTCAAGGAGCTTTACGATGCCTAGCAACTCGTGCCGCTGTTACAAGAATCTCGCTTGTTGGTAGAGCTGGACGGGGCCGGTGGAGCCCCTCGGCTGCTGGCTGTGTGTGTGATCCCGCCCGCCTTAGTCCAGGAATATGTAGGACCCACTTACGACGAGTATGTAACCCAGTGTTCGGTGGGGGAGTTTTTGAATTCGATAATTTTCATCTCGCAGCGGCTGATCGAGATTCACGCCAGGGGCGTCTTTCACAACGACATTAAGTCTAATAACATCACCTTCACCGGCACTGTTTCGTAGCCCGTGTTCCACATCATTGACTTCGGTATAGCCATTGGCCCGCAGGCCTCTTGTGAGGACTCACTGCCCGATGTTCAAAGGAAGGGAGACCAACTCTTCCCCCGTTGTGCCCGTGACGTGCACAGCCTTATAAGCATGGCCAATTACGTGGCGCAAGGCTCGCCACATGATTTCCTGAAGGCGCCGCTCACGAAGATATCGTTTAATCTGCATTCCACGTGGGACACAACACGCTTCTCCTTCCTCGCCTATGTGATGCAGACCATTGAAGGTCTCGCCGAAAAGCTGATGCCGGACCAATTACACGAAAAATTGATCAAGAAACAAACCTTTCGCGGCTCCTACCTCACGCCGTGTCCCTGGAACCCCCGTAGCGCCACCCTCCCCGCGTCCCTCCAGTCCCTCGAGTGACGATCAGCACCAGGGATCAGGATCAGCACACATAGCACTGCGTGGTACTGAAGGCTCCGCTAAAGAAGCTGTCAACAAGTCACCCGTTGTTTCCTCGCGTCCCAAGACTGATCCCCGCCCTCCCCTCGACCCCCAAACATCCGTCACCGTGCGTCTCCGCGTCGCCGTGCCGGCCTCTTCACGGCGCAGCGCCGTGTTGGTGCCCCGCCAGCACGGCCACCGCGTGCTGTGGCGTCAGGGCGACGTGCAACAGTACCTGCAGCGCGGCATTGCGTGGTTGAGGTTCTTCTACTTTGCTGGAGTGAGGCGCGAGTGTATGGTGGGTCATGGCGGCGAGGCAGAGGCTGGCCGCGCCCTGCTTCAGGGGCCTCGGCGGGAGGGTGGTGTGTGGCTGCCCGGCCCGGCACACACCACCACGAGGCACGCGGCGCTGCACGCACTCCTGCCACGCGCTGTTGCCTTCAGCCGCGGCGACTGAGTGCCCGGCGTGAGCGACGAGCCCCGCCAGGCAGCAGCAGCAGCAGGGCCATTACTTATCAGCATTACATCACAGTAGAGTGGCATTAGCAGAACATGAAGAAGAAATAATTACTGTCTATAGACTGAACATATCTGATTTTGTTTTCCTGCATTCTTTACGGAAATAAAGCACTGATTAAAACCACATATCTTAGTTTTTCTTTCAGATATTTTGGTTAAAATACTTATACACTGTATCATAGATAACAGTAGACCTGGATGTGACACTCGCCAACAACTGACGCTACAGTGCTGGCCCCATAGCCAGTCTGCTGGCCCATTCACTTGCTGCATATGACTATCATATAAACTGGTTTATCAGTATATATGATATACTGTAATCTTCGTAAATGTTTGTTCTATAATATTATCAAATAAAAATAGTAAAACACGTTAAAGAAATGCCATTACGAGACTGAAGAAATATGCATGAACTTAATTTAATATTCACTTAAACTCTTCGCCATTTAAAACTTTGCGAGTCAGCTTTCCATTGATATATTTCGTTTTCTGATAAATGAATTACCACCATGCATATATAATATACTTTTTATTTTACATCATAAAGGACTGGCCAAGTGAGAAAAAAAAAAGAATAGGCGCGCTAACATCCAGTCCCCATAAAGAAGACAGTAAGATAATACAGAAAGTGGAGTGGAACTGTCTCCCTCCCTCCTTCCTTCCTTCCTTCTTCCTGCTTCTATTCCTCTCCCTTCTCCTCCTTTTTTTCGTTACTGTCCTTATTCTTCATTACTCGTGTGTAGTACTATTTCATTTGTCACCTTCCTATGACTCAATTGATTATTTATTTTAAGAGTATCAAGACACCTCACAAACTAAATTGAACATAACATAAATAAATATAATAGTGAATGTGCCAGACATCAGAGGTCATATGGCACTATGCAATGTTTCTTCTGTTTCTTGTGGCGCACGGGTATTTGGAGGCGAGCGGCCTCGGCAACGTGCCCAGCGCTACCTTCACGGGAGCCCTGATCGGCGACGCCCTCAGCACAGACCCCGGGCACGGTGTCTGCGCTGAGGGTGTCCCGGGTCGGATCTCCCGTGAAGGTGGCGCCGGTGTTGTCCCCGAGGCCGCCCGTTGCCGGAAGCCCGTGCCCCGCGGGAACCAGCAGAAACATTGCATAGTGCCATATGACCTCTGATGTCTGGCACATTCACTATTATATTTATTTAGTTATGTTAAATTTATTTTTGTGAGGTTTTTGATACTTTTAAAAATAATAAAAAATTATCATAGGAAGGTGAAAAATGAAATAGTACTACACACGAGTATAGAAGAATACTCGAGTACATACGAGAATATACGAGTATAGAAGAATAAGGACAAAGAACGAAAAAAAGGAAAAGGAAAGGGGAGGAAAGAACAGGAAAAAGGAAGGGAAGGGAAAGGGAGGGAGGGAGACAACTGGTAAAGAGGAAGAAGGAGAAGGGAGAGGAATAAAACCCAAAAAAGGGAAAGGAAAAAAGGAAAGGAAAGGAAAAACTGGAAAAGGGAAAAAAGGGAAAAGGGGGAATAGAACCAGGAAAAGGAAGGAGGAAAAAGGAAGAAACTGGGGAAGGAGGGAAAAGGGAAAAGGGGGAGGGAATGAATGGAAAAGGGAAAGGAAGGGAAAGGAAGGAGAAAACTGTAAAGAGGGAAAGGGAAAAGGGAGAGGAATGAACCGGGAAAAGGGAAAGGGAAGGAAGGGAAAAGGGAGAAAAGGGAAAGGGGAAATAACCAAAAAGGGAAAAGGAAAGGGAAAGGGAAAGGAAGGAAAAAGGGGGAAGGGAGAAAAGAAGGGGAAATATAAAAAAAGGAAAGGGAAGGGAAAGGGGAAGGTGGAATAAGGAGGGGGGAGGGGAATGGACCAGGAGAATAAGAGGAATAGGACCAGGAAGAAGGAAGGGAAGGAAGGAAGGAGGGAGACAACTAAACTGTGCCGAGCAGAGTCTGGGGCAGGAGGCAAATGGGAACTCTCGCCCTTCGGTATTAATTACTTAAGATATGGAGCAGCCAGCTTGTTGCATTAACTAATCTTGTTAATATCCCGACTCATCTCTTATCTGACGGGTTAATAACAGAGGCGAGTGGCGGGGGGGAGTAATTGCACCCCCCCCCCCCCAACCTGCCCCCTCCTAATTTAGCGGTGTCTTAGGAACGCGGCCTTCATCTTAGTATGTTCTAATGTGTTTACGTAGAACACTCTTAACGTATGAGTCTTGGGTCCTACGTAATGAGACAGGGCGTAGGATTTATGTCATTATGCTGTCTTTATCCTATCCTACCTTCCTCCTTTTTTTCCCTTTTTTCCTTCTGGTTTTTTCCCTCTTTTCCTTCATCTTTCAAATTTGTCTTTCTTCTGTGTCTCAATCCATTCCTTTCCTTCCTTCATTTTTTCCCCTCTTTTCCTTCATCTTTCAAATTTATGTCATTATCCTGTCTCAATTCCTTCCTTGCTTCTGTTTTTTTTCTTTTTTTTCTTCATTTTCCTTGTCCTTATTCTGTGTCTCAAATATTTTCTTCTTTTCCTCCCTTCTTTGTTTTTTCCTTTTTTCCTTCATCTTTCAAATTTGTCCTATACTGTGTCTCAATTCTTTCCTTCGTTCCTTATGTTTTTTCCTTTTTTTTTTTCCCTTTCCTTTTTCCCTTTTTATTTTCTTGTTCTCAATTTTTTCCCTTTCCCTTTTCTTATGATTTTTTTTTTTTTTTTTTTTTTCCCTTTATTTTCCTTTTTATTTCTTGTTCCAATCCTTTCCTTCTTTCCCTTTTCTATGTTTTTTTCTTTTTTTTTTTTCATTTTTTCCCCATCAGTATCCATATCCCATAAGTCAGTGTCTTCTCAGTTATTTCTACGTTATTCTATCTCATCATTTCCCATCTAATATTTTTTAAAAATCATATATTCTCTCCAAATCCAAGGAATTTTTAAAGTCGTTTTTTTTTTCTCTTTCTCCCTTTCCTCTTCTTTCTCCATTTCTTATCCATTATTATTTTAAAGTGTCTCTTTTCTTACTCTCTTTCTATCTTTCTTCCTTCATTTCTTCCTTTCTTCCCTCTAAACTCTAGAGCGAGGCACCTTCATTGATTTCTTCAGGTGTATTAATCACCCCCAGCATTCATAACCGACTAATTACTTAACTTCTTAATGACCCGCGGCATGAATTATGTAACAAGCTGTCCCAACCTATTAAGCTCCTTCAGAATTTCAATGTCGTGATTAATGGACAAAAACTTTACTTGATGAATTTGCCTTAGTATTGATTTCCTGTGTGTGTTGGTGACCCAGATGTAGAAATATTGCTGCTTTATTTATCTATTTTCTTCCTCCTCCTCCTCCTCCTCCTCCTTCTCCTCCTCCTCCCTTTCCCCTCCTCCCCCCCCCCCTTTCCCCCTCCTCCCCTCCCCCCTCCTCCTCCCTCCTCTCCTCCTTCCCCCCTTCTCCTTTTCCCCCTCCCCCTCCTCCCCCTCCTCCTCCCCCTCCTCCTCCTCCTCCTCCTCCCCCCTCCTCCTCCTCCTCCTCCTCCCCCCCTCCTCCTCCTCCCTCCCCCCCTCCTCCCTCCTCCTCCTCTTCCTACTACTACTGCTACAAATTCTGCTACTTTTTTATACTACGTTTACATTACTACTTCACTACCAAACTTTTAAATATTACTATTTTATTACTACTTACACTACTATACTACTATAACTACTACTACTACTACTCTACTATACTACACTACTACATACTACACTACTACTATCTACTTCTATATACTACTACTACTACTACTACTACTACTACTACTACAACAACTGCTACTACTTTTTTCTCATTATTATTGCTATTGTTTTTCCTCTTCTTCCATTTCCTTTTTTTGTTTGGTTTATTCGCAGTATTAATGGTCTTTCGTCAGTCTTTTTTTCTTCTCTTCTTCTTATCCTCTTCCTCTTGCTATTCTGCTTTTGTTCTTCCTCTTCCTCATATCCGTCATCTCCTAGTCTTAATTTCCTTTGTTTTCATCCTCCTCCTTCCCTTCCTCATCTTTTCCTCGTCTTTCTCTCCTTTTTCTTCTTCCTCCTCCTCCTCCTCCTCCTCCTCCTTCCCTTCCTCCTCTTCTCTTCCTTGCTTTAGTTCAGCCTCTTGATTCATATTCAAAGCAGGTTCCTCTTTCTTCTCCCCACCGCGAACCCTCTTGTCAGCTGTTGTATATTTTAGCTTAACTTACCAACCCAAACTTAAGAAATCTGATCTAAAAATTACTCCTCGAAGTTTATCTCTCAACCAAGGAGCTACAGTGTCAATTTTTTTTATCATCTGTTTATGGTGCGAAATAGTACTTATATATTTTTAATCTTGAAGAATTTTTGTATTTTGAGGTCAGACTACACTTTAATTTTTTTTTTTTTTATGTGGTTGATTGTTTAGGTTGTTTTCCTTTCAATTTTGTTTCCAAAGGTTGGGAGGAGGAGGTTAAAATTGCATACAACGAAACGTATTTAACTGTACAAATCAACATTTCAATATGAATTTGTGGTTGGTTTTGTTTTCTTTGTTTTAGTAACAGTAGTAGTGGTAGTAGTAGTAGTAATAGTAGCAGTAGTAGTAGTAGTAGTAGTAGGAGAGCAGCATATTAGTGTAGGTGACGGAGAGAGGAGAGTAAGTAATGGATAAGTAGTAGTAGCCTATGGTTGGATGCCACAGTCAGTAGCGATCAGAGTTGGGGCTACTGGCCTCCAGTTAATGGAGTCCACAAATAAACAAGTGGTGGAGGTATCTTTATAAAAAACAAAAACAAAACAAAAACAAAAAAGTAGTATAGGTAGTAGTGTTGCAGTAATGGTTGTAATGCTAGCAGTATAAATGGTAAAGCGAGTAGTATATTATTATTAGTAGTAGTAGTAGTAGTAGTGGTATTAGTGGTGGTATAGTAGTAGTAAGGGTAGTAAAGTCTATTCACTTAAGCTGGATTCTTGGGAGCTGTTCGATGCCTACCCGAGTATGTAAGGACGTCGCTGATTGGCCGATGCTACCAAATTACCACCACCATCACCACCCAGCCTGCGTGCATCAGCCAATCAGCGACGTCCTTACATACTCGGGTAGGCATCGAGCAGCTCCCAAGAATCCAGCTTAAGTGAATAGACTATAGTACTGTAGTAGAAGTAGTTGTTGCTGTTTTAGTATAAGTAGTTGTCGTTTTTGTTGTTGTTTTTGCATTATACTCAGAAATAAGCATATATAAGTCTTTTGCACTCAGGGTTTAAGTATCATGTATTCAGCAATCTAATACTAATGCTGTACCTTCCTTCCTTCCTTCCTTCCTTCCTTCCTTCCTTCCTTCCTTCCTTCCTTCCTTCCTTCCTTCCTTCCTTCCTTCCTTCCTTCCTTCCTTCCTTCCTTCCTTCCTTCCTTCCTTCCTTCCTTTCTTCCTTCCTTCCTTCCTTCCTTCCTTCCTTCCTTCCTTCCTTCCTTCCTCCCCTGCTTCTCCATTGTGTGCCTTGCGAAGTAGTGTGTTGGTCGTCATTCCATCAAGGTTTCCAGGGAATGCCATCGTCTTCGGGCTAACAGGATAAAGTAGCACTCATATTTCAACAGACTTCAATTCCCATTTATTCAGTGTCCTCCGTTTGTTAATTTAGGTGGACTCTCCTTCACGTTACTCCTCCTTCTTCTCCTCCTCCTCCTCCTCCTCCTCCTCCTCCTCCTCCTCCTCCTCCTCCCTCCTCCTTCTCCTCCTCCCTCCTCTTCTGTGATTCAAGCCTCAACTTTAGAAGATTTACTACGTTGGACTCATTTTTCCTAGAGGCTTCTCTGTCTCCTCCTCCTCCTCCTCCTCCTCCTCCTCCTCCTCCTTTCCTCCTCCTCCTCCTCTTCTTTGGACTCTTTTTTCCTTTCTTACTCCTCAAAGTTTTCATTTTCATCTATTTCTTTTCTGGCTTCTTTTGTGCTAATTACCTTCTCTTTCTCTTTACTTCTTTGCGTAATTCTTCTATTTTCTTCCTCCCTCTTCCTTCTCCTTCGACTCTTTTCTCTCTTTCCATCTTTTTCTCCTCCTCCTCCTCCTCCTCCAAGGGCATCTCTCCCCCTCGCTTCAGTTTCCTTTGATATTTCCTCCCGTCCTTTTTGAGACACACAACCACTTCGTATGTTATCACCGAAACATAACCCCTCCTCCTCCTCCTCCTCCTCCTCCTCCTCCTCCTCCTCCTCCTCTTTCTCCTCCTCCTACTCCTCCTCCTCCTCCTCCTCCTATTCATTCTCCTCCTCCTATTGTTTTATATTTTCATGTTTGCATATGAAAACCACAACTTGTTTTAAAAGCATTAGAATAAGAAGAACTCACAAGAACTCTTTTGTTTATCTGTCATGTTGGAGTCGTATTCATGAATCCCCATGTGGCAAAAACCTAAAAAAAAGGAATGTGAAATTAATAAGGAGAAAAAGACGGAAAGAGAGATGTACAGATGAGGAAAGGAATGAAAGGAAAGAAGACGATAAAAGGTAACATAGAGATAGATAACAGAAATAGAGATAAAGAGAATAGAGAGAGATACCAAAACAACAGTGAGATAAGAAAGTAGTGGGAAGGAGATGCAGGGTAAAGAGTAAAGAGAGAAGAGTAAAGAGAAGAGGGAAAGATTAAGAAACAAGAGGGAATAGGTGGAATGAAGAGATAAAGATGATGGAAATGTAATAAAGGGAAGTGGAAGGAAAAGTTTGTAATGAAAAGATGGAACTGACAGGAGAGAGAGAGAGAGAGAGAGAGAGAGAGAGAGAGAGAGAGAGAGAGAGAGAGAGAGAGAGAGAGAGAGAGGAGTAAAAATGAAGTGTGTAACAAGATAGCAAAAAAAAAAAAATGAAGAGATGAAAGGAGATGAAACGAGTAAAAAAAAGACGAAAACTAGCAATGAGTAAATATAAAGCAAAAAAAGTGGGAGAATTAAAAAGGATAAATAGAAAGAAAATACAGAAAGAGAGAAATAATACAAGAAGAAAACTGAAACTGAAATTAACACACAAGATAAGAAGAAAAAAACGAAAAATTCAACAAGGAAAAAATATAAGCGAGAAAAAAGGTCAAGAAAAAGAAAAATAGGTCCGAGAAGAAGAGGAAGAATAATAATGATTCCTAAGGAGAAGAAAATTAGGAAGCAGGA
>JACEEZ010019277.1:375000-434197 GCA_016584305.1 Chionoecetes opilio | reverse complement strand
AAAATAAAAAATTTCCCTTCCGTTTGCTTAGGTAGCTTAAAAAACAACACCCCCAAAAAGGCCCCGGGGGAAAACCCGGTAAGGCAGGGCCATCATAAGTGGGGAGTTTTTGGCCAGGAGCCTGGGGAAAAAGAACCCCAAAACCAAAATGGTTTTATTATTTCATTCTAATTCGATATTTTAAAAACAAAACACAGACACCAATTATCTCTCTTCTCTCTCTCTCTCCTTATCTCCCCACCTCTTGCTGGCTGTTTAAAAGAAAAATCTGGCCAGGTGAGACTTCCCCAAGGAGTATTGTTTTACTGGTCGTCCCCCCCGCAGCCGCTCCTAAACCCTTCGACCCGTATCAGTGGCCAGCATACCCTGGGGGTCCCCCAGGCTCATCTCCTTTAGGGGCCCGGGGGTGAGAGCCCAAAAACAAGGGTAGTAAAGGATGTATCGAAAATACAGCGTAAAAAAAGTAGAACAGAGAGAGAGGAGAGAGAGGAGAGGAGGGGGGAAGAGAGAAAAGGGGAAAAGGGAGGGAGGGGAAGGAGAGAGAGAAGAAGGAGAGAAAGAAGGGAAGAAGAAAAGAGAGAGAGAGAGAGAGAGAGGAGAGCAGAACCCTGTCACTTTGGCGCAAGACGTTGTTCTATCATGTGCCCCTGTAAACACCGGGAAAACCCGTAAATCCAATACATTAAAATTTTTTCCCCAAAAGTACTAATGAAGGTTTAGTTGCCACGTTGCTGCTGCCTTAACATGAAAAACCCCTTCATGCGCATTACCTTCTGGAAGCGTAAAATCTCCTTTTAGGCCATAGAAAGTCTCTTTCCCAAACGGGGCTAAATAAAATACCCCCTTTTGAGCAAGACCCCCCCTTCGGGAAACCCCCCTCAAACCCCATCAAGCAAAAAATTGAGTATAGCAAGATCAGAGAGAAAGGGGCGAGAGTTGCCCCCCCACCATGACATCGCCCACCACAGACCACCTTTGTCTAAGTCCGGGAGGCACTGAGGTTTATTTATAATCTCGAGGGGAAAAAGGGTTTTGGGGGCGGAATGTACACATGGGACCTGTGGGAGCTAAAAGGCGATTTTTAATTGCGCGAATGGTGCTTTTTTGGTTGTCAGCCCCACCTGGTTTTAGAGAAAAAATTTTTTAATCATTTTGTAGGGGAAGCTAATTCAACCGGGATCGATAGAAATCATGCCCTGATCATTATCATCAATTAAGAACAAAATTAGGTGAATACCCAATTAAGAACCCGTAATTCCCGTTTTCATAAAAATTTGAGGGGAAAATTTAAAAAAATGCCAAATTTGTAGTATGAGAAACACAAGTTTAAAAAGGGCTTAATAAAAGTTTTAGGTGCGTCCGTACATCAAACGGTCAAAGGTCACGTGGAGTCCTGAAAGAGTTAATCATAATTTGTAGGGAAACTCAATTCTCATGGTCGATAGATAATTTTCAGCACTGATCTATATATCAACCCAAGAAAAAATCTTGGTGCATATCCAATTTAAAAACATCGCTAATTAGCGCTAATTACCGCTTAAACAAAAATTTGAGGAAAAATTTAAAAAAAGTCCTAATTTTAGTATATGTACCCCAAGTTAATCAAGTGCTTAAAACACTTTTTGGTGCGCCATCTTAAGAACGGTTTTAAAAAGGGTTTCGTGGGGCCCGATAAGATTTAATCATAATTTGTAGTGGAAGTCAATTCAGCATGGACCCATAGATAATCGCACTGACATAATCATCCTTAAGAAAAAAACATGATGCAAACCAATTAAAAACACTGCTATTTAGCGCAAAATTACCGCTTTAATAAAAAATGATGCGGAAAATTAAAACAATCTTAATCGTCAGCGGACATATCTCGCGTCAGACGTTGGCAAATCTTCTGTCCCATCGTCGCTCTCTTCGCCCACGTCCCCCCACAACGCATCTGGTATCTGTGGCCCTTCAAACCAGAGCACTCGTAGTTTGGCCGTCCTCGCATACCCCCGTCCGTCGGGTTCGGGTAATTTGTATCTATTGGTTGTGGCCCCCGCCCCACCCTTTGCCCGAATGTACCCGCTGTAGTGCATCTCAGTTCAGCTTCGCAGGAGGAAGACTGCTCCCGTTAGCCCGGGCGCTTAGTGAAATGAGGGGGGACATGCCGGATAAAAGACCAAAATTTTTTCGGGCACTCTACGGGCCCTAGCTATTTTTTGAGGGGAGACAAATGATCCCATCCTCAGAGGGCTAAAAGGGAACGCTTTTTATATTTTGCATTTCCGCATGGGGAAATTAGGGTAAAGGGGTTTTTTAAAGAATAGTCAAAAGGAAAATGTTTTTTGGATGCAAGTTATCTTATTATTATTATTTAATAACTCCAGAACAAAATTTTCCAATTGGCTGTCAAAAAAAACAAAAATTTCAATATTTATTCATTTTAAACCCCCCTGGGGACATCGCGAAAATCCCCTGTATTTATTAGCAGAACCGAATTTAAAATACTCCTTGCAATTCAAAAATGACAGTTTTTAATCTACTGACGGTGCATTATAAAAAAAATAAGATTCAAAAGTCATTATACAAAAAACATTTTTTCCTGTACACTGCAGGAATGCCATTCTTTTTTAAGCACCAGTATAAAATGCAGGTATGTTTCAAAAATTGAAATTTATGTGTTACTTTCACATTTGCAGCTGCACAGTTCGGTGCTTTCCCCGCGGGCTTTCTTGCATAAACATCTCCCGCCAAAACCCTGCAGCACTTTTGCAGACACTTCAAAAATTTCACTTACGCCTTTGCTGCCGCGGGCTCCGAGTCCAGACAGGAACCCAGGACTTTTTTCTGACCAGTTCCAACCGCAGCCTTCACATTTTTGGTGTCTTTTTGTTGGCCTGTGACAGGTTTCCGATCCCAGCCGGGACCTGCACGCTTGGTTGCTGACAGGGCCTTTTGGTTGGGGAATGTTCTCCACTTTCTGTTTTTCGGGCAGAAACATTTTCCTTTCTTGTTTCTTCACCGACACCAAGGGCTGGTCTTGCAATATAAGTGGAAACGTTCCAGCATTGGAACCCCTGGCAACCCAGGTGATTTGTGCATTTTGTTTTCCTACGATAATTTTGAAGGCATCTGTGCTTCGGTAAGGCACCCCATGTTTCCCAAAACCGACTTTTTCCCCTTTCCAAAGAAAAAAAATCTATCCACCCTTAACTGGGGAACAGGGGAGCGCTGGGACTTCTTTTTCCCCGGGTACACAATGGCATTGATGTGTAGGAAAAGGAAGTTTTTTGCCACTCCCGAAGGCGACCCAGATGGCCGAGGGATTTTGCTGGCTAGAAAGTATACTTCCCGATGAGGTACAAAAACGTCATATCCACGGTGCGTCCCAAGCTGTGGTGACCCACTCTCTGGGGCCCTTTTGTAGATGGCCCAATTCTTTGTCTGCCTCTTCGGGTCACATGGCGCATCGAGGGGTCAGTGCCCACTGCGACTAAAAGGGCTCCAGAGTTGCAAAGACCTGTTTTCCGTTGGGAAGGTAGTGGATACAATCTTCTTATAGGAACTGGAAGAGTTCTACCTTTTTGTGGGGTCAGCGGAAATGGGCCAATTGCCGGGGACCTTTGGCGGCCCTCCCACCCCTTGTACACCTTTCCCCCGTTTCTTCGGGGTTGATTCTTTGATACTTTGTCCAGTACCTGTCCCATACCACATCTACCTCATAAGGTTTCCAGTTGCCTCATGTGGGGGAACAAAACTCCACTTGAAAATCGTAAAATGTGTGATGCCAGTCAGGGAGGGGTGTACCACACAGCACATCGAGCACTCTAACATAAAAGACCCGAGGGTTCTTCTGCGTTTCTGGCCAGAATGTTGGTGAGATCGGACTTTTTCCCCCTGTCGCACTTCCTCTTTCAGCCAAAAAAGGAGGGTTAGGGTTTTTATGCTTGAAAAAGGGTGTCCGGGTTTCCCCATCACGGGCGTGTGCTTGAGAACGGGAAAAAGGGCCACGTCATCCTTCAGCATAGACACTTTCCGCCCTGCTTACTTTCTCTTTGGTGTTGGCGATCTGAACAGGGGAAATTTGTTTTTTTTAAATTGGGTCATGGATGGAGTGTGTAGATCTGTCAACCCTGATCTTGTATGTCTCATAGCTTCTTCCCAAACAGGCTCTACTGTGCGGACTTGTGTTGACAACAGGAGGTCGATGACATTCCGTGTGTCAAGGCCAGGAGTCTGGGGGTGTCTCCTTAAGGGGTTTCCCATCTCACTGATGACCTGGATAAGGTCCACAGTTTGCTTCTGGATAGTCTTTGGGTAGATAGACCCTCCTCGTGATGGAAAATGGTCTCTTTTTGGGGGGTTCGGCATACTGCTCCCCGAACTCTGCCGGGAGTCGCGCTCCCGGCCCCGCCCCCACCACTTCCTGAAGGAAACGGGGTTCTGGGTAGGCCACGCTCCTCCTTCCCCTTTTCAAAAAGCTCGTTTTTTTGTTCGTGGGTTTGGTCAATGGAATGGAGAAACCTCTTGGCTTTTTTAAAACGACCCGTTGCCTTGACTCGAATTTGGTGTTGAACTGCGGGGGCAGATTTCCCAGTCCCGTATACCGGACCCACCTGGCATTTTTTCTGGGGGTCCAGAGCAAGAACCAGGGCACAAGAGTTTCAGTGTCTAACGTATAAGGGGAAATCTTGTTCTCTGTGTGCACGTTCAAAGATAGGCCAAAAATTTCCAGCCGCAGGATGGTATCCAGTAATGGAATTTTGGACTCCTGGCCCCATGTCCCGTCCCCATGCCTCAAAAACCTTCATCATTGCTTGGTGTTTCACCAACGCCTCGGGGTGAGCATCCCCTGCTTTTGGGCATGCAAAGGCACTGACTTGGTGGGCGTGTCTGGTTTTTCGTGAGGTGTAAAGGCCGTCAGGAAAGGTTCCAGTCCCAAGACAATGCCTGCTTAAGTTAATGGGGTTTTCCCAACCCGATGCCCCCAAAGTAGTCCCCAAGTGTCTTCCAAACCCCCATCTAAACATGGAGACCTCCAAAAATACCACGTACTTCTTCGCCATGTGTGTCGGCCAGTGCCACTGAACGAACTTGGGCCCAGTGCATACAGCGGGCATCTAAGGAAAATGACAGAATTTTTCCCAGTTCAAAAACTGTATGGCTTCACGCAGAACATTCATCCCAAGTTTGACCATTGCTGCAGTGGCGCCTTCTCATGAAAGGGGCAGGAGCTGAGGATTCGGCTGCAAGCAACGGGGTCTTTTTCAAGGAGGTGAAAGGCGCCCAGGAAACAGCATCCCCCCTCCCCAACTTTCCCTTTCCCCATGAGCAAAATGGCATGTTCCGCCATTTTTTCTCTTTGCGCGGGCCTTTGTCAAGGGGGGGTCCCGAGGGGGGCGATGTCATCGAAGTCCCCGGCACAGCCAGTTTTCCTTTTCCGAAGTCCCCCAAGCGGGAACGGGGGGAAATTTTTTCAGGCAGTCTAGGGTCCTGGGTGGTTTTTTTTTAGAACAGCTGATCTCCCTGGGAGGCCCTTTTTGAATGGTGGGAAAAACTGGAACAGGCTGATACCTGTCCCTGGAATGATCCTGTGGTGTTTCTTTAGGGGTTGTGGGTCAATATTATCAAGGGCCCCCACAGTGAAAAGCTTAAAGGCAACTGGGCTGGGCACAAACTCCCTTTTTCTTCAGTCCTCACACACGCAGTAGCCAGGGGATTCTCTAGGGGGGCACCCGGGCATAACTGACACTCAGGCCCAAGTCATGCACTGGGTAACAAGTTTTTTTGACCTTCTGCGTGTGGAGGTTTAGGGCCCAAATTTGAGTGGTAGGGGTGGCTAATTTCCAACGAATGTCGTGATCGACTGCTTTTGGTATTTGCTTGTTTTTTCTGGCTCTCTTTTTTCAGTTTAAGAGAGCTGTGAGGCAGTTGAACAGGGCCTGGAATCTTGCAGTCCGCTTTCAAGTCACTCCTTTTATCAGCATGGTCCCATACTCTTGAGGTTGGGTGGGAAAAGAGTTCTTTTGGCAGTCAGGGGAAAAGGGGCCACTGAGTTAAACCACAGAAGAAAGTTCCCTTTGCCAATCCTGCAGCTTTTGCCAAAATTAGGCACTCCTTCATAGTCAGTCTCCCTGGGGTGTTTCAGCATTTTTTGCATGCTTTTTTAAAACAAATAGCCATTTTTTCCATCCTTTGCTCTTTGAATATGAAATGCTTTAGGATTTGCCTTTAAAGCGAACTTTGTTGACTTCACTCCTGATCCAAATCACAAAACGCTTTCGTAAGATGGTAGGGAAGCAAACTTGAAGAGCAATGTGCCTTCTTCCACCCCCCCCTTTTCCCCCGTAAGTGACCAGCTCGCAAATGCTCTTGCTCGGCTTTCTTGTCTGGTTTACGGCATCCTAGTTTTCCCTGTTCCTGATCAGGACCGGGGGCGATTCCCCAGTCCCCCCCCAAGCAAGCAAGATGGACTTGGCCCCCAGTCAAATGAGGTCACCACACTTCCAAAACCTGGGCAAAAAATCTGAATCAACGATCTCGGGCCATTGACCTAAATTGTCATCTGCCCCCAGGGTTTTGAAATCATGCAGGAGTCCATCTTCTTTTGGGGCAAAAAATCGCTGGTCTTTGTCGAAACTTTGCGTACGACGGCATCGGTCTTCTGAGCAGGGGTGTATCTCTCCCCCGCTTTTTCGCCCTTGCCAGTTTTGGTGTTGAATTGGGGGTTGACATGATTTTTTGCCCCTTGATGATTCCTGATCAACTCATCCCCGTCTGTGGCAGCACCAAAAGCAAAAAGGCACTCAAGCGTTTAGTTCTCTGAACTGAGCACTTTTCCAAAAAATCCATAGACATGGCGCCGACTTTTCCCCCTCCATGTGCATTTAAGGGGGCAGCAAGTGGCTCAAGGGGTTTTTTTTTTGGCAGACTGCCAAAGCGACCAATCCATCACAGATGAGGACTGGGGCTTTCAAAATCTGCAAAAACACAAAACAAAACATTAACAGACATTGTTGCATCCTTAAATAAGACATGTACGTAAAATTCATGGTCTACTGTAAACTAAAAATTCCCTGTAATAAACGGTTGTCCTGGTAAAATTGAAAGGTGATCTTTAAAATATAAGAAAGGGATAAAAAAAAAAACAAAAAATTTGGGATTGCATAAACGGAAATTTCTTTTGCCCTTTAAAACGAATCTTGATTTTATCAATTTTTCTAATGAAAAAGCCGTTATCACAAAAAAAGGGTTTATAGAGGGTTTTGAGTAATTGGATCGTTTTTCTCCCCTCTCAAAAATCATAGCTAACCCGTAAATGCCCGAAACAAAATTTGGGGCTTTTTCCGGCATGTCCCCATCCTCTTGAAATTGGTCCTTAGCGGGGCCCGGGCTAGTCCATCCCCCCCACTTGTGGGGGGATTTTGCGCAGCTTGCCTTCGGTCCGAACCCCTTCTCGAAACTTTTGGTACGAAAAAAATTTAGGGCTACTCTTTTCCTGGCGCCATAGAGTTCGCATGTGAAACCTGCAGGGCTTATATGCAGATTCCTCACATTTTGGGTCTTCGGAGGTGCCGAAACGCCCCCTGGGATTTCCCGGTTACTTTCCAAATATCGTCAGTGGTCGCGTTTTTCCCCTTTTTTACGAATGCAGAAGGAAACGCAACCCCCGGGAAGGGATGCGCCAAGGGGGCGCACACATGTCCCGGTCCTAAGAAACGGCTAGGCGTGATGGATACTCCGAGTTTGTTTTCCCTTGTCAAACCGACCTTTGGGTCGGAATTTTCGCGTGATGGAGAAGAATGACCGCCGTTGGTACTGAGCCCCCGGGTGACAATTTGTCGGTCCTCGCCGCGATCGATTTGACATGCAAGCAATTCCGTCTGCCTTTTCATTCTCAAGTGAGCAAAACCCTATAAAACCCCCGCAGGATTTCACAGCGAACTATATGGCGCCAGGAAAAGGAGTCCTGAATGAATTTCGATACCAAAATTCAGAAGGCGTTTGGGCCGAAAGGGGACGCGCGAAACCCCTCCACAAGCCCGGCGGGGATGGCAGCAGTCTTCCCCCATGCGAAGCTAATGAGAGTGCACATACGCGGTTGCATTCGTGGCAAGGGTTGGGGCGGGGCCACAACCAATATGATACAAATTTTTCCCCACACCCCCAGACGGTTGGGGAGTGGCAGGGAGGCAATCATCGTGGCTCTGGGTTTTTAAAGGGCCCCCGATACCCGATGCGTTTGGTGGGCGAAGTGGAGAAGAGAGCGCGAGGGGCAAGAAGATCTTGCCCAACGTCTGACGACGAGATGATGTCCGTGACGTTTTAAACACTTGTTTTTTAATTTTCCTCGAATCATTTGTTAAAGCGGGAATTAGGCTAAAAAGCGGTTCTAATTGATATCACCCATAGATTTTGTTCTTTAAATTTATGATATATGATCAGTGCATGATTATTATGGCCCTGCATGAATTGAGCTTCCACTACAAAAATTTTGATTAAACTCTTATCGGGCCCCCCTGACTTTTTCGGGTTTTTAAGTAGGAAAGCACCAAAAGTGTTTTTTAACACTTTATTAACTTGCTGGTAATCATCTACAATTAGGCACTTGTTTTAATTTTCCTCCATAATTTTATTAAAGCGGTAATTAGCGCAAATTTGCGATGTTCTTAATTGGGTATTCCCCGATTTTTTTCTTAAGTTTATGATATATGACAGTGCTGATTTCTACGATCCATGGTTTAATTTAGCTTCCACTACAATTTTTTATTAAAACTAATTTTTTTTGCTAAACCAGGTGGCGCTGAAACCAAACGCCCTTCGCGCAAATTAAGAATCGCCTTTCCGCTCCCACAGGTTCCCTGTTTACATTCCGCACCCCAACCTTTTCCCCTCAGATTTTAATAAAACCCCAGTGCGTCCCGGCCCGTATTTTCCGGGCCGGATCACGTGTTTTATTTTTTTGAATTTTTTTCCTGCATGGAAAAACAGTGGGTCAATGTAACATTAATACCATAAAAATATAAAAAAAACCGTAAAGAAAATATATAAGGGGAATACATTTTGAGAAATTGGACAACTTAGCAAATTATACTTCTCTTTTTTGTAGACTATTATAAACCTGACGCAAGGTCATAACAGTTGGGATTTTTTAAAATGTAGATTGAGTTCACCCCAGCCAAGCAGGGTTCTCGGGGGGCGCCTGAAGAGTATTTTTGGGTGATGGATGCCAACTACACAACCTTTTCCTCACACAAACAAAAACACAATAAGAAAAAACCAGCAGTCATACTCACGCAAGCTTTCTTTTTAACGAGGGGGCCAGGTTTCCCTTCGGGGCGCCACCTGTGGGATTTCCAAAAATTGTAAGGGGACCAAGATTGATCCAGCCAGTTTTTCCTGTTTTGTTTAAAAAAAAACTAAAAAAAGGAATTTTCTCCCCAAAGTTTGTTTTTTAAAAAACAAAAGGGGCAAAAATTTAAAAAAAGGGCCTAGGAATTTTTTTTTTCTACTCTCGTTTCTTCTTCGCCATGCCATTTTCTGTGTGTGAATTGGTCGTGACATGATTTGTGCCACTGTGCATGTTTCCCTGATCAACTCACCCCGTCTGTGGCAGCACCAAATGCAAGAGCACTGGCAGAGCGTTGAGTTCTCTGAACTGAGTCACTTTCTCCAGGAAAGATCCATAGACAGCTGGCGCCGACTTGTCCGCTCCATGTGCATTTAAGGGACAGCGAAGTGGCTCAGGGGTTTTCTTCTGGCAGACTGCACACGCTGACCAATCCATCACAAGATGAGGATGGGGGCTCTTCAAAATCTGCAACACACAAAAAAAAACAGTTAGCAGACATTGTTGCATCCTTAACTAAGTACATGTACGTAAGTAATTCATGGTCATACATGTAAGCCTAAATTCCATTGTAATAGAACGGTTGTCCTGGTAAAATTTGAAAAGTGTGATCTTGAAGTATAAGAAGGGATGAAAAAAATAACAAACTAGTGGATGTATTGCATATACGGAATATTTCTTTTGCCATTAAAGGCGAATCTTGATTTCATCAAGATTTTTCTAAGTGAAAATTAGCCGTTATCACAAAAATGGTTCATAGAGGCTTCTGAGTAATTGGATCGTTTGTCTCCCCTCTCAAAATCATAGCTAGGACCCTGTAGAATGCCTGAACAAAATTTGGTGCTTTTATCCGGCATGTCCCCATCCTCTTGAAATCTGGTCCTTAGCGGCCGGACTAGTCCATGCCCGCCAGCTTGTGGAGGGGATTCGCGCAGCTTGCCTTCGGTCCGAACCCCTTCTCGAACTTTTGGTATCGAAACTCATTCAGGGCTACTCTTTTCCTGGCGCCATAGAGTTCGCATGTGAAATCCTGCAGCGTCTTATATGCAGATTCGCTCACATTTGGGTCTTCGGAGAGCTGCCGAAACGCCCCCTGGTATTCCTGGTTACTTTCAACTATCGTCAGTGGTCGCGTTTTTCCCTTTTTCACGAATGCAGAAGTGAAATCGCAACCCGTGAAGGCATGCAAGCCAAGGAGTGCAGCACACATGTCCGGTCCTAAAGAAGCGGCTATGGCAGTGATGGATACATACCGACGTTTGTTTCCTATGTCCATCCAGACCTTTGCTCGGAACTTTTCGCTGTGATGGAGAAGAATGACCGCTACGTTGGTATCTGATGCCCGGATGACAATGTTGTCGGGTCCGTCGCCGTCGATCGATTTGACATGCAGAGCAATTCGCATGTCTGCCTTGTCATTCTCAATGTGAGCAAAGCTCCATATAAGACGCTGCAGGATTTCACATGCGAACTATATGGCGCCAGGAAAAGAGTAGTCCTGAATGAATTTCGATACCAAAAGTTCGAGAAGGCGTTCGGACCGAAGGAGAGCTGCGCGAATCCCCTCCACAAGCTGGCGGGCATGGACGGTAGCAGTCTTCCTCCATGCGAAGCTGAACTGAGAGTGCACATACAGCGGGTAGCATTCGTGGCAAGGATGTGGGGCGGAGCCACAACCAATATGATACAAATTTACCCGACACCCGACGACGGTTGGGTAGTGGCAGAGGACGGCCAATCATACGATGTGCTCTGGTTTGAAGGGCCACAGATACCAGATGCGTTGGTGGGCGACGTGGACGAAGAGAGCGACGATGGGACAGAAGATCTTGCCCAATCGTCTGACGACGAGATGATGTCCGCTGACGATTAAGCACTTGTTTTAATTTTCCTCGCATCATTTTGATTAAAGCGGTAATTAGGGCTAAATAGCAGTGTTCTTAATTGGATATGCACCATAGATTTTGTTCTTAAGTTGATGATATATGATCAGTGCATGATTATCTATCGGTCCATGCATGAATTGAGCTTCCACTACAAATTATGATTAAACTCTTATCAGGGCCCCACGTGACTTTTTACCGGTTCTTAAGTATGGAACGCACCATAAAGTGTTCTTAAGCACTTGATTAAGCTTGCTGGTACATCATACTACAATTAGGCACTTGTTTTAATTTTCCTCTCATAATTTTGATTAAAGCGGTAATTAGCGCTAATTAGCGATGTTCTTAATTGGATATTCACCATAGATTTTTTTCTTAAGTTGATGATATATGATCAGTGCATGATTATCTATCGAT
This sequence comes from Chionoecetes opilio, assembly GCA_016584305.1. NCBI lineage: Eukaryota > Metazoa > Arthropoda > Malacostraca > Decapoda > Majidae > Chionoecetes > Chionoecetes opilio. The sequence continues at coordinate 422,569 of JACEEZ010019277.1, read as the reverse complement.
CCATGGTTGAATTGAGCTTCCACTACAAATTATGATTAAAACTAATTTTTCTGCTAAACCAGGTGGCGCTGACAACCAAACGCACCATTCGCGCAACTTAAGAATCGCCTTTCCAGACTCCCACAGGTCCCATGTGTACATTCCGCACCCCAAACCTTTTCCGCTCGAGATTATGAATAAACCTCAGTGCGCTCCCGGACTAGTATTTTCTTGGCCTGGATCACGTGTTACATTTCTTGAATTTTATCCATGCATGTGAAAAGCAGTGGGTCAATGTAACATTATATACGCATGAAACTATAAAAAAAACCGTAAGAGAAATATGATAGAGGAGAATACATTGTGAGAATTGTGACAACTTAGCAATTATACTTCTCTTATCGTAGACTATTATAAACCTGACGCAAAGGTCATAACAGTTGGGATTCTTAAGATGTATGATTGATGTTACACTCCTAGCCAAGCAGGATTCTCGGAGGGCGCCTGAAGAGTATTTATGGGTGATGGATGGCTCAACTACACAACCTTACACTCACACAAACAACACGACGAGATAAGAAAAATCCAGCAGTCAGTACTCACGCAAGCTGTTCTTTTTAACGAGGGCTGCCAGGTCCGTTCGGGGCGCCACCTGTGGGATTCCAACCATTGTAAGGATGACCAAGATTGATCCAGCCAGTCTGTTGTATACCTAGGTATTCTCAACCAAAGTGTAATCAGGTGACAAACATGAAAACTAAAGAAACCTACGAATTGTTCTGACATCTCTGGCTACAACTTATGAAATATTCAAGTTTATTATACAAAGACACTTGAAAATCTGGCCATCAGGACTGCTGATGTTTATGAAAATGGATGGGATTGGAAAAAAAAAGTAAAGGACTACTACTCACCACTACTTCCTCTGGTAGTGTATTTCATTGATTTATTGCTCTATTAGGAAAAGTGTGTATGTGTGTGTGTGTGTGTGTGTGTGTGTGTGTGTGTGTGTGTGTGTGTGTGTGTAAATAAGTAAGTAAGTAGGTTTATTGCCATTCCAACATCACCTAAAGAAAATTATATATACAGGGTGTAACACGAGTTTATGCAAATATTGATACAGGAGATAGACAGAATTATTCTAAGAACAAAATGCTCTATACCCATATGCTTCATGTCATGTAACTCACGGCTAGCGGGAGGCAGGAGGTATGCGATGTGCACTCGCGCGTATGCCCCCCGGTGAAATTATGAATTATTTAATCATAATTTCTACTAGCTATGGACAATTACAGTATCTTATAAGTTTTAACTGCACAATCGATATTAATAAACAGCTGTTATTTATCAAATAAGCAGTACATGAGAACAGCAGGGCTGTAATAAGCAATAATGTAAAGGGCTACTTGGCATCATGTCGGCGAGGGAGAGGCAAGGAGGGTAGGGATGGGGTGCCGTGCGAGGCTACATCAGCTGTGTCCCTCCTTCTCCCGCCCAGATTAGCGGCAGTGTTTAGTTTAAGAGAGTTAAACTCATGACTTATTTAGTATCAATTTGAGAGAAATAAGCTTTAGACAGTGTTGTAAGCTTACGGTAATGTGGAGTATGCGGATATGGGGATTATTTACGGATCGTGGTATGCACCTCTGTGAAATTATGAACATTAGTTTACTTATGATTGTTACAAATTAGGGAGCATTACAGTATCTTATAACGAGACAAAGATTCATTAAATTTACTGATAAGCATTACATGAAGACAGCATAGCTGAAATTTGACACACTAATACTGTAAAATAGGGTGGAGTGAAAATATAATTTTTTTATTTATAATTTACTTGAGTGTGGAATAGTTGCCAATGGGTTTTATAAACAATCATGTGAAATTATAATAAAATTGAAGCATTGCTTGATCGACCACCAGTGATTTTAATATAAGGCATATTTCATGTTTTAACGATCCCTTTGCCCATCATGAGTCATCAAAGATGCTGGTCTTTCATGCATGTTTATGCAAATACGTAACAACTTAGTTTGCTGTAGCCTGTTTTATTGCAATTTTATTGCAATTTTATTGCAATTTTATAATAATGTTTTTTTCTTCAGAATGGCAACTATTACGAGGGAGAAGGCGGCATGTGTGATTTTTGGCGCGCCACGCGAGATACCCACAAATGCTCTTCCCACCTACGCTGATGTTATGAAGGCTTACAAGACAGCAGCTGTCAACTATGAATAACAAATATCCACTGTTCGCCGAAGTATCAGTAAAAGTTTGCGTTGATGTTGAGCTTGTTTGGGAGAAAGCGTCTCTTCCGACCGTCACGCACGGACGAGTGATTGAAACGCTCAGACCGTACAACGAGAAATACAAGAAGATCTTGAAACCATACAAGGTTTGGAAGTACAACGGCAACTACAAGCAACAACTTGAACAGTTCAGAGAAGACGCAGATAAACTCTTCGACATTAGCAAATGCAAATGTGTAGATTTCGTCGTGAGCTGTAAGTGCGAATGAGCGGACAAAGTACCACTCAAAGAAAGAACATTTCTAGAGGACTAGAGAGGAGCCAGAAGATGATTTGATTCGGAGAAACATGATGAAGGCATCGATTTGATGGAAACAACAAAGCTACATAATAAAATATCCAGGAAAGAGAGTGAATCGAGAAGAGACAGCATTCACCAAGAACAACGGAAACAGCAATTCAATTATGGAAGCTACAACGAGGAAGACAAGGACGACGACACCGACAACAGCGAAGAAGAACACACCCGATCTAAGTCACCCTTGGGCTACATTCAGAGAGGCTTACTTCCGGTCTGCACGACCTAGCGACTTCCAACAGCTGTTTTGGGCAACTTTTGGCATTCTGCAGGCACATTGATGACGTACTTAAAGACGTTAAGCTGTCAAAACATAGAGACCACGGCAGGGGTGGCGTAGAGCACGCAATATACATAAAAATACTCATAAATTGAGTATATATGATGTTTTCTGACTCAAGAACTGAACAGGGCAAGTATACAAATGAAATTAGGCCTTAAAACTATCTCCTACACTCTTGGTGAGTGTATTATGGGGTGATGGGCCGAGTGGTGAACGGCGGCACCTCACCGAGACCCTGACCGAGACCACCTCACTTCACCAGCCCGGCGGGTAGCTGCCACTAACCGCCACGCATCAGACTGAAGGTATAATGGCTCCCTTTTCCTTAATAAAACCCCAAGCCCTTGTCCATCCAGCCGTGATGGGTATCGGGTGTTAGCCGGGGTTTGTGACCCGCCTCCCGGGGTGGTTGCTTCCCCCAAATGGCAGGAAGACCAGTTACGAATAGAGATTATCAAGCGGAAAAGATCACCCATAGTGACACCGTAGCGCCACTGCCATATCTCGTACCAGAATCCCCGCGACTTCCGGGTTGTACAAATAGAGGAAGTTAGTTCAGCTAAGCACTGTGCCCTTTAACTCTTTCTGAATGTCTGCCCTGTAAACCTGATCTATCGACACCGGAGAGTAAACGACAAAGAATGACGATGACTGTACGATTACCATCTTTGGCTAAAGCGTGCGATAGAACGGGCGTCTCAGATCGAGCAGCAGCCGTTATTGCCTCAGCTGTGCCACAAGACATGGAAGTTGTGTCTCCAAAGGACACCTCCTATGTTATTGATCGTACTAAAATTCGCCGAGAAAGAAGTAGAACTCGTCAAGAACTGACAAAACTAGACAGCAGTATGACAGACTTGCCTGGATTGTACTTCGACAGTCGAAAGGATAGAACGATGAAAAATGTACGAGACGCCGCAGGACATGGCCACCGGGACAGAGATACAGAAGAGCACGTCAGCAATATTTGTGAACCAGGTTCATCGTACTTTGGCCACGTGACGCCGTCAAGTGGATCAAGCAAGACGATTTCCAAAGTAATCTTTGAATGCTTGGCTGCGCGAAGTGTGGATCTCGACAATGTGAAAGTCGTCGGATGCGACGGAACCGCTGTCAACAGTGGACATAATGGCGGAGTTATTCGGCAGCTTGAGGAATTACTACAAAAACCACTGCAATGGCTCGTGTGCTTATTACATGCTAACGAGCTCCCCGTGTGACATCTGTTTCAGCATTTAGATGGAGCAATTATAGGACCGAAGTGCTTCTCAGGACCGATAGGGAAATCTCTCACAACATGCACGGAACTTTATATAACATCGCATGAACCTATGTCGCTATTACAGCCACTGCCGCATGTTGACGTGAAGGACCTGAGCACTGACCAGCAGTACCTGTGGCAGATGTGTCAAGCTGTTAGTGAAGGACATTGTCCCTGTGATCTAGCATTGCGAAAACCGGGACCATTGAACCACTCGCGATGGTTGACAACTGCCAACATAATCCTCCGCCTCTATGCTGGCCTCGATGCACCATCCAACAACATTAAAATTATTGTCACATTAATCATCCGGCTCTACGTCCCAACATGGTTTGCCATCAAGACGCAGCCATCATGCAAAGATGGAGCCAAATATCTGCACGGGATGATGGTGAGAACACGGTATCTCAGCTCCTCTCTAAAGAAAGTCGTCGACCCGGTGATTCGGCGAAACGGCTTCTGTGGACACCCCGAGACTTATAACGTCTGGTGGTCGATCAAAAAATTGTTTGATTTTAATACACTTTTTTGCATATTGTTCTATTAGTCCATTGGCAACTTTTAAGACCTCAAGTAAGTTATAATTAATTTTTTTTTATTTTGGGGCCATTTTCACTCCACCCTACTGTAAAATGCTACGTGGCATCGTCTACAGCTGAATGTCAGTAATCTCCCGGCAGCTCGATCTACTTATTCTTACGTACTGTCTCTTGTCATCATGACTTACCTTAATGTTGTGATGATCAATCACATCAAGTGTTCAAAGTGGACACCATCAGCTTCATTCAATACACAGTTGCGCTCGCTGTAGTATGGAATGAACACTTTTTCTTAGAATTTCTGGCTTGTTCTTGATGTGCTGTGAAGCTGCCATTGTTCTCTCCAGAGTTCTTGCTTGTTGTCACTTTTCTTATTGTATACATGTGATTTTATGTCTCCCCAGAGAAAAAAATCCAGTGGTGTTAGGTCTGGTGATCATGGCAGGCCATGGGTGTGGTCCTCCCCGGCCTATCCACCGTCCAGGAAATGATTGGTCAAGATGCTACCTCACTTGCTTACTGAAGTGTGGTGGTGCCCCGTCATGCTGAAATACTACTCGGCGCCGTGTGCCCAGGGGAACATCTTCTAGGAGTGAGGGGAGGTGATCTATCAAAAATTTAGCATAAATATCCCCGTTAATGCGATCTTGAAAGATGTGTGGGCCAATCAAGTGCTCACCAATCATGCCACACCAGACATTAATAGAAAATCTTTGCTGGAAATTACTTTCTACCATCTTGTGAGGATTCTCCTTTGACCACCAATGTTCATTATGAGCATTATGCATTCCGGCACGGGTAAATGTGGCCTCATCGGTGAACAAAATATATTTCCACAGCTGGGAATTTGCTTGTAGCGATTTACAAAACTCCAATCGCCTCACTGAATCTCCATCCTGAAGATTTTGAGACTTGTGCAGATGATATGGATGAAGACCTTCTTTTCTCAGCACCCTCCATGCTTTCATGTGAGAAACTCCAAGTCGGAGGGAAATTCTTCTTGTGCTTATGTCTGGGCTGTTTTGCGCTGCATGAAGAATCTGCCTCACCTTTCCATGGTCCCCTATCCTTTCAGCTGTTGCACCAATTCCAGGGAAAGATCCTTTGTCACGAAGGTGTTGAAATACCGTGTAAAATGTTCGAACATTGGGACATTTTCTGTTAGGGTATCTTCTTCTGTATTCCTGTACGGCAGCATTTGCACTTCCATTGCAGAACCCGTAGATAAACACTATATCCGCATACTCCACGTTACTGTAAGAGTACGGCATTGTCCGCAGAGTTCACTCTCTCAAACTAAACACTGCCGCTAATCTGGGCGGGAGAAGGAGGGACACAGCTGATGTAGCCTCGCACGGCACCCCATCCCTACCCTCCTTGCCTCTCCCTCGCCGACATGATGCCAAGTAGCCCTTTACATTATTGCTTATTACAGCCCTGCTGTTCTCATGTACTGCTTATTTGGTAAATAACAGCTGTTTATTAATATCGATTGTGTAGTTAAAACTTATAAGATACTGTAATTGTCCATAACTAGTAGAAATTATGATTAAATAATTAATAATTTCACCGGGGGGCATACGCGCGAGTGCACATCGCATACCTCCTGCCTCCCGCTAGCCGTGAGTTACATGACGGCCGCGGTAATTCTTTCTCACTCCATGTCACGTAAAGGAAGCTTCAGAAAGCATATGGGTATAGAGCCTTTTGTTCTTAGAATAATTCGGTCTATCTGCTGTATCAATATTTGCATAAACTCGTGTTACACCCTGTACATATATTAACAAAAATATAATTATGGCACGGTCTGTCGAGCATAAGCTCTTCAACAGACAAAATCATAACAAAATGGTTGTTCAGTAGTACATTGTTCATAATAAATGACTACCAACTATACAATATGAATAACCCTAAAAAGCATAGCTACGCATCCACACACAATCGACAAAGTTTCAACACAATTATACAAAGTAGTAACATGTATAGTTGTATACACTTAATAAAGATAAAATTATCAGTGGTTTGATGCATACATTTTCTTACATCATGTATTTTGATAAATAAACAAATAGGTCTTTATTTTCTTCTTGAATTGTAGCAAAATTCCAGCATCCATCAGATGGTACCATCTTTATTGCCTTTATGGAGGTACCATTTATATCAATAGAAAGAGAATTCCATAACTGAGGACCTTCACACAATACACTGTTGTTGAAGAATGAAGTGCACCTGTGTGTCTGTGGACACACAATTAATATTATTACCCCTAGTATTATAAACATTTCCAATAAAATTGAAAACTTTATTTCCTGGGTAGAATTGAATATTTTTTCGTAGATACATTTCAGTTCGATACATTTCACGAAATGTTATTGGCCATATATTTGCTAGTCTCTCCAACCTGTGTTTTTCTTTGATGCTGTTCTTTACAGCTGGAGTGATGTAACAATTGTTATGATAATTCTGTTTTACTCGGATCTGCTTCACTGGAAAATGTTTCTGGAATAAATCATTAAAGTGATGGTAAAATATGCTATAAGATTCATCAGGACAAGCACAATCAAGAGTAGGTGTCCAATCCAGCTGAGAAATATAATTATTGAAGAGCTGTAAGGCAGCATTCGTTAGAAAATGTTTGTAAATAAATTGAAATTTATTATTTTTCACAGCTTGATGCCTGAATTGTGAGACTACTGGGAAGTGATCTATTATATCTTTATGTATTATATCATTGTTTGTATTAATTTCAACCTGTGTTGACCATATATGGTCAATAAGAGTGGCAGTTGTGTCTGTGACTCTGTTGGGCTTAGTGGTTATAGGGAACAAATAAAAAGACTATATTAAGTTGATGAATTCATGGACCGAACTGTTATCATTACGTTTCAGTAAGTCTCCTAGGTTAAAATCTCCTATCAAATGAATACCATTTATATTTCTTATTATTTGCTAATAATAAAATTTGTATATTTATCAAAAAAACTACTTACGTTCCTACTTGGAGGTCTATAAATACATATGACTAGGAATAACTTGTCCATGATCTTAATGTCAATAAGATCATGAACAAGTTATTCCTGTGTGTGTGTGTGTGTGTGTGTGTGTGTGTGTGTGTGTGTGTGTGTGTGTGTGTGTGTGTGTGTGTGTGTGTGTGTGTGTGTGTGTGTGTGTGTGTGTGTGTGTGTGTGTGTGTGTGTGCCTGTATTTACCTAGTTGTGTTTGACAGGGCCTGAGCTACACTCGTGTGGTCCCGTCTCCGTATCTACATTTATCCAGTCTTTATTTCAATTGGTGCACATTATGTGCCGATATCACCTGCTCGTTTAGTATTCCAAACTTCTACATTTATATGAGGGAAGATGTACTTCTTTATGTTGTTCAGGCATCTCCCTTTTCCTAGTTGTTTTGTATGTCCTCTTGTGTATCGACCTTCTCTTTGTTTTCGAGTCAGTAGTATGTCATTGTTTGTTTCTTCCATCTTATTTATCAGCTTAAAAATTGTTATTAAGTTTCCTCTTTCTCTTCTCTGCTCGAGTGTTGGTAACTTTATTTCCTTCAACCTTTCCTCATAAGAAAGTTTTTCTAGCTCTGGTACCATCTTTATTGCCATTCTCTGTATCCTCTCCAACTTTTTCACATGCCTTTTTTTTATATGGGGACCATGCAATGGCAGCATATTCCATTTTTGGTCGGATCATTGTAGTAATTATCTTTCTCATCATATTTTTGTCATTGTAATGAAATGCCAGTCTAATATTCTTTAACATCCTGTATCTATCTCCAAATATATTATTTAGATGCTTTTTTGGTGTGTGTGCGCGACGTGCGGGTGTGTGTGTGTGTGTGTGTGTGTGTGTGTGTGTGTGTGTGTGTGTGTGTGTGTGTGTGTGTGTGTGTGTGTGTGTGTGTGTGTGTGTGTGTGTGTGTGTGTGTATTTATCTAGTTGTATTCATCTAGTTGTATTTTACAGGGCCAGAGTGATCCTCGTATGGCCCCGTCTCCATATCAACATTTTTATCATTCATCCTTAGTGCTTAGTGTAGGGGTAAGCCACCACCCCGGGAGGCGGGTCACAAACCCGCGGCTAACACCCGTTACCCATTCACTGCTGGGTGGACAGGGGCTCGGTTCTTAAGAAGACCGCCCGTCTGTCTTCACTCCGCCCGGGGATCGAACCCGGGACTTCTCGGTTGTGAGCCGAGCGTGCTAACCCTTACACTACGGAGTACCACCCTTACACTACGGAGTACCAGTGTGTGTGTGTGTGTGTGTGTGTGTGTGTGTGTGTGTGTGTGTGTCTGTGTGTGCGTGTGTGTGTGTGTGTGTGTGTGTGTGTGTGTGTGTGTGTGTGTGTGTGTGTGTGTGTGTGTGTATGTGTGTGTGTGTGTGTATGTGTGTGTGTGTGTGTGTGTGTGTGTGTGTGTGTGTGTGTGTGTGTGTGTGTGTGTGTGTGTGTGTGTGTGTGTGTGTGTGTGTGTGTGTGTGTGTATCGTTATTGAGACTTAGCAATGGTGTTAAGATGGAATGTTTACATTTACCTACTTGATCGTGGTGGTACAAGAGTGACAGAGTGACGAGTAAGGCTTCCTATATAGTAGGCCTTCCAGATAAACGTTCATATACCACAATGTCTTGTCATGCCGAGCCAGCAGGTTGTATGCGTATATCTCAACCCTACACACATACATCTCCATCAAGAACACGGCCACTACAAGAATAATAACCAGACCGTTCACTTCGCCCACACGCCTATACCTGCAACTGTCCTCGCTCGGACTTCCCCAATACAAGGTTTGCTGTGAGGCGGCGTGATATTAGAGCGTCAGGCAGGTCTGATACTGCAGGGTTTCAATATTCCCGCCCACGGGGTGTTTCATATGCCCAAAGAACAAGATAACACCACCCACCTTCTCCTCGTCAGAGTCCTGCTGTGTGAGATAACGCAGGTGTTCACGAATGCTGTGCAGGTAGGAGAGCGCCTCTTCTCCCGTCATCTGGAAGTAAGGAAGGACTCACTCACCCTCCTACGCACTGCACTGTACAGGATTGTTCACTTCAAACAATAGTTTTTTTTACTATAACCCACAACACAATCAAAGGTTTTCTTCTTAATTGGGTAAAATATTTGTTCCTAACCTTCATATTGTATTGTTTTATTGGCAACATTCTGACAAACAGATACACACACACACACACACACACACACACACACACACACACACACACACTTACACATTACCCGCCTGAACGGCTCGGTGGGTTAGAGCGTCCCGCGCCATTCTGTGGTCCGGCGTTCGATCCCTGGCCCCATTCGTTCCCGGGGATTTTTCTACTGAAAAATTTGGTTTTTTTTTTGTCCCACTTAAGCAAGAGGATAGGGTGTGTGTGTGAGGCCCCAGCATTACCCTATGATCGGTAATAATGAGATCCAGACTCGCATCAGGAAGGTGAAACTGGCGCTGGCGAGCCAGCTCGCGTGGATACGACGTGGGTGAATGACACTGGCACACACACACACACACTCTTGTTTTCTTGTTTGTTTTGTTTAGAGGATAATGCCTCAGAGCCATAGTGATCTACCGCTGCTGCATATTAGTGTTGGCCGAAGCCACCACCCCGGGGGGGGGGTTACAAACCCCCGGCTGGCACCCGGTACCTATTCACTGCTGGGTGGACAGGGGCTAGGGATTTAAGAAAGACCACCCATCTATCTTTCGCTCCGCCCGGGGATCGAACCCGGGACTTCTCGGTTGTAAGCCGAGTGTGCTAACCACTACACTACAGAGTTCCCTTTTCCACACACACACACACACACACACACACACACACACACACACACACACACACACACACACACACACACACACACACACACACACACACATTCAAGGAACAGTATAAGCAATATCGAAATAAGCTGACAACAATTCTAAGAACAGCAAAAAACAACTATTACAAAAAACAATTAAAAGACAACCAAGGAAATCCAAAATCTCACTGGAAATCTATTAACTCTATACTTGGTAAAAATTCCAACATAACAAAGAAACATAAAATCGAACTAAAACCATTGTGCCCTGAAATGTCAAAAAATGTAACGATCACTTCCTAAAGAGAGATGAGAACCAAAATATACTTGATGGAAATCACCTTAATTACTTAATCAATTCTCCTGCGTATTCTATGTATTTACCTCCTTCAAGCCCCACTGAAACTGAAAGATATTTACAAGCCCTTAAAGCTAGCATACCCGGAATTGACGATGTGTCACCAAAAATACTAAAACACACATCAACTATATTGTCAACCCTACTGGCTCACATAATCAATCTCTCATTAAGAACAGGAATTCTCCCCGACAGACTAAAAAAGGCCAAAGTGATTCCAATATACAAATCGGGCAGTAATAATGACATTAACAATTATCGCGCCATTTCCATACTACCAGCTTTCAGCAAAATATTCGAAAAAGTCGTTGCAACCCGTTTGATTAATTACTTAGAAAATAATCAATACTTTCTAAATACCAACATGGTTTTCGGGCACATCATTCAACATAGTCAGGAATAATACAATTCACAAATAGTGTCTACAAGTACTTGGAAAAAACCCCATCATGTAGTCGGGATATTTCTCGACTTATCAAAGGCCTTTGACTCTTTAAACCATCGTATATTGTGGGATAAACTTGAACATAATGGCATTAGAGGTGTACCACTGCAACTTTTTGAAAGCGATTTAAGCAATAGGTCACAGTCAGTGTATTGTAGGGGTAATTCTTCTTCTTCAAAAACCATAACCACAGGAGTACCACAAGGATCTATTCTAGGACCATGACTTTTTCTTGTTTACATAAATGATATTGCAAATGCTAGTTCCAAATTCAAATATACTATATATGCTGATGATACCAACTTGCTATTAGCGGATAAGAATATACTAAATTTACAAAGAAGTTTAATTATAGAACTAGAATTAATTAATCAATGGGTAAAAACTAACAAATTAAAACTTAATACTTCCAAAACTAACTATATCCTCTTTCAAAATTGTTCCTTAAACAATCATCTCCCTCCACTGTTCTTAGAGGGTGAAATTATTAAAAGTGTAACTCATACAAAATTCCTTGGGGTCCAAGGTCCGATGAGAATTTGAATTGGAGCTTTCAGATAAATGATGTATATTCCAAAGTATCCCGAATGTGTGGCATATCATATAAGGTACGTAATCACCTCACACTCGAACTATCAGTATATATAAGATCAGTATATACTACACGTTGTGTTACCCTCACCTTATATATTGTGTGTCAGTATGGGCATGTACTTGGCCCTCCTTCATTAGCAAATTAAAAATAGCACAAAACAAAATTTTGAGATGTATATTTCATTTGGGTAAATTTGGTTCTACAGCCAATATATTCTCAGAACACAAGCTTCTAAATTTCTACTCTATCCATAAATGCTTTCTTCTACTATACATTTTTAAAAGTATTACATACAGAAAGGGAACTTCCATTTTTAACTTACAAGAAACCATTCACAGCACTAGAAATAATAATGTTAATTTAGTATGTCCGCCATATCGAACAACTCTCTTCAGGAACAGCATCTTTTATTTTGGTCCATAATTATGGAATACTTTACCAACTGACTTGAAAACTCTGTGTAAATCGGGTAGTATTCCTCAATTGAAAAAAAAAAATATATATCTATTCACGCAACAAAATTTGTAGAAATATCACTCAATAAATAATGTAGATAGTGTCAAATTTCATGAATCTGTTTTTCTTTCTCTTGTATATTGATGTATACTATAATGTATATTTGATGCTCCTCAGCTAAATTGTATTTTTTTTAATAGAAATATATCTGTCAAGGAGCCTTAGCTCGACAGATTCATTCCAATATTTATTTAAATTGTTATGTATATATGTATATAATTGCTATGGAAATAAAACTTACTTACTTACTTACACCCACACCTGAACAACAACAAAAGTACAGCTTCCCTCATAGAAATGTAGAAGTTTGGATTGACTAAATGAGGAGGTGATATCGGCACATAATGTGCACCAATTGAAAGAAAGACTGGATATATGTAGATACGGCGACGGGACCACACGAGTGTAGCTGTAAAACCCTGTAAACCCTGTAAAACACAACTAGTTAAATACAACTAGGTAAATACACACATATACTACGGAGAGTACTCCGTAGTGTAGGGGTTAACACGCTCGGTTCACAACCGTTAAATCCCGGGTTTGATTCCTGGGCGGAGCTGAGAAAGATAGGTGATTTCCATGAAACCCAAGCCCCTGTCCACCCTACATTGAATGGGTAGCGGGTGTTAGCCGGGGGTTATGTCCCGTCTCCCGGGATGTTTGCCTGGCATCTGCTGCGGCGGGAATTTAAAAGGGTACAAACCAATGATCCCCAAACCTGGCTTCGGGGCAACAACCACTAAGGAATGAAACAAACTGAAAGTTGGTCTTACGCCAGGAGACCTCAAGTCCCAAAGGCTATTTGCCTCCTCGTGCAGCACCTCAAGAACAATCACTAGGATCTCCAGCGACTCGGCAAAGATTACTGCATCATCGCCAAAAACAAGATCTGTGATTTTGGTATTGCAAAGGGATGCTCCACAATCACTTTGACCTACAACTTTGCCCAATACCCAATCCATACAAGTGTTGAAAAGTGATGTGACAAGGACGCACCCTTGCCTCACTCCTGTATTCACAGTAAAAAATAGTGGATACACCTCCCCCACACTTCATAACACTCTCAGTCCCAGAGTACAGGCCAATCATCAAACTATAATCTTTGCAGGAATCCCGCGAAGTCGCAGAAGATCCCAGAGTGACTCAAGATGCACTGAGTCAAACGTCTTCTTGAGATCAACATAGGCTGCAAGCATCCCCTGCCGAAACTCACATCGGCGTTCCACCAGGATACGAAGCGCTAGGATTCGGTCCATTGTTGACTTACCGGACGTGACTTCAGACTGCTGAGGTCTCTGATGCTTCAAGAGATGACTGCGGATCCGTGTCAGCAATAGATGGGTAAGCACCTTGCCTGGTACCCTGAGCAGTGGAATACCGCGATAATTGTTGCAGTCCTGACGGTCCCCTTTCTCTTTCCAGATAGGGACGACCAGCCCCCTTTTTCAATCAGGAGGAATGGTACCTGATTGCATATGGCAATCAAGACAGCATGCAACCCGCGGATCATGGCCTCACCCCCATCTTTGAAGACCTCCGCACTGATAGTACAGCTGGCTTTCCACCCCTCAACTTTTCTACAGCCTCTCTGACTTCATCAAGAGAGTGTGCGGTTTCGTCAATGGGAGGATCGGCATCCACTGCCTGTAATCCAGTTATGTGAAGCTGCCCAGTTGGATGGTCCACCGTTAACTACCCAAATATCTCAGCCCAACGAGCCATCTGCCCATTCATGTCCGACACGAAGCTCCCCATCTGCTGCTCAGATAGCACTCGCCCGAGATGGAGACTTAGACTGATCTTCTTCAGGGCTCAGTAGGCGGGTCGGAGGTCATTAGCGTTCAAATGACCTTCGACATCCTCAGCGAGACTCTTGACATACCTCTCCTTGTCTCTTTCCAGGAGAGTTCTAGTCCTGCGTGACAGAGCCCTGTACTGGTTGGTCCTGGTTCCCAGCAAGTCTGGCAGCGCGACTCTCCTTGATATTCTCCAGCATCTCCGTCGAGACAAAACCACGCCTTGACCTCCTCAACACAATCCTTGGCAGCCTGGAGAGTTTCACGTTTGAAGGTAGCCCATTATTCTACAGGGTCCTCGTGGGCACCGAGCACATCAAACCGATTTGAGACTGTCATTGCACACTCATGGGCATATGTCAAGTCCTTCAGCTTCTCAAGATTAAACATAGTATGGTTTTACCTCTTGAGATTCTTCTGGACTTGACATGAAGCTTAAGTGTAGCAACAACAAGTCTGTGATCAGTTGCAAGGAACTCAGCACCCTGGTAAACCATGCAGTTCTATAGGATCCTACAACGAGTACTAACGAGGATGTGGTCGATCTCTTTAGCTACCCCTCCGGCATTACTGTACCATGTCCAGCGCTGCAGCTCTGGTCTCTGATATCAAGAACCTGCAATTCTCAACCTTCTGGATCGCGCGAAATTGAGAAGGAGAGAACTGTTAATGTTCCTGGTACCAGAGACATGGGGACCAACATATAACTCATAGCCATCTGTGACAGTGCCAGTAGTAGCATTGAAGTCGCCCAAGACAATGAGTGTGTCCCAAGGAGGACACTGGTCTAATACAGAGTCGAGTTTGGCGTAGAACATCTCATCATTTTCACACACCTCGGTACACTGAAACAAGAGACATGAAACCCAGAGTGTGTTTCATCCTCACCCGCATTATATGCTCATCAACCGGAGTAATTACGATTACTTTGCAGCCCTACGTAATTTTCTGATTCATTTTTTTTGTAGCTGTAGCTTTAGCTTTAAGTATGTCTCTCCTTCAATCTTTCCTATCAAGTTCCATGGCAGCTTCTCAATACTGTGTGGTGTTATTTTCTCACATTTTTCCTGACGGCCTCGGCCGGAGAGAAAAGTGGGTGGGGAGGAGCCTTCAACTTTGCTATTATTTTACTTCTAACACGTATATACTATAGTGGTAGACCAGTGGTTCCCAACCTTTTTTTTGTTGTTTCCCCCTTCAACCAGTTCAACCATCCGGATTTCCCCCTTCATGTGGACAAGAAAAAAAATAGCCAAAGCACAAAATGTACTTGCTTAATAACACAAGTATATAGACACTACCCTCTATAAGTCTATCCCTATATGTACTTGAAGAAAAGTCAATAGCCGCATTCTAATAAATGTTCTTTTCTGTCGACTAAATGCTTGTAATTTAGATGTCCCTCAGGAAAAATTTCACCCTCTGAATCATGAAATTTCCCCCCAGGGGGAAATTTTCCCCAGGTTAGGAAATACTGTGGTAGACAATAGTCACATATGCAGCATAGTTTGGCCCAGTAGGGCTGTTGCTGTTTGTTCTTCCTTTGTATTCCTTTGTATAACCTTCCAAACAATAGACCCATAGACGCAGAGGCCAGATGTCCCATGTACTAATATGTTTAAATTTTTCCGTTTTCTCGTGCGGGCAACATGGGTGACTATTAATGTTTTCGTAAATCGTTTTTTTCGTTTACTCCACATAAGAGCCCCTCTCAGTAATGAAGTTACTTTCATAGTATCATGAATTACTGACATACATATCCCATACATTTTAATCTCCATGTTAATCACAATCTTCGTATATATGAATTAATATCTGTAGTACTCGTTTATGTCTTATACATGATTATTAAGAACGTGATAAATATGAGGTACATCAGTATTGTTGTTCAAGTGAAGTATGACCGCAATAAAGTTACGGCTCCAAGTGCCATATCATATGTATATCAAGTATAGGCGTCCAGCCTCTGGCCCCTTTTGCTTGGCTCATTTCTTGCGGCTGGAACGTGGCAGCGAGCCACGTTCCAGCCAATTAACTCATTACGCTAATTACTCATTAAGGGCTTGCTCTACGCAAAAAGTTTGTGTCACAGACCCCCATTGATTTTGACAGCACTATTTGCATGTCAAATTTCAGCTCAATCCGACAATAATTAGGAGTAGTTTACGCTAAATACTCATTAAGAGCTTGTTTTACGCAAAAAGTTTGTTGCACAGACCCTCATTGATTTTGACAGCACTACTTGCATGTCAAATTTCAGCTCAATCTGACAATATTTAGGAGTAGTTATTCACTTTTTGGCTTAAACTTGGTTCCACGGGTCTTATGGTAAGAAGCAGCTCGCTTCGCTCGCTGCCAATAATAATCTTCGAAAACTGTATCAGGAAGATACGCTGCCAGACGTACAAACGCACGGGAGGCTACCAAGGGAGGGAGGGGGTGCTTGGGATTAGCCCACGTGTGGTAGTCTATAGAAAGTGTCGTACCTCAGGCATCAACACACTGTGGTAAACATTAATGTTTCTTATATACTTTGCTGGTATTCGTCAGTTGCATTTATATATATGTATAAACAAAGACAACTGTATACTGGACTTGCTACTCGTGCCCCGCGCCAACCCGCCCATGACCAGTGGAGGCCAGGTTTGCGATTCCTGACATTTTCGAACATCACTCCCATCTCCCTTCCTATGGTTTATCAGTATAAATGATATACCGTTATCTTCGTAAATGCTTGTTCTATAATATTATCAAATAAAAAATATTAAAATGCACTAAAGAAATGTCATTATGAGAGAGTGAAGAAATATGCATGAACTTCAATTCAATATTCATTTAAAATCTTCGCCATTTAATATTTTGCGAAAAAACATTTTACATGAAACATAGCAATATAAGCAGATTTTCATTAGCTTTCCATTGGTATATTTCGTTTTCTGATAAATTAATTAGAACCTTGCATAAATTAGCGTTAACTAAAAATATAACATCATCAATCGGATCGGCAAGTAAAAAGGTGTTCCATGAATACAGTAGACTATGGTTTATCAGTATAAATGATACACTGTTATCTTCGTAAATGTTTGTTCTATAATATTATAAAAAAAAACTGTGAAATACACTAAAGAAATGCCATTATGAGACTGAAGAAATATGCATGAACTCACTTAAAATTCATTTAACTCTTCGTCATTTAATATTTTGCGTGAAAACTGTTTTACATGCAACATATCAATAGAAGCGGAATTTTATTACCTCTCCATTGATATATTTCGTACTCTGATAAATGAATTAGAACCATGCATAAATTAGTGTTAACTAAAGCAATTACATCAATCGGGTAATTTTCCCGATTGATGAGGTTACTTATTTTGTTAACGCTAATTTATGAATAGTACTAATTCATTTATCAGAAAACGAAATATATGAATGGCAAGCTAATAAAATTCCACTTCTATTGATATGTTTCATGTAAAATGTTTTCTCGCAAAATATTAAATGGCGAAGAGTTTAAGTGAATATTAAGTTCATGCATATTTCTTCACTCGCTCATAATGGCATTTCTTTAGTGTATTTTACTGTTTTTTATTCGATCATATTATAGAACAAACATTTACGAAGATAACGGTATATCTTTTATACTGATAAACCGTAGGAAGGGAGATGGGAGTGATGTTCGAAAATGTCAGGAATCGCAAAACTGGCCTCCACTGGAAATAGCCCAAACTGAGTAGCAGGTCCAGTATACAGTAGTCTTTGGTATAAATCAAGAAAGTTCTCTCTGTGTAGGAAAAGTTGTATATTTCTGACCCTACATAATATAATAATCAGGAATAGTGGGCGTGCTGTGAATAATTTGACAAATGCTTATTCTACGATTAATATGTCCCATTTTCATTAAAAACATGCGAGAAAATTATCTACATATATTAATGTAACGAAACAACAACATAAAAGGTCTTATAGTAAAGCCCGCAGTAGTAAATTCTTATCATGAAAAAATTGAAATACTGGCGTTGTGTGGCAACCCTAACTTTCACTGTCTATAGGCGTATTATCCTCTCTTCTTCAATGACACTCAATTGTCGCCCTCTTCTACAATGAACATTCTTGGACTATCCTTTACTTAAAATCTGAACTGGAAGTTGCAGATCCCACCTCATGTTAAATCAGCTTTTAAGAAGTTAGGTGTCCTGTAGCGTCTGTGTCAATTTTTTCTCCCTCCTAGCTGCCTGCTCTTACACAGGCCTTATCCGCCCGTGCATGGAGTATGTCTCTAATGTTAGGGGGAGATCAACTCATACAGCTCTCCTAAGCAGGGACTGTTCAAAAACGTTTTTTCTCAAAGAAATCAGTAAAACAAAACAAAAAGGGTCAAATGTTTTTTGTGTCCTCTCTCTGACTGACTCATTAACCTTTAATTCACCGCCGCAATGTTGCATCTTTTGCAATCTTATACCATTATTTACATGTTTAATGATCTGAACTTTGTTTGGTATCTAAGCATAACGCAAGTCTTAGGATACAATTAGGTGCCAACCAAGGGGGCTGTTGCCCTCCTGGACCAGCATGTGTTATTAATCTAACTTAAACCTAATCTAACCTCGTAACCAGAGTAACTTTTCTCGAAAACTATCATTATGCAATGAAAATGCTATAGAGTTATCCTCGGTTTATGGAATTGTCGCTGATAGGAATTCTCGTCGAAACAGCAACCGAGAACTCTCGCCGACGTGGACATTTTCGGCGACAGTTGCACTTGTAATAGATGAAATAGGAAGAATAAAGTGTATTTCATTATTGGACACCACATTTTTCGCTTGTGCCAAAACACTATAAAACTGCAGTTTAATACAGTACATGGACATTGGTTACATGACCTGACCCAACTAGAGGGAGCTGACTCCCCTCAGACACCCCACCCCGCTAGTCTACTAACCTAACCTCTACATTGGTTACGTAGCCTAACCTAACCTAGTTCGTTATTGCTGGTTTTATTTCTTGAATGCAGAAACACGTATAAAAGCTTATTGAATGTATATATTGGGTACTGTAATATCTAGAACTGGAACTTTCGCCGAAAATTTGAACTCCCGCCGACGTGAAAAATTGGTATATTCGCCGACGCTATGCGGCGATGAACAGCAATGGGTGATGAACACATCACTACAAAAGTTATACTTTTCTTTCATATGTATACATATCATCGATTGAATAATCGAATGAATCGAGATGGCAGAGTGACGTTAGTCGAATAGGAAAGCTATGATAATAACAGGGTACAGCTATATACTACCTGTCTCCTTCTCATTCACCGTGGGGTAGGGAGGAACCTTAACCTTTTACCTATCATCCAATAATGATATTGTGCTAAAACTAACCTATAATACTCAGATATATTCTAAACGGTTTTTCCACATGATCTCTCCGCATTTTACTGGCGGGTCATTCAATATTTTGGCACTACACACACACACACACACACACACACATACGTACACACCGTGACTGATGGTCAATTGGATAGAGCGTTGGACTGCTATTCTGTGGTTAGCCGGTTCGAATCCTCGCTCGCTCGCGGGGATTTTTCACTGACAAATTCGGATGGTTACTGTCCCCCTTGAGCAAGGGGATGGGGGTGTGTGGTGTTTAAGGTCCCAGCTTTACCCAAAGATGGATAATAATGAGCTCAAAGCTCACTCCGGGAGGGTGAAACTGGCGACCGTGAGTCTGGCTCACATGGACAAGAGCAGGGGTGAATGACACACACATACACATACACACACACACACACACACACACACACACACACACACACACACACACACACACACTTCACACACAATGCACTATTATTATGTTTTATTCTTACGTGTGTGCCTAGAGCGCCTGTAGCCTAGCTCTCTAGATTTCTGTGAGAGCTTGATGTTTTTAGCCTTCTTGGTTGATTTGCAGGCTATGATTGTTAACTCTCGCCCGTGGTGGCGCAGCGCAGCAGTATTCTTATATTGGCGTCTATTTAGGCTCATGCCGCCCTTCGGTGTCCTCCGATCCATTCGCCGTCAAAGATAGAGTGTATGGGTGACATGTGATAAAATTTGTGGGATGACTTTGGGCACTCGATGATGAATGAAAGATCTGCACCCGGCGTTACTCAATCTCAGGACTCCGAGCTCACCACTTCCAGGATAAGACTTGCTCCCGGCGGGACTCCGACCTCACCACTTGCAGGCGCTAACAACTCGGCTACCGCCTCTCCCTTTCGGGTTTGAGGGCTATCTACTTAACATGAGGGTCATTAAGCCAGACATACACACTGCGATTGGCAATGTCATCCTTCCCCCAGAACGCGGGCGTAAGCTGTTCTCATTATCTGGGTACCTATTTCAGTTCTTGGTACGGACAGGCTACCGTAAACATACCTTGCCTATGGGTATCGTGGACCGATCGTGCATTACCGCTACCAGGAAGGTACTTCAGCCCCTGAACTTGTGGACGTTGCCAATAAGGGTAGTTTACCCACAAAACAGTCTTGAGTAGCTATACCGGGTATAGCGTAGATCATTACTATACCGGCAACTAGCAGGAATTAAGAGACAGGCTAGCGGAGGTAGTGGCTGCCGGTCGCGTCCTGGGGTAACGGGTTCTCACCCACCACAACAGGTTCAAGTAGTCCATGGGCCGGACCAGATATCGGTACCACCCAAGGTGGCAAAACTATTCCTGTACCATTTTGTTTGTTGCATCAATAGAAGTAATATAATGTAAGATAGCCTTTCCATGTTGGTAGCTTTACGGTATATTTTTGTGAAAAACCCACTTTCATAGGGTAATTTTTCATATTTTCCGTTTTTATTTATGAAACTGTGCATCGTAGGCATAAAGGGTATATAGACTAAGGATTTAGTAAATTAAATTCTGCACAGGTTTGTCTCCATACATTTTTGCTATATATGTCATAGTTTTTGCGCAAATGAAGCCGGAAGTTGAAGGCATGTTTTCATCGAAATTGAAAAAATTGCGTTTCCTAGCCATATTTCGTTCAATAACTCTAAAATAAGTAATTTCTCGATAAAATGCCATAGAGATGAGATTGTAGGGTGATGATTCATCTTTTAAATGGTACTCTTATTCTTCTTCAAATGTTATATATTGACGTCTAAGAGGCTAAAAACAAAATACTGTAAATGCACAGAAATCCATATCTTGATATCATTTACGTCTTAAGCCTTATATATTACCAAAGTATTTACGTTGAAAGAACTGGAAAAAAATGTTTTCTAATCCATGTTCTTGTCTGTTGCAGATGGACGAGCTGAATGATGGCGGACACGGAGCACCCTTGTACTGATCCGACTCCAAAGCGCCCGCGGCTAAAGTGCATCATTCATTGTTCCGATGACAATGAAAACCTAATTTCACCACAATCAGTCGACTCCTGGAGAACTCTCCTCAGGGCAGCTCAAATACGGCGTCATGAGCCCATATTGGAGTTGGCTGAAGACACTCCCGAAGGAGAGATCCCTGCTCTCAATTACCACAGAAAATGTCGCAGCATCTTCACGATGAAGAAAGCACTAGATAGCATCTTTGCTCAAAAAGAGAAGACTACCAATGGCTATCCTGATGATAGCAACCCTGCAAGGGCTGGTCGTGCAATCCCTAGCACCTCAAGAACATATGAAGCAGAGTGCATATTTTGCCAGAAAACAAACAAGTACGCTAAACGACAGAAGACTCGAGAAGTGTTGGTGAAGTGCAGAGAACTGAGAGCTGATGCTAAAATCAGGAATGCCGCCACAAAGAAACTGGACAGCAGAATACTTGGCATTGTAAGCAGAAATATTGTGGCCGCTGAAGCACACTACCACAGGTCCTGCTATAGATTCTACACACGGGGCGAAACTTCACAGCAGAAGGGTGCTGTCAGTGCCGATGACAAAGAAGATGAAGATATATATGAGGCGGCTGTTAGTCAGTCATACAGTGAGCTCTTTCATTACATCAGAATGGAGCTTTTCGGTACCCCAAAGGTCCTGATGATGACTGATGTTACCTCTAGACTTGTGGCATCCATGAAGAGCTTTGGTGTGGACCAAGTGCAGGACACCACCAAAAAGCACCTGCGGCAAAGGATTGAGAAGGAGTTTGGTGGATTTCTTCACATCCTCCAAGATCATAATGGCAAACTTCTCATCTATCTAGACAGTTTAACTGTGCAGGAACTTGTCAGGGAAACCAATCTCTAAAGAAACAGTTGAAGACCCTGTCCAGAGGTGATGCCAACGAACTCCAAACAAAGGCTGCCAAACAACTCAGGGCTGACATCAAGACCAAAGCAAAAGATATCTAAGGACGCTAAGGAAAATAAACAAGGTGGCCCTTGCCAGAGAACTGGAGAAGAATGTGTCCGCAGCAGAAGATCCCAACCCCATCTGCTACCATCATTGACGGGATGGGCTTGGTCCAGAAGCTGAATGGAAGCAACAAGACTTTTGGACAGGTGGCAGAGCTGCCCTTCACCAATATCCTTCATGAAGGGGGACAAAGCAAGATAATTGATATTGTCTTTGATGTCTACCGCTCCACCTCAATCAAACAAGCTGAACGAGTCAACCGAGGTGCCGACAACTCTCTCCAATACAAGAACCTAGCTGGCGGGCATCATGTGCAGCAGTGGAGGAAATTCCTGTCTGGATCTTCAAACAAAACCTCCCTGATCAGGTTTTTGACAGAGGAGTGGAAACTCTCAAAGTACAGAGAGAAGATACCGGACAAGGCGCTCTATGTCACCTGTGAACAAAGTTGTTTCAAGCTAACAGAAGACAAGTGGGAGGAGGTACCTGAGCTCGAGTCGACACAAGAAGAGGCTGATACCCGCCTGCTTCTCCACACGCTGCATGCAGCGAGAGATGGCTACAAGGCAGCCGTCATTTGCTCAGAGGACACTGATGTCTTCATCATTAGCCTTGCCATGCACAGCACCATGGATATCTCTATCTACCAGAAGTTTGGAACCAAGAATCGCACCCGATACGCAGATGTCGCCAAAATCGGGAGAAGTCAAGGGCAGGGTGTCTGCGACAGCCTGATTGGCCTGCATGCGTTCACTGGATGTGACTCTGTAAGCTGCTTTGCCGGTAAAGGCAAGCTAATTGCACTGACGCTACTCAAGAAGGACCCGTCTAACCAGGCATTCAAGCAGCTGGGCTAATGCTGGGAATTGAGCGATGAGATTTTTGATGAGCTTGAGCAGCTCACCTGTGCAATGTATGCTGGCAGCAGGAGCAACAAGAGCATAAGCAGCGCCGCAGGGGGCAACAGTGTCAACGAGCTGCGCTACCAGCTCTTCTGTGCAAAGAGAGGGGAAGCAGAGTCAAGCCAGCTGCCACCATGCAGCGACTGCCTCTTCCTACACGCACAGAGAGCCAACTTCCAGGCTGCTATCTGGAGACGCTATTTAGAGCCCAAGGCCAACGTGCCAAGCCCCAGTGAGCATGGCTGGATTGAAGAAGACGGGAAGCTGAACATCCTCTGGATGCGTTCGGCACCAGCACCAGCGGTGGTGTTGGAGCTACTGGCTTGCAAGTGTTCACGGGTTTGCAAGCTGTCTGACTGTGCATGCCTGGTCAATGGCCTCATATGCACTGATATGTGCAAGCTCCAGACTTGCACCAACCAAGCAGTGCAGCAGCAGGAACCCGACCTTGAGCCGGATTCTGAGGATTCAGAGGATAAGTAAACGGTACAGCAGATACATATGTTTCTGGCGCTTCTATGCATGTCTAAAGATTCCATATGACT
Source organism: Chionoecetes opilio (assembly GCA_016584305.1). Lineage (NCBI taxonomy): Eukaryota > Metazoa > Arthropoda > Malacostraca > Decapoda > Majidae > Chionoecetes > Chionoecetes opilio. The sequence goes on along the minus strand of JACEEZ010019277.1, from coordinate 398,577 downwards.
CAAAATTTTTAATACAATAGTTTCAAGAATATTAGTCCTTGTTATGTTAACAAGAAGTCGCATAGAAGTACACATTCAGACTTCATTGCATATGGTAGCGACACATATCTGTTCATTAGTATTAGTGTTTTAACTTTTATGTCATTTAACCTGATGCCATATTATTATGTTATTGTGTGTATACTAGCAAATAAAACTGTAATTGAATGAACTTCGATTTTGAACATTTTCAGAAGGTTAACCTATAGTAATATCACTTTCACAGTTACGGATGTCCGTAGTTGAGTGCCGTTGGGTGCGGCTATAAAAGTCGCAATTACTAGCACTAAGCTACCACCTAGCAAGGGCTATCATATCAAAATATATCCTATAGACATGGGGGAATATAAAAAACATCACTAGGCCTTGCCACCTCGGATGGTACCCAAAAGTGATTTTTGGGGGGTCCGGCCCATGGACTAAAGGGGTAATGCGATGGAGATGAGCATCGAGGCAAAGTGCAGCATATATAGCGTATCCCCCCATCTTTACCTTACCTTCCCTCACCCCTTCACCCTACATTCATTGCCTTTTCATTATGTACCTTGTCAATGTAGGATATTTCTTTTTCTTTTTACCCTCTATTGTATGTAACATTTTACTTCAGGTTTGGTGTTTCTGTTACTATTTTATACTTTTATTTTCAATGTACATGTGAGCCCACTGTTAGCTTATGTGTGAATGTATTAATAAACCATTAATTATTATTAGAGTGTTACTCATAGAGTACTAATAGAGTGTTAGGATTCATTACCAGAAGTGTTAAAATTAGAAGTGCGGAAGTTATTCTAAAGCTTTATCTGGCTCTAGTCAGGCCTCACCTAGACCATGCGGTTCAGTTTTGGTCTCCATATTACAAAATGGATATAGCCTTGTTAGAAACAGTGCAGAGAAGGATGACCAAAATGATACAAGGGATGCGTAACTTTAGTTATGAGAAGAGATTGAAGTTATTAAAGTTACACTCACTCGAGAGACGCAGAGTAAGGGGCGATCTGATAGAAGTTTTTAAGTGGGTAAAGGGATTTAATAAAGGAGAGGTAGGAAAAGTTCTTACGGCTTTTAACCAGGGTAGAACAAGAATTAATGGATTCAAGCTGGAAGGGCGTAGATTTAGAAAGGAAATAGGGAAAAGCTGGTTCACAAATATGGTGGTAAATGAATGGAATGGACTCAGCAGACAGGTAGTTAGTGCGGAGTCAATAGGGAGCTTTAAAGAGGGGCTAGACAGGTTCATGGATGGGGAGGAAAGGTGGATGTAGGTAGTGTTAGGTGACAGGAACTACCACGTGTAGGCCTCACGGCCTCTTGTAGCTTCCTTATTTTCTTATGTTCTTATGTATACATTCTGTCTCTCACCAGACCCTCAGCGATGAGCTCCTTGATGGCCAGAGTCACTCGCTCCTCGTCGCCAGTCTTGTAGATGTAGAGAGCCAGGTCAAGGGGCGAGTAGCGGATGCCGGAACTCTGTGGACAGACAGATAGACAGATGACTCAGCTTGACAAGTCAGGGCGGGGCTAGCGTGGCTGTCGGAAGTGATATGACAGTGTTTACATCGAGTATATGCGTGACGTGTATGAAAACTGGAATTATGAAGTGTGCCAGTCATGTCTATGTTTGGTAAAGACTGAACATTGACAACATTATCAACACTTTACAACGCGAGGTCATATATATATATATATATATATATATATATATATATATATATATATATATATATATATATATATATATATATATATATATATATATATATAGTTGATTTTCTTGTAGATTCATCATGAAGTTTCAGGGTGACAGAGACACTCGGTATACTTGGGGTTGTTTATGCAACGTTTCGCCAAGGCACTTGGCATCATCAGGCTAAAAATAGTTAAAATTTAATATATTGTAATGCTAAAAAGCGAACATCTAAAAAATTAATTCTAAGAGACAATAAAATATTCCTATATTTTCTAAAATTACTAACTAATAAATAAAATATAATTTGTACTTAACGGACCTTGGTGTGTATGCTGTCTGAGTTGGTAGAGGACTGAATGAACACTGGTTTTGTGGGTGACATTTCAGCTTGTGTGGGGCGATCGAACCGAGAGTCGGGCAATCGAAACAGTGGTAATCATTTGAGTATATGTAGTTGTTGTGAAATGACTTGGTTATTAAGATCAGGGGACAAGTGCTTGATGTGTATAGCTTCTAATAATTTAGTGTCACTAGGGTAGTGTGCCTTGGATAGGATACTGAAGTCATTCATAGAAAAAGGGTGATCTAAATCATGTGAGTGTGAGCGGATTGCAGATTGCGAAGGTGAAGAAATGGGTCGACCAGTACGTGCAGAAACACCTTTATGCTCAGAAAGCCTAAGGGTTAGATTCCTTGTCGTCTCGCCGACGTATCTAGCGTTACAGCTAGAACATTTGAATTCATAAATTATGTTAGAAATAAGGGCTTTAGGTATAGAGTCTTTATATTTGAAATGAGTTCTTAGGGTAAGAGAATTAGTAAAAATAAATTTAAATTTTGAGTTAGGAAGATGTGACTTAAGTAGATCATTGAGTTTTTTCCGAATGGTGTAACTGAGATGGCCATAAAATGGGAGTTTAACATAGTGTGTGTCTATGTTACCCGAACCCGAACCCATATTAGACACACACTATGTTAAACTCCCATTTTATGGCCATCTCAGTTACACCATTCGGAAAAAACTCAATGATCTACTTAAGTCACATCTTCCTAACTCAAAATTTAAATTTATTTTTACTAATTCTCTTACCCTAAGAACTCATTTCAAATATAAAGACTCTATACCTAAAGCCCTTATTTCTAACATAATTTATGAATTCAAATGTTCTAGCTGTAACGCTAGATACGTCGGCGAGACGACAAGGAATCTAACCCTTAGGCTTTCTGAGCATAAAGGTGTTTCTGCACGTACTGGTCGACCCATTTCTTCACCTTCGCAATCTGCAATCCGCTCACACTCACATGATTTAGATCACCCTTTTTCTATGAATGACTTCAGTATCCTATCCAAGGCACACTACCCTAGTGACACTAAATTATTAGAAGCTATACACATCAAGCACTTGTCCCCTGATCTTAATAACCAAGTCATTTCACAACAACTACATATACTCAAATGATTACCACTGTTTCGATTGCCCGACTCTCGGTTCGATCGCCCCACACAAGCTGAAATGTCACCCACAAAACCAGTGTTCATTCAGTCCTCTACCAACTCAGACAGCATACACACCAAGGTCCGTTAAGTACAAATTATATTTTATTTATTAGTTAGTAATTTTAGAAAATATAGGAATATTTTATTGTCTCTTAGAATTAATTTTTTAGATGTTCGCTTTTTAGCATTACAATATATTAAATTTTAACTATTTTTAGCCTGATGATGCCAAGTGCCTTGGCGAAACGTTGCATAAACAACCCCAAGTATACTGAGTGTCTCTGTCACCCTGAAACTTCATGATATATATATATATATATATATATATTATATTATATATATATATATATTATATATATATATATATATATATATATATATATATATACATATACACACATGTGTGTGTGTGTGTGTGTGTGTGTGTGTGTGTGTGTGTGTGTGTGTGGTGTGTGTGTGTTTGTGTGTATGTGTATGTGTGCGTGTATTTACCTAGGTGTATATACGTAGCTGTATTTTACAGGGCCTGAGCTACACTCTCTTTGTCCCGTCTCCATATTATATTTATGCAAAATTTCTTTCAACTGGTGCAAATTATTTCCCAATATCACTTCCTCATTTAGTCCCTTCCAAACTTCTAAATTTCTATGTGGGAAGCTGTACTTTTTTATGTTATTGAGGCATCTCCCTTTCCTTAATAGTTTTGCATGCCTTCTTGTGTATCGACCTTCTCTTTGTTTCCCAGTCAGTAGTCTCTCATTGTCTGTTTCTTCCATCTTTGTTATCAGTTTATGAATTGTGATTAAGTCTCCTCTTTCTCTTCTTTGCTCAAGTGTTGGCAATTTTATCTCCCTCAACCTTTCTTCATAGGTCAGTTCTTCGAGCTCTCGTCGATAAGGTCGATAAATGGGTACCTGGGGAAACCAAAGGAAGGTAACTGTGGTAACCCGGATGTCACACTAGCCCAGTGTCCCGGGATAGCGGGTTCTCACCCACCGCAGCAGACTCAAGGACAAATACGACGGAGATGAGCACCGAGGCCACGCACAGCATAGCACATGCTCCCGTCTTTACCTCCACATCCCACGCCTCTCCTCCACCCCACACTCCCCAGCGGCAGACACGAGGCTCATTCAGCCGCACACTCCACACATGCCCTAGGGACGACCCTCTCGTCAGGCGAAAATGGAAAAGTATTTTCAGCCGCTGGAACATTTTTAGCCAAGGTGACGGCGGCAGAGGGGAGGAGGATGGGGGGTGAAGGGGGGGCTTACGACCTTCCCCTGGTCGGATTTCGGGGTTTCGTCACTTTTGGCGACTCGAAAAAAAATTAGAATGAGGCGGAAATATTCGTTTTGCTTTCTGCGAGTGACACTTTTAGCAGCAAACACACTGATAACCAGTAATGATGTGACGAAACATATGTGTATCAAGATATGGTCTATTTTATGATGGATTTGTTCATCATTATATATAATTATTTTTATGCTGACTTCTTCCATTCTGTCAAGACTTTCTTCTTCTTCTCTCTCTCTCTCTCTCTCTCTCTCTCTCTGTGTGTGTGTGTGTGTGTGTGTGTGTGTGGTGTGTGGTGTGTGTGTGTGTGTGTGTGTTTGTGTGTGTGTGGTGTGTGTGTGTGTGTGTGTGTGTGTGTGTGTGTGTTGTGTGTTGTGTGTGTGTGTGTGTGTGTGTGTGTGTTGTGTGTGTGTGTGTGTGTGTGTGTGTGTGTGTGTGTGGTGTGTGTGTGTGTGTGTGTGTGGTGTGTTGTGTGTGTGTGTGTGTGTGTGTGTGTGTGTGTGTGTGTGCCGGCATGCTGAGGCCAAGGAGGATCAACTGGTCACTGTCTAGTAACAAACATGACCCAGCCAGCTCAGAGGATCAGCCTTGCCTCCCTGGCGGCGGTCTGGGCCTTGGGCTCCCTCGCGAAAAAAAGGACGAAAAAAAAGGATGGAATAGACAATAAAGGCAAGCAGGCTCCTTTGACAGGCAATGTACTAAAGGATAATAATGATAATGAAATTAATGATAGAGATGATAATGAAAATAATGATAATAATATTGATAATGATAATCATAACAATAATTATAAATAAAATTATAATAACGATAATAATATTAATAATGATAATGCTAATACAAACAATAATGATGATAATAAAAATTATAATAATAATGATAATAATGATGAAAATAAAAATAATTATGATGTTAGGAATCATAATAACATTAATTATTATGATAAGAAACAATAACAATAATGACAATACTATTCCCGTACTACTATTACTGATGATAATAATGATAACAATAACAATGGTAATGATAATAGTAATAATGATAGTAATAACAAAATGATTATGCTAATGAAAATAATAATGCTAATGCTAATTGTGTTAATAATGATAATAACAAAATGCATTATAATAATAGTAAGAAGAATACTATGTATTGTTCTTACAATAGTGCTATATCAGGGCATAACTACAAACAAGTCCCACACATACTGCCCGACACAAAACACAACTTAACTCACGACGCCTTATATGGTGGATGAACAGGACTCAGAAATGACGTGTTTTACAGCTCTTCACGTCTGTCTCTGTTACTGGTAAGGAGAACAGTGATAACTTCGCAACATATTTTCTTTTTGAACTCTATTTTGAAGCCTCTTCAGCATTGGGCTCATTACAAGGGTAGGTCAAAATATCTTTAAGGATCACAATGACCTTCTGAACTTTTTTGTAATGTATATATGTTCTTTTTTCATATAAAGGGAGAGGAAGAAGCAATTAACCTTGTTGTGTTCATATTTCAAAATCTTTAGCCAATTTTTCTGATAAACGGATAAATATATATTATTTGTGCCGATATTTGACGCATAGAAACAGGAAATAAGGATACACATGTTTGATCATTGGCATTACACAAGGCAATCCATAAATTATGCTTATAACATTATCTGATAATTGTCTTCAACTGCAACAATTCACTGCAACAGTTGAAAGGAGGGCCGGGGGCCGAGTGGTTAGCGCCTGGATGTGGTGAGCTGGAGATTCTGAGTTCCGTCGGAAGCAACTCTTTCTGCAATCGTCAAGTGCCCGAAGACTACCCACATGCTGCCCATCAGCCCCATTCGACGTCTAGTACATCAGGGGACACAGGGAGCGCCAAGCCGCGCCAAGACCTCTAATCATCACAAGCGTCGCAATAAAAATCCTGCCTGCGCAACCACGGGGGTCGGCCAACCATCACAGCCTTCACATGAGAACCTACACGGCCAACCATCGAAACCCTGAAGAAAATAAAGCCTACAGGCGCCATTGGCTCAATCAGTGAAGAAAAAAAGTTTAGTTCTGTATTTTCCTTATCATTCATTTGGTTTACGCGTCATTATCTTCTACATTCTGCCCTCCATTGCTCTCCTCTGCATCGCCAGCCTTGGTTTCAATGACGGCCAAGTTGTCGTGTCACTTTGGACGCACCCTCCGCCTTCCTCATCAGAATTCCACAGTAATTAGTGTAAGGAATGTCTCCGCGGCAAGCTCGCCTCCCCAGCCCGGCCCTAAGGTTCAGCCTGCTCTCACGGGTGCTGCGGTGGTCGTTGCAAAGGCTGTTAGCACAGGGGTGTCCCGGCATGGCTTTCTGGAAGGCTTCGTGTTTCTGGACAAAATCTGAACCGGTGATGGAGCGACGACGAAAAGAAAATAAAGAAAAACGTCTTAGAAAATAAAGGAAAAAACCCCAGAAGGCAAAAAAGATACAATTCTTCCAAACATAAAAACAATTCCAAAATTCCTTTCCTGCTGCCCAGAAAAGTAAACTAGCTCGTACGAGACGTTTGAATATTCCAAATGTACTTTATATCTGCTTATTCACTTGTACCTCTACAAGGGCTGTTAATTTAGAAATAACATGATTTAAGTGCCGAAACCTTTATTCAAGTGTTCCGGCGGTTTGTGACCCGGCGGTCGTATCCTCGGCAATTGATTAGCGATAATGCTACTAACTTCATAGGAGCCTCCCCCATATTGTTAAAAATTTAAAATCATCCATCAGTAAAACGATTTCTAGAGTTGATGAAATGCTCATGAACCTTTATTACCCCAATAGCTCCTTGGCAAAATGGCTTCACAGAAAGAATGATTGGCATAGTTAAGTCTTGTCTTAGGAAAACCCTACACAAGACAAAGATAGGCCTAGAGGATTTAAGACCTATGTAACCGAAATTGAGACCCGAGATAATAACAGACCCTTGACTTATTTAGAAGACTCCACAATTCACATAGAAGCTCTTACTCCCTCACATTTAATTTATAGGAGAAGACTTGAACCCTCTCCTTTATTACAAACTAGGGAAGACATACAAGATCCCACAAAAGATGACCCGACTCAACACCTCCGGGAAGGCTACCACACTTTATATAAGATTTTAAGATCATGGGATAAACATTGTAGTACACATTATTTATGGAGTCTAAGGTAAAGATTTTATGAAGCTCAAAGGGCAGAAAATCAATGCCCTATAAAAGTGGAAAACATTGAAATTATCAAGGGAGAAATGCCTCGTTCACAATGGCCGGAATGGCTCCTACATCTTTCCGAAATGCAAGAAGTACATATCACCCTTTACGATGGGCTTCAAGTTCTGGGATGCATAGCAGCATTTGCTCCTTTAGTCTCGTTCTGTTCACATCAGGGGATTCCACCCCAAGCTGCTCTAGTCGCTGACTGTACAGAGACACCAAGTCTGCAAGCTTGAAGATGAATGGGGCACTACCCTCTTCGCTAGCATTCCTCATTTAATTGACATATGTGACCAATTCAGAGAACACAATCGGGTATATTTTCTATTTCTCTAATCCTTCAGCATTATGCTGTGTTTCCTGAGAGTTCAGGTGGGCTCGTTCTCGATTGTACAGAACTACTAAGCAGCCAGGATGATATTTTAGCTTTTAAGCTACAACATCTACAACGCTCAGTTTGGCCAAAAGCCTGTGTTCACCAATAGTCTGGCCACACCCATTGAGTCTCTGGTTCAGCTTCTTGTCATGGCTTCCCGGAGATTTGTCACTGAATCTTGTTTATTACATAAGAAGCATTCTACTGTTGCTGACTGTTGTGATCTACGTGGTACTTTGCTACAGGAGCTTTCTTTTCTACCATCTGAACCTGAAGCTCTCTTCTTAGCTCTCTGCAGCTTTGTGTTCCTGAATAAAAACCTGCAGCTCTCATCGTATTTGGTCTGATTCTTTCCCAATGTATTCTCAATAACAACACCTTTATCAAGCCCTGTTGGGTCAAAATTCATTGGTAGGGCATTGAGTGATTGAAACGGGAATATTTATGGCTAGTTTGCTGTAGCAATCTTCGTCCTTTTTAGTTGGATTGTCTTGGGGTAATTTCAGGATTTCAATTTTGTCCTCCTGACACAGACAGCACTTGGTCCAGTTTGTCTTCCATTTACAGGTTTGTGAATCCATGATATGTCTTGATTGGGGCCGAGGGCTTATCCTTTTACCACCCCGCACTTATGAATGCACACTTTCGTGTATGGGATACGACCAGGTTCGTGCAATATTGCCTACACCTGGCCCGATCGTTCATCTAGCCTCCTTCAAGTCCCGTGCGATCTGTAGATCATCCGGATAATTTCTTTAAATCCACATTTATCCTTGGTTCGGCTGTCCCGCGCTGGCACGTCCTGTCATTTCAGGTGCGTCTGCTTAAGTTTTAGGGGCCTGTTATGCAGAATTTGGGACACTTGAGATACTGAGCAGAATTGCTATTATGTATCATGCTACGCTATGATGCTGTGATGCTATGCTTAGTATCATTATCGGAAACTGGACCCCATGCCGAGTCTCACGGCAGTGGTGTCACCAGCGTGCCCTGGTAGTGTGCTGACACCCACTCTATTCTAACATAAGAAGATGAAGATGGACATGAATTCCCAACACCAATTTCACATCAAACTGTATACCGGAAACCACTTGAATAGTCAAATTTGCTTTAAAACATAGCAGAAGTATCCTAATTGGCATTAGTTATCACTGCTAAGTTAACACTAGTTAATACACTATTAGTGTATAAAGCATGTATAAAATACCAAAATAGGTAAAAGGATAAACCATTTAATCTCCAACCACAGGTATTACATGCAAAAAAAAGTCTTTCAGGAATATTTTGGCGGCCATCTTGAAAAAATGGCCGCCATCATGGATTTTCAGATAGCCAATCGGGTAGATTTGAAGCATCACCTATATATAATATTTGTGCCAACTTTCATGCTTGTGTCATCATTTGAAATATTTAGGCAATATTTACAATTATCTGCTCTACTATAATGAAGATCCCTCTCTTGGTGGGCGATTAGTATGGCGTGATAACTAAGATTTAATGAAACATTGTAATGTTTAATAGTTATTCAAGAAAGTGACAGTAAATGCTAACATAATTGTAATGTCTATACGTTTCAAGACTGTGAGGCTGACAAACATCATCATCCTATTATGGAAAAAACCTGCTATGAAGAGAAGATAAGGAGGCTAGGTATTTAAAGGAACAAAATGTAAAGATGTGATAAGTAAGATGTTTGAACAACACAGATGTACACCTTCCCGCATAGAAGTATAGGACCATAGGTGTCTGGAATGAACTAAACGAAGTGACGATAAAAGCAAAATAGTGCAGCAATTTAGGGCTAAAATTGATGAATACAAATATTGAGATAGGACCACACGAGAATAGTTCAGGCCTATTATCCATGGCTCAGTTATACCTAAGTATCATCAAATAGGACCATAGGTGTCTGGAATGAACTAAACGAAGTGACGATAAAAGCAAAATAGTGCAGCAATTTAGGGCTAAAATTGATGAATACAAATATTGAGATAGGACCACACGAGAATAGTTCAGGCCTATTATCCATGGCTCAGTTATACCTAAGTATCATCAAATGGTTATCTAGCCTAACCCTATGCAGTGTATGCATCTAAACCATTCACATTCTTAGGTGTTTCCTCTAATCACTACACGTCCTTCATGCACTGCACCTTACACTTTACTATGAGGTCCAACGCGATCATCAAAAGACACACTCCGAAACTCTTTCCCCACCAAAACACTGCCTTCACTTACTGCTTCTCATCACTGCAGCGACACACTCGCCCCCCAAAAATAACAACAACACATCACTGGTAAGGATATAATGAAAAATCAAAGGTAATCCTATATTACTCTTCATATTCATTACATATTATATTCAAGTATGTAATTTAATATATATATATATATATATATATATATATATATATATATATATATATATATATATATATATATATATATATATATATATATATATATATATATAAATATTTATATATATATGGAAATTTTTAAGAATTCTTCCTTTGAGATGTTTGCTTGTCTGCCTGCCTGCCTGCCTGCCTTCTTCTTCTTATTTCTTTTTTTACATTCGTGTTTATAGCGCCTGTAGGCAGTGACATCCAGGGCTCGGATGGTAGGCCCTGGAGGCTCACTTGAGGGCTGTGATGGTTGGGACTCGCTCGTGGTGGCGCAGGCAATATTTTTATAGTGACGCCTATGATTAGAGGCTCATGCCGCCGCCATGTGTCTTCCGATGCACTCGCAATCGAGGGTCGAGTTAATGGGCATGTGGGTTTGCTAGGTATCTCGACAGTGCAGACAGATTTTAGGTGGACTTTGGTTCTCATCAGGGCTCAAACTCGGGTCACCGAGAACGCCATTCGGAGACACTAACCACTCTGCTACCCCCTGCCCTGCCTGCCTGCCTGCCTGCCTGCCTGTGTGGTAAAATCAAAGTGGCTTCTTTGTCTTGTCTTTATTCTTGATAATAACAGCTCAAGGACAGTATAACACATTACTAATCCTGGGAGAAGATGGTCCAAACCACAAGGCTGCTTTCTCCGTTCTACCCTCCACTTCTTGCTGCTCCTCCCTCGTCCCATCCTCCGATCGTGGTGCACCTGGCGCTCCTCAACATAACACTTGTTCGAAGACGTTCGAAAACAGTGATTTAATTATAGTTATACATGTCATACAACCACATCTCCCCTAGATGTTATCATACTGATGTATCTCATTTACTCCCAACAAAAATAGCATGCAATAACAATAATACCAACATATTTAATGACATTCATTAAAATTATAGAGCAAAACATTATTCATTCACAACAGCTGCGAACTACTGGCTTCCTCTCCCGTTGTGATCTTCTCGGGACCTCTCTCTCTTCACGGGTCCGCGGGACGGCAACATTTTCTTCCGGGAGTGAGTCGACGAGACAGTCTGATGAGCAGCTCATCATTTTTTTCCTCCTGTGTTGTTGTTAGTTGCAGTCCACCTTCCGATGAATCCCTAGGCCGAAGTACCCGCACGTGCTTGAGAATGCAATAAACTGCAACGGCTTGCTCTTACAGCACACCTGTTACCGTTCCAGTGTTATACCTGACATCGCACCGCGCATTTTGAGGCTTGACCCACACGGCGTCGCCGACACTGTACCGATTATGAAAAGCTGAGGGCCCCATCAGTGGTAACTGTTGGATGATCGATATCCCTAACACGCACCGTTTAATTCACCATATTGGCGGGTTAGGTGTTGACGACAGCGACTCATCCCGCGGCGTTATGTTGTATCGGTAAACAGCCTCCGAAATATAAAACACTCCTTCCTGGTCGCCATTGCTTTGACTGTTCGATGGGAGCGTTCCACGATTCCACTGCCAGATGCAACATACGCACACATGTACCGCAGATTGACTCCTCACTGTTCTGCAAAGCTTCTGAAGTACTTGCTGCGGAATGCAGTGTCATTGTCGAGCAGAAGTTTACGTGGGGAGCCCCGCTCATAAAACAGATTCTAAATGCTGCACCACGCTGGCTGCTGTCTGTAACCAAAGCTGCCGCCACACTGAGAAGCACGATGGTCCATGGTCAACCAGGGTCAGGTATGGGCCAGATACATAGTGAGTGATGTCGAAACCGACGCGTTCCCAATTCTTCTAAACTTCCAATACATCGGTTCACCACTTCTCAGGGGCGGGTCGATGGAGCGACACACATGGCAGCCTGACACAACCTGCTGCACTTGGCGCCTGGTGACTGTTGGATCGACACGCTTAACAAAGTACAGTCTGTTCGTCTGACACCCGGGTGACCAGAGTCGTGATGCACTTTTATGATACGCTGATGTTGCTCATCATACACGCCGCAGCACACGTCTCATTACTATACAACGTCTCTTCACTAGTCTCCACATCGTCATAATTGGTCAGCCACTTCTGGGGAACTCTAGTTATGTAGTGCATCTGCTCGATTTGCCGCTGAACTCACTCTGTGCACAGTCACGTCCAAGCAATATTCGCTACATACTTCTTTAAAAGTCTCCAATCGCCTGCGGATGAGCATTTCTCCGGCTGCTTTTGTTCTTAACCCCTTCACGCCCAGATCTTTCCTTTGCTATATAAAAATCATCTGTTCTTAGATTTAAAATTAAGAAAAGTCACTTAATATACCAAAGTAGTTAGTCAACACGGATACTAAACAGGGCATATCTATAAAATATTGCGTATATTCACTAAAAATAATCTAATGGTAACCAAATTACAATGGAAATTACGTTCTGGGTCTCAAGGGGTAAACCGGGCTTTTCCAGTCAGGGTGTCTGAGATCCAGCGGTGAACAGTGAGGGAGTCTGTCATGAGGCGTATGTGCTCCTTCATTCCTAGAAATTGTCAAAATCTTTCTGAATCAAATTCCTCTCGTGATTCTCTATTTAAAAAAAAAAAAATTTACATCACAAAAGACTGGCCAAGGGCAAAACAAAAATACGTAACACAAAGCCCGCTTAGTTGCCAGTCCCTATAAAGAAGACAGTGAGATAATAAAAAAAAAGAGGGGTGTGCCAATTTAGTTCGGTAGGTGTCTCTTCTCTTCTCTTGAAAAGGTTTAAGTCGTAGGAAAGTGGAAAAATAGAAACGGGAAGAGAGTTCCAGAGTTTACCAGTGAAAGGGATGAAAGAGTAGAGATACTGATTAACTCTTGCATTTGGAAGATGGACAGAATAGGGATGAGAATGAGTAGAGTCTTGTGCAGCGAGGCCGCGGGACGGGGGGAGGCATGCAGTTAGCGAGCTCAGAAGAGCAGTGAGCATGAAAATAACGGTAGAAGATAGCAAGAAAAGCAACATTCCGGCGGTGATTTAAAGATAGAAGACAGTCAGTCAGAGGAGGGGAGTTGATGAGACGAAAAGCTTTTGACTCAACCCTGTTAAGGAGAGCTGAATGAGTGGATCCTCCCCAAACATGTGAGACATACTCCATACATGGGCGGATAAGGCCCCTGTACAGAGCAAGCAATTGGGAGGGAGAAAAAAATGGACGCAGACGCCACAGGACACCTAACTTCTTAGAAGTTGTTATAGCAAGAGAAGAGATGTGAGATTTCCAGTTCAGATGTTTAGTAAAGGATAGTCCTAGAATGTTCATTGTAGAAGAAAGAGATAGTTGAGTGTCATTGAAGAAGAGGGGATAGTTATCTGGTAGGTTTTGTCGAGTAAATAGGTGAAGAAATTGGGTTTTTGAGGCATTGAACAAAACAAGGTTTGCTTTGCCCCAATCATAAATTTAGATCAGAAAGATCAGAAGTTAGGCGTTCGTTGGCATCTTTCCGTGAATGACATAGTTCCTGTTGAGTTGGACGTCCAATAAACGACGTTGAAAAATGCAGGGTAGAATCATCGGCGTACGAGTGGTTAGGGCTTTGAGTTAGACTTAGAAGATCATTAATGAATAATAGAAAGAGAGAGGGTGACAGGACATAACCCTGGGGAGCACCACTATTGATATATTTATGAGAAGAACAATGTCCGTCTACAGTAGCTGCAATAGAACGGTTTGAAAGGAAACTTAAGATGAAGGTACAGGGAGAAGGATAGAAACCGAATGAGGGTAGTTTGGAAATTAAATATTTGTGCCAGACTCTATCAAAAGCTTTTGATATGTCAAGAGCAGCAGCAAAAGTTTCACCGAAACCCCTAAAGGAGGATGACCAAGATGCAGTTAGGAGAGCTAGAAGATCTCCAGTAGATCGCCCTCTACGGAAACTGTACTGATGACCAGATAGAAGATTGTGAGCAGATAGATGCTTAAGAATCTTCATATTAAATATAGATTCAAAAACTTTAGAAAGGAAGGAGGTCAAAGGTATAGGACAGTAGTTTGAAGGATTAGAACGGTCACCCTTCTTAGGAACAGGTTGGATGTGAGCAGACTTCCAGCAAGAAGAAAAGGTGGAAGTAGATAGACAAAGACGGAAAAGTTTGACCAGGCAAGGTGCAAGCACAGAAGCACAGTTTTTGAGAACAATAGGAGGGACTCCGTCAGGACCGTAAGCCAGGATCCTTCCGAGGATCTAGGCCAGAAAGGGCAAAGAAAACATCTTTACGAAGGATCTTAATAACAGGCATAATATAGTCAGAGGGTGGAGGAGAAGGAGGAACCATCATCAACCAGAGTGGAATTTTCAGGGCTACTTGTTAGGGCTATGAAGATTTAAGGAACCCTGTGAGCCCTGGCGAGGTCCTGTGAGGCTATAACAGGCGTGGCTGTCTTCTTCAGGAAGGTGTAAAATAGACGGATGACAGTGTAGCTGGTCGTGAGGGGTGAACCTGCCGCGCCAGCAGGCTGGGCAGGTCAGAGGTGCCTGAGGTGGTGAGGTTCAGGGCGCGGAGATGTGAGTGGAAGCCTAGACACTGCAGCAGCAATTGTTCAATGGTCTCTGGGAGGTTCCTGCACCAGGGGCAGTGAGGGTCAGGTGACAATCGCAGGTTGTGCATGTGAGATGCAAGTTTTGTGTGGTTCAGGCGGAGATTGGCGAGGTGGACATCCAATGTTGGCGGCCATGTGACATGATGTTTGAATGAGTTGCCACAAACCGCTAACATCGATCACCGTAGTTTATCCAACTTTTGTATTTATGAAATAAAAACGGCTAAAATTACAACAAAATAAGTTATACATTATCCTTGAAAATATTCTTAGTTAATGTTACTTACGCGCCAAATCATCCTGTATATCAGGTTACCGATATTCACTCCAACTTTTATTGGAACTTAGCAAAGTATAGCTAAGTTAGCTGGTTAATCCTGCTAACGTTAAAAGGGTTCAGTAACATTTTTCTGAATAACTTTTTTACCACCACTGTTAGGTAGTAGTGCTTTTATTTTAGCACTATAGCAAACAAAAATTAATACGGCTACTGGCCTCCTCCGATACACCTTCTCCTCCGGGTGTTAGATAAGGCTGCTGACAAAAATAACTTTCCTTTATAATTTCCTTACTAATACATATCACGTTTCAATTTCCTCTCCGCTGTGCACTCTACCATTAATTCGTCAGTCTCGTGTCGTGTCGTTTGTGTATATATATATATATATATATATATATATATATATATATATATATATATATATATATATATATATATATATATATATATATATATATATATATATATATATGTGTATGTGTGTATTTGTGTGTGGTGTGTGTGTGTGTGTGTGTGTGTGTGTGTGTGTGTTGTGTGTGTTGTGTGTGTGTGTTCACCATCACCCATTGTCTTGTCCATGCGAGCCGGACTCGCGATCGCCAGTTTCACCATCCCGGTGCGAACTTTGAGCTCATTATTACCGATCTTTGGGTAATGGTGAGACCTCACCCCCCCCCCCATTCCCTTGCACAAGGGGGACAGTATGCACCCGAATTTGTCAGTGAAAAAATCGGTGTGTGTGTGTGTGTGTGTGTGTGTGTGTGTGTGTGTGTGTGTGTGTGTGTGTGTGTGTGTGTGTGTGTGTGTGTGATGTGTGTGTGATGTGTTTGTGTGTGTTTGTGTGTGTGTGTGTGTGTGTGTGTGTGTGTGTGTGTGTGTGTGTGTGTGTGTGTGTGTGTGTGTGTGTGTGTGTGTGTGTGTGTGTGTGTGTGTGTGTGTGTGTGTGTGTGTGTGTGTGTGTGTGTGTGTGTGTGTGTGTGTGTGTGTGTGTGTGTGTGTGTGTGTGTGTGTGTGTGTGTGTGTGTGTGTGTGTGTGTGTGTGTGTGTGTGTGTGTGTGTGTGTGTGTGTGTGTGTGATGTGTTGTGTGCGTGTGTCTCCTTTTTCTCTCTTCTTTGCTCAAGTGGTGGTAATTTTATCTCCCTCAACCTTTCCTAGTAAGTCAGTTCTTGTAGCTCTGGTACCATCTTTGTTGCTATTCTCTGTATCCAGCCCATCTTTTTCCCATGCTTCATTTTATATGGGGACCATACAATGGCAGCATATTCCATTTGGGGTCGGATCATTGTAGTAAATTATAATTTACTACAATGATCCGACCCCAAATGGAATATGCAGCATATTCCATTTGGGGTCGGATCATTGTAGTAAATTATAATTTACTACAATGATCCGACCCCAAATGGAATATGCTGCCAAAAATATGATGAGAAAGATAATTATCTTTCTCATCATATTTTTGCCCATATAATGAAATGCCACTAATATTCTTCAACATCCTGTACGTATCTCCAAATACGGTAACCATTAAAAATTGGGCAGGGAGAGATTGTAAGTACGGATGACGATATGTGTAAAATTTTAAATGATTATTTCTTAAGTGTTTTTATTAAGGATATGGGAGGAGGATATGCAGGTGGTATCTGATAGTGAAGAGATCTTTAGAGGAAAGGATGAGGAGAAACTCAAAGATATTGTGATTAGTGATGGTTCGAGTGGTCGTTTTTCACAACCGCTGTTGCGGTTGTGTTTGCGGTTGTCGAATTTTCTACAACCGCGGTTGCGGTTACGGTTGCGGTTATCAGACTTATGACAAGCGCAGATACGGTTACGGTTATCATATACTAGGAAAAATGCGTAGTTATTAACTGGAATATTATGTTATAGTGCGATTTAGCCACACTTGGTACATAATATATACTAAATACCTTGTGTTGAACACAAATTTTGCAACACACAAATAGCGGTAAATTATATGTACTGTCAAAAATGAAGTATATTCTAAACTTATATAATATATAAACTACGAGTTTAAGTTAATCTTAAGTACATGCATATTTTTTCAGTCGTATAAGGGAATTTATTTAATTTGTTTACTGTGTATTATGTGATAATGATATAGAACAAACATTTCCGAACAGTCTATAACATTCTATCATTTATACTGATAAATGTATTTGGTAGGGGATACATTACAATGGAAGTAAATTTTTCCTCCGTTTCCTGGGCCTATCCTCACGGCCAGAGTCGCTTTGTTATTGTTTATCACTTGATCATGACGTCACGTGCATACTATCTATACTAAGCTTTCACAACAGCAACCGCACTTATGGGACGGAGATTGCGGTTGCGGTTGTGAAGACTTCTATAAATGCGGTTGCGGTTGCGGTTTTGAATTTTTGTGCGGTTGTAGTGCGGTTGCGGATATTCGATCCAACACTAATTGTGATAAATAGGGAAATGGTAGAAAAGATATAGATAGAATGAAGAATTTTAAGTCACCAGGACCAGATGAAGTTTATCCCAGGGTATTAAAAGAATGCAAAGGGGTTGTTAGTGAGGCGTTAGTGCATATTTTATAGGAAATCGGTTGATGTAGGGGAGATGGCGTTAATGTGGAGGAAAGGTGATGTAGTCCCCATATTTAAGAAGGGTGATAAGAGGATTAATGTCAAATTATCGACCCGTTACCTGACGTCAGTGGTAGGTAACTTATTGGAATCAGTTATTGCAAAAAACATTAGAGAGCATCTAGAAAAAACATAGTTTGGTAAATGATTCACAACATGGGTTCACCAAGGGTAGGTCATGTTTCACTAATGTACTGATTTTTTTTTAGGAAAGTTTATGAAACAGCAGGCAGATAATGATAAGGATTATGATATAATATACCTGGAATTTAGTAAGGCATTCGCCAAGGTACCACACGAGCAACTCTTAAAGGAGATTAAGGCTCATGGAATAGATGGGAAGGTTCTTCGTTGGATCAGAGATTGGCTAAATGATAGGCAACAAAGGGTTACAAATAATGGTTCTAAATCTGAATGGGGGCAGGTAACAAGCGGGGTGCCACAAGGGTCTGTTTTGGGTCCATTGCTATTTTTAATTTACATCAACGACTTAGATAGTGGGATTAACAGTGATATTAGCGAGTTTGCGGATGATACTAAGGTAGGTAGGATTATTAGATCACAGTCTGATGTAAACATATTGCAAGGAGACTTAGATAAGTGAAATGAGTGGGTAGATAGGTGGCATATGGAATTTAATATTGATAAGTGTAGCGTTATTAATGTTGTTAGAAAAAATCCTGGTAATAGGTACACTATACGCAATGTATCGCTGAAAAGATCAGGAGGTGAGAAAGATCTGGGAGTGCGGGTAGCCGCAGACCTCCGTCCTAGGAATCAATGAATTGAAGCTAAAAGTCGAGCTAACAGGGTTTTAGGATTCATTACCAGGAGTGTTAAAAGTAGAAGTGCTGAGGTTATTCTAAAGCTTTATTTGGCACTAGTCAGACCTCACGTAGACTATGCGGTACAGTTTTGGTCTCCGTATTACAGGATGGATATAGCATTGTTAGAATCAGTGCAGAGAAGGATGACCAAAATGATACATAGGATGCGTAACTTTAGTTTTGAAAAGAATTTGAAGCTATTAAATTTACACTCACTCTAGAGGCGTAGAGTAAGGGACGATCTGATAGAAGAATTTTAAGTGGTTAAAGGGATACAATAAAGGCGATGTAGGAAACGTTCTTACAGCTAGTAAACAGGGTAGAACAAGAAGTAACGGATTCAAGCTGGAAATGCGTAGCTTTAAAAAGGAAATAGGGAAAAACTGATAAACAAATAGGGTGGTGAATAATTGGAATGGACTCAGTCGTCAGGTGGTTAGTGCGGAGTCAATAATGATATTTAAAAGGAGTTTGGATAAATTCATGGATGAGGAAGAGAGGTAGAGGGGATATAGGTAGTGTTAAGTAACAGGAACTACCTCGTGTCGGTCTCGTGGCTTCTTGTAGCTTCCTTTTTTTCTTATGTTCTTTTGTTAAAAATATTTTTCTCTCAAGTTTTTATGATTGTAGGTTTTCTTGTATTATCACTCCCAGGTCCTTTTCTTCATGAACCTTTGCAATGACTTAATTTCCCATTGTACTATATGGCCATTTATATCTCTACGCTTTTTCCAATTTCCATCCCATGACACTTATTCACATTAAATTAAATTCTCCATCTTCTGCTCTATTCATAAATCTTCTTCAGGTCCATTGTACTGTTTCATAATATTTATAGGTTTTATTTCTCTCAATAGTTTTGCATCATCCACAAACAAACTTATATAACTTTTTATTTAACCCGTCATGTCATTGATATAAATGATTAACATTATTGGTGTCATAACTAATCCTTGCGGTACCACACTAAATACCTTTAATTCAGATTTTTCATCCTTCACTACTGTTCTCATTTATTATCTTCAAAGATAACTTTCCATCTAGGTTTTGTTCATCCCTTTAATTCCACTAAGATTTTCCAAATTCCAAAGTAGCCTCTCATGGAGAATCTTATCAAATGTACTTTTTAGATCTAGATATACATAATGTACCTATCCATCCATCTCTTTCCTGTATTGTATCGATTACCCTAGAGTAAAAGCTTGCTAAGTTGGTCACACATTATCTCATTTTCCTAATACTATTATGTCAGTATGCTTATATATACCTTCACTTTCCAAATATTCCGTCCATTGCTTTATTATTTTTTCACATATCTTGCTTACTGTGGTAGTCAGTGACACTGGTCTATAATTATATTTAATGGTTCATTCTTCGTTCTATTTTTATATATTGGCACTATATCCGCTCTCTTCCATTCCTTTGGCACTTTTCCCGTTGTTAATGATCACTTTATTATATCATATACTGGTTCGACCAACTGCTTTCTGCACTCCTTTAAAACATAACCCGACACTCCGTCTGATCCAATTGCTTTATTCTCCTTCAATTCCTTCAACAATTCACAAACTGTTTTCCCTGTTTATTTATATTTTCCACTCCTTCAGAACCCTTTCATTCCTTGTGGTTCGCTGAATTTTGATTGTTTTGTGAATACTTGCTGGAAATTTTTACTAAAAATTTAACTCATTATCTTTGGATCTTCATATATTATATTTTCTTCTTTCAGTCTCTCTACTTTGTCGTTATGCTTGATTCTTCTATTGATAAATCTGTAAAACTGTTTGTCTTTCCTTCCTTACACTTTTCAACTATATCCTTCACATATATCTTCCCTTTCTCCCTCTTTAAGTACACATTGATATCCTACAATTTATAATCTTTTTGATTTCTTTGTATCCGATTTCTCTTCGCTCTTTTCCATGCCTCATCCCTTATTATTTTCTCACATCTTCCATTAAACCATTCCTGTTTTCCTTTTTTTCTGTTGATGTATAATTATAATGCAAAATGTTTTTCAACTCCTTTCTCATATATGCCCAGAAAAATGACATATTTTACTTACACATCATGCACTCTTTTCATTTCTTCCAAATCAAGTTCTTCAAAGAGTTTTTTCAGTTCTTCCATGTTGGCTTTCCAAAGGCTTTTATGCTCCTTTGGTACGATTCATCTTCCTCTTTTATGTCCTTTTCCGTCTCCATTTATAAGAATATATGGTCACTTCTCCATGAGGCATCCATAATTAATCTCATTAACCTTTTGTTAACACTAGGTCAAGTCTTGCTAGTTCCTCATCTCCCCTATATCTTCTGTTTTCTGTCACCAATTGATTGAGTCATCGTGTTTTTCCATTGTCAGCTTCAGCAATCTATCCCCCCAAGCATTTTCATTTCCTCCTTCAAATGTCTCCCATTTTACTTATTTGTAGTTAAAATCTCCAACCAGCTGTACCTTTCTACTACTCTTGATTATTTTGCTTAAGTACTTCAAGGTATCTTCTAATACTTTCTCATGTTCTTCCTTACTCCAAGTATTTGTTTTGGGTGGTACATAGGTTGCCACTATTGTCTGTGTATCTCTATTTCTAAAATATATTTGTACACGCACTATTTCAGCTCTTCCTTCTCCATATTCCACTTTTTTACTTGCACTCCTAATTTTAGTCAATATCATAATACCACCGCCTCTTCTACTACTTATGTCCCTTCTCCAAATGTTGTATTTATTGCTTATCATCACTTTGTCATCTGCTACTAATTTCGTTTATGTTAGACACACCACGTCTGGATCTCTATTTAATAAATAATCTCTAAGTTCCAGCCTTCTTGGTATTAATCCCATCTATGTTCGTGTGCAATATTTTCATTTCTTTTCTTGCAATATTTTTCCTCACATGCATAATCTAATGCAAAATGTGATTTCAACCATTATCCAGTCAGATGCATCAAGATGTATAGTGTACAAAGACATCAATCCCGACCTTAATTAATGTTCACGATATATACACCAAACAACATACTGTTAACGACCTCCATAGAATATCATTTACTCGTTTCCGGGACACAGTCTGTGTATCGAAAAAGGACGCTGGAATAGACAAGGGCGCGGTCGTCTCCCAGTCGAGGAGCGGCTATGCGTATGTGGGCACGTACAGACACGAGAGACATGTGGTAGAGGACTGTCCAGTTTCTTATAATGTTAGACAAGCGTTTGGCTTAAACAAGTTATTGGAGCTGTTTACTGGCAGATACTCGTAAGATACAACCTGTAAAGTGATTCACGATATCCTCATACTTTATATGTAAGAAGCGAAGCATCAGGATACGCTGCTGTGCTGTATTTTTAATGTTTTATGTTGTGTTTATGTCTATATTTTATAATTTGTCTTGGTTATAGGCTATTTAAATTTTTACTCTATATTTTGAGTGTGTACTTTACTCCTACTCCTTTACGCCGTCTTTACTCCTAACATTTATGTTTTAACTTTTCAATATGTTAGTTTTCTGCTTTTAACGTTTTTTTCCGGGATATGTCTCGCATGGTTTTGTTTAATATATTTTACACTTAATATTAATCTTTTTAGAAGTTTTATAGTCATTTTGGTATTACTGTTGATGTTTTGTTTCCTTTGGTGTTTTTTTGTAACGTGTTCTTGATTTCCTTTTCATGACGTATTATTTTTCTCTTTTGTCTTATTAGTTCTTTTTCAGTGATATTATTTACAAATGTATATTTGCACAATTTTTGTTGAACTACCTCTCAGTAACATAATTATACTTGTCTGTAAAGTATTTTTTATGGACTACAGGTTACGCGAATTATTCCATATATTTTTATGTATACTGTTGCAAACTTGAAGTGCACGTTGAAACGTTATATATTTGATACATTACTATGTATGCCGTGGTCAATAATATCTATCTATCTATATATGTGTGTGTGTGTGTCATTCACCCATGGTCTTGTCCACGCGAGCTGGCTCGCGATCGCCAGTTTCACCCTCTCAGTGCGAGCTTGGAGCTCATTTTTACCGATCTTTGGGTAATGCTGGGACCTCACACACCACACACCCCCATCCCCTTGCTCAAGGGGGACAGTAACCGCCCGAATTTGTCAGGTGAAAAATCCCCTGTGTGTGTGTGTGTGTGTGTGTGTGTGTGTGTGTGTGTGTGTGTGTGTGTGTGTGTGTGTGTGTATACTTACCTAGTTGTATTTACCTAGTTGTATCATACAGGACCTGATCCATATCTGCATTATCATTTTGCTTCCTTAGTGCATAGTGTTGGCAGAAGCCACCACCCCCAGGAGGCGGATCACAACCCCCGGCTAACAACCGGTACCCATTCACTGTTGGGTGAACAGGGGCTCAGGTTTTTAAAGAACCCGCCCATCTTTCTCCGCTCCGCCTGGGGATCGAACTTTGGCAATCTCGGTTGTGAACCGAGCGTGCTAACCACTACACTACGGAATACCCTGTGTGTGTGTGTGTGTGTGTGTGTGTGTGTGTGTGTGTGTGTGTGTGTGTGTGTGTGTGTGTGTGTGTGTGTGTGTGTGTGTGTGTGTGTGTGTGTGTGTTTAATCTTCGTTTAGGGTATTTCTCTCTTGTTCTATTTTTACGTTACTTCTATATTCGAATAAAGGAAATACCATAAGTACATTTGCCAAAGTTACAATACAGTGACTCCCTTATTTGCCTTTACATTTAAATACTTACCCCCATATCTACACACATTAAAGATACAGGAAAGGCATTTTCAAATGTTTAACTGTATAATACACGTAGTACCCTTCTTTCAAACAT